>CM033469.1:243023358-243510858 GCA_019447015.1 Hymenochirus boettgeri
GCTCAATTTTCTGCTGTTTCTCCAGTTTTTCAGTCATTCGGGCTTCCCGCAAAGTTTGCCTCTTGCTTCTCTTGTAAGCTTTAGAATTCAGGGCTGTTTCGAGTGTTGTATCCCGTCGCATGCATGCCACTACTTCTTGCCTCAGCTGATTTCCAATAAGAAAGTAAAACTCAATTCTTGTTTTAAATATTAATCAATCATAGCCAACCTACTACTGTCATATCTTATAATGTATTACAAGTCCATATTGAGCAACCGCATGCTCAAAACGAAAGAGGCACACAAAAAGAGTAACAAGTTATCTAGTCATTTCAATAAGCATTAGTTTGTAGATTAGTACATGATACTTGCAGTGGAGTGGACAATGGCTGCACCATTCCTCAACATTTCCAAAGTGAGGTTGGTTCAAAGTGGTGAAATTTGCTTTAATTTAGGGACATGTTAGCCCATGTCTTACAATCAACAACATTTTCTCTGTTGGGACAAACATGTTCAACTCCCCCAATCATATACATACGAAGCAATGCTAATGGAATGGACATATAGGTCAAGTTTATATACAAGATCAATAATTAATTTTATATCTGGCAGTAAAATATTTATTTAGAAACCGAATACATTTGCATAATTTGAAAAACTAATTTCAACAGTTTAATATGTATAATATAATAAAACTGTATTTTACCTGACGTTGAAAGTTTAAAAGTCGAAGAGCTTTTAATTCCACCGTAGCTTTTGTTCTCAGGTCAGGTGGCAAGGAGCCGGGCAAGTTTTCCAATTCTTGAATCCTATGTGCAATGCGAGCTTGAAGTCTGGCAACATTTAAAAAATAGATATTTCATTATTGTGCAAAATAATTATGACCTGAGTTTGTCACTACAAACACTAATTCACCAGTTATGTCCAGACAGCATAGCTAGGCACTGTAGGCGAGTGTGTAGTAGATTGGAAAAAAACGTTTAAGTTCCTAATTTGTAGATTTAATTTTAAAGTAAAGAAACAATGCTTCAGTAAATGCACATAGAATATGCAAATGTACAAATACAGAGGCATATGAATAATTCTGCGGTATTAGTAATGACGGACATGGTAGGTCCTTCCCAACTAGGCTGTATATTAATCAACAGTATCAGGGTGGGTTTACTTTAAATCACACTGATTAAAATCATGATTTAATCATTAGACAGTAAGGCTTGATTTAAATCAGTTTTCAACATAAAGATTAATTCTTGCTGGTATAACTTTAATATGCAAGTAGATTTTTGAACAACAACAATTTACCGGTAAATAGATTTACTCATCTAAAAAACAATAACATTACAGCATATGTTATTTGCTTAAACAAACATCCAGATCTATTCCACACCAAACAATCAGAAAAATAGTTTCTATTCACTGAACTTCTTGAAACTTAGCACTGAAGGGGTTGATTCTGTATTCATAGGTTAATAGGACAATAGGATTAAAGAGGAAGTTTGGTGGAAAATATTGTTTTAAAATTCTTAGTTTATATTATGCATACCTAGTTATTCTATGTATTCTCTGCAATTTTGAAAAATCAGTTAAATTTATACTCCTTGCTATTCCCTGCTGTTGGCATTAGTGAGCTATCATTTCAGGTTCTAACAGTCCTTCCCAGAATGTACCACTTCCTTGGAATGTTCCGAGCAGTAATTTCTACTGATTGGCTGTTGAATGGGTCAAACATGCTCAGATCTCTACTGAGCAACTGAATAAACCCAGGGGCTGGGTCAAGGACAAGACCATAATGGTCTCTTATAGGGGTCCTATAAACAGGAAGTCAGTATTCTGGAACCATTTATTTATACACAGACAAAATGCTGAATGGGCAGGTTAAGGTCATTAGGATGGAAAAATACTGCACCTTTTGCTTAAAAGTATATGTATTTTTATATATATTTTTTTTTCTCAACTCTGTTCATGTTATAACATTTTTGCTGTGAAGAAGAGGCATGTGATCTCTGCCGAGTCAAATTCAGTTTTGAGAACAGCAGAAAAACAGATGCTTCGTTTACTTTTGCAAACTCTTGTAAGCAGAGAAACGGACCAATAATCTTAGAAAAACCTCTGGAAGAGAATGACATTGTCGATGGTTTAATAGAATTTATTTACCAAAAAAATGCTTATTCTACATTAAAAGGGCATGTCCACCCCCAAAACTATAATTTAACCCACTACTGGCCCCACTGTGTAGTGTAATAAAATCCTTAACTTACATCCCAGCTCCAAATAGCTGCCCTGCAATGCCCATCCAAAGTCCCAAAAACTGGCCACCAGGAGCCTGGCAGAGTCCATATAGGACTGCCTCCTGTCTCTTCTCTGGGAGAATTTAGCCATGCGCACTGCAGCTCCGCTCCCCCCTCCCACCTGTTTTGCTCTCCCTCCCCCTAGCATTAAACCATTTTGATATAGCGTAGGGCTTCTCCCCAGCCCCAGTTTTCCAGAAACTCCCCCGAACTTACCTCTTTCCTCCGGCGTTCACTGCCGGCAGCCGCGTCCGTGATTGGCTGCTTCTCAGCCGATCCGGCCACCTGCTTACAGTTTCATCCAAGCAGAGGGCCGGGACAGTGCGCTGGAGGAAAGAGGGAAGGTAAGTAATGATCGGGGAAGTTTCTGCTAAACCTATTATAGCGGTTGGGGCTGGAGGAGGAAGCCCTACATTATATCAAAATTGTGTGTGTGTGAGAGATATCTGCACACTGGCATACTTTATAATCAAAGGGGTTTTAGTATACATTACTGTGATCACATGAATGAAAAGCCTTCTAACCACATCAAGGTAACCCCAGTCTGGAAGGTCCTAACTTCTAACCTTTTACTTCAATTTCCATTAGCAAACTTTTGCATTTCTCATGTGATCACAGTAATTTATACTAAAACCCCTTTGTTTATAAAGTATGCCAGTGTGCAGATAATATGATATTGTATGGGGCCTAGGATTGTGCATTGATTATCTTTTCTATGTTTGTATACATGTTTGACCAGATCAGTAGCACTTCAGCTAAATGTAGTTGTAAATTAGCCTAATTGGAGTGCTTCAACAATGTATGTATGTATGTATGTATGTATGTATGTATGTATGTATGCATGCAAACATTTTATTTAAAAAAAATCTGATTAAATCAAATAAAATGCAAATTGATTTTAAAAATAAAATAAAAATAAATAAACCATTGATTTTTATCCACCCCGATCAGTATTGTACCCATGATGTAATATATTGGTATATTTTGCACAGCAGATTGTATTTTAGGACATAATTATAAAAATACAGAGGAAATTATAACCTGAAAACTAATGTGCAGTATTTTTCAATTGCTATAAAAACGGTGCTAAAAGTATACAGGGATATTTATAATCGCACAATGCAGAGTTCATCATGTAATGGTGGTGGGGGGTGAATGATTCTTAATTGTCAAGTGCCTGTTTTTACAAGAAAAAAAACAAAAAAAAAACAACATTTTACAGGTCTTCTTATCAAGCATTCATGTTAATGTTTCAGGTATAAATTATCTTTAAACAAAAAGACCTAAAAATCACCAGTGCTTTGGTGTTGACCAACTGCTAGAAGCACCCTAGTGACAGGGCTCGTTCTAACCCACATTCTAGAGTTGACCAGCTGCTAGAATTGCTAAAAATCCATTGTGTGTACACACAAAAAAGGGGCACAGTTTGCCTTTAAAATTAATTTAAACATCAATAAGGTATTCGTACCACACTTTGGCCAAAATTTGTAAGCTTGCATGCCACTTCAAGGACCCTCATTTAATGAGTCCTACTCACAATTACACATGAAATTAAAATTCTGCTTATTCTTAAGCATTGTACCTTCGAAATTTTTTTTTTTTTTTTAAAAAGCATAGATATTTTAAGTTTTCTGACTTTTTGAAAGCCTGTTATCCACCAAACATGAAGAGGTTTGATATTTTAATGACTTCCAGTATCATAACACCCCTTTAGATTCTTGGTAGGGACATGCCCTTACCTGCAAACATAAATATGATGCTGCAGCCTGTAAAAAAAAATAAATAAAATACTTTATATGTAAAAAATATGAAGGGCTTCAGCGTGCAACACAGAACATCCCAATGACACTTCTGTGTAGGCAAAGACAAGTAGTCTATAAAATTTTATGAATGTCATAATGGACAACCAAATTGCTGCTCGACATATCTGATCCACAGAGATTCCTTTGCGAGCAGCCCACGAAGCTGCCATGGCTCTGGTTGGGAGGAGCAGCCCCAGCAAGATGGTAACAGCACATGACAGCCAATCTTATCCATATTGCCAGAGTCTGGGTCGAGGCTCTGGACCCACAATGTGGTCCTGCCAGAAGAACAAAATGCTTTGAGAAGATCTGAAAGCCTTTGTTCTGGAGATGTAAACATGAAGAGTCCTAACCACATCGAAACAGTAAAGCAGTCTTTCCTTGAGAGAGGACGGGCAAGGATGAAAGGAAAGGACAATGGTTTCCTGGTTAAGGTGGAAGGAAGATACCACCTTTGGTAAGAACCCAGGATGCGGCCGAAGAATTGCTCGGTTGTGCAAAAAAAAAAAAAAACGCAAGCAGGCCGGGTCTACTGAGAGAGCTGCCAGCTCTGAGGCTCTGCGTATCGAGGAGATAGCCAATAGAAAATTGGTTTTCCATGATAAAAAGAATAGACTCTAGGGGCTCAAAGGGGGGTGGGGGGAGAGAGATCCTGAGAACCATTGTTAGATCCTGGGAGGGTGAATGTGAGCCACCCCTTGCAGAAAGGTGTGAACGTTCCTTTTCTGAGCTAGCCTATGATGGAAGAAAATGGACATGGCTGAAACTTGACCCTTTAGGACACTTAGGGAGAGACCTTAGTCTACCCCTGATTTCAGGAAACTGAGAAGTGTGGAGAGCACAACCAACCTCCTTGGGAGGCCGCGCTCCCCACACCAAGATGCAGAGACCCTAAAGTAAATCCATGTGGAGGGCTTTCTGGTCGCAAGCATGGTAGGAATTACTGCCGATGGGATGCCCCATGATCTTAGGATCTCAGATTCCGTTTCTACCCTGTCAGGTGGAGGCGTTAGTAGCCTTGATGGAGGTGAGGACCCTGCGACAGAAGTTCGGGTCACTCTGGAAGTTGTAGGTTGTCTGATGTTAGGGCTAAGAGGTCTGAGAACCATGCTCTGCTGGGCCAAAAGGGAGCAACTAATATGGTGGGGACTCCTTCCATCTGGGAATCATGGCAATTGGTGGACAGGCACAGACCAGGGTGAACCCCCAATGCATCCGTTCCACATGCCAGAGGATCCTTGGTTTTGGCAAAAAAAAAAAAAAAAAAAATCGGAACCTTGCGGTTGTTCCTGGACGGCATGATTTCCGCATCTGGAAGACCCCCAACGTTGCACCAATTGGACGAAGACCTCTGGGTGTAGGGCCCATTCGCACTGTACGTTCGGGATCCCTGGGACATAGACTGCTGAGTGTGCTGGAATGTGAGCCTCTACCCACATTAATATCTTCTGAGTTTCAGCCATGGCAGTGTTGCTGCGCGTTCCCCCTTGGTGGTTTAGGTATGCCTGTGCGGTGTATTGCGGCAATTGTATCCTGGCACACTTCCCTGTCAGGAAGGTGGTCCAAAATTTCAGGTATTGAGAATGGCACGGAGCTCCAGAATGTGGACGGGCAGAGTGCTCTCCTGTTGGGAACACTGTCTCGAGTTTGGCCCGGCTCTGATAGAGCTCCCTAGCCCAGTAGGCGGACGTCTGTGGTCTTGTCCACTAGTGCAAGGACTGTAGGATGTGGAGAGGGATGGGCAGAGTCTGGTCCAGAGAGAGGGAGGACATGCCCCAATGTCTTAGGACAGGTCTCTGCAGAGGTCTTAGGTGGAATATTCCGTATGGGATCGCTTCAGGTGAGGACACCATTTTTCCAATGTGTTTTGTTTGATGGTGACCTGTTTCCTGGACATGACATGCCATTGTCCGAAGACAGGATGCCTTGTCGTCTGGTAGGAAAATCTTGTGTTTCTCTGCGTCGAAAGACATGATTAGGAAGGACATCGTCTGAGATGGGAGAAGCGAGGATTTGATAGAGTGAGGATCCTCCCAAACTGGGATAGGATCTTGATGCACCTGGCTACCTGGGATTGTGCCAGAGCCTGGGATGGAGGCTTGAAACAGGATGTCATCCAGGTATGAATGGAGGAAGATGATGTTCTGGAGATGGATGAATGCGGCTTCGCAGGCCAAGATCTAGGTAAACACCCGGAATGCCGCCGCTAGCCCGAATAGAAAGGGCAGTGAATAAAAAGTGGGCTTCACCCACCGTAATTCTGAGAAATTTGCAGTGGCCTGGCCAGATGGAAATGTAGAGGTATGCATCCTTGATGTCCAGCACTGGTCTGAACAGTCCCTCTTTCTTGGGTACCAGAAAAAGGTTTGAATAAAAACCGGGGTATCTCTGAAAGGAGGGACGGGAGAAAACACTTCCAGAAAGAAAAGGATTGCCTGATCTAAATACTTTTCATTTTACGGGACACCTTGTATTCTGTCCCCATGTTCTAACACGTGTAAAGCCAGGAGTTTCTCCAATGAGCATGGAAAAAGCACAGGCGTCTTCCCACCTGGGTTAGGGGATTGTCAGGATTGCTTTGATCTTGCCCCTGAACCTCTGAAGGTTCCTCTACCAGAGGACCATGAGCTCCTAGGTCTTAAGGGCTGTTAGGGAAGTGCAGAGTCAGAGGACAAATGCCGAAGTGGCCTGGGTGCCCGAAAAGGACGAAAGGTCCTTTTTTTTACCTACAAAAAGTAGGGGGATCTCCTTACCCTGTTCTGAGGCAGTATAGTGTTCTTGTGGGCTGGAACGGTTTTTCCTCTGCTGTCGCTATATCCACAATGACCACCGCCATGTGTAGCTGGACGGTATAAGCTCTGCCGCTTAAAGCGAGCCAGTCTAGCAGCACGGGTTAACAGGGGCACAGTGGCAGGTTACCCTTGCAGGAGAGGAAAGAGCTTCCCGACGCCTTGCTGAGAAGCAGCGCGGTGTTAGGCACCCTCTCTGCGGTTTCTGAAGAAATGGTAATTTCTGGGAACGTTCGTTTCCATGCGCACGGAGGTGCGCTAGTAATCCTACTCCTAACAATTTTTCTGAAGAAATTTAAGTGTCCGCTCCTTGGGGTAGGAACTGGGTACATGGGTCCCCCTGAGGCTGAAAGAGAAATTACATTTTAAAGGAACCGGACATTTCTTTGAAATAAGAAATTTCCAGCGCATTTATATGTATATAAATTAGTATTACAGAAAATATTACAAAAAGATAAGAGCCAAGCAAGAAATTTGTGTAATCATTCAGAACCCACCTAAATGTTACTATATTCTCACATATTTGCATGTATAACCCCGTCTACTGCACAGTGTACTTCAAAGCATACAGATTAGTGCTGTTTTTGACTCACTGTTCCAAAGTACTGGGATTCCTAATTTTATGTACTGTTGAGAACATTTGTGTTATGCATTCTGTAGGTTTGCCATATGTGGACATGACTAAATAAGAAACTCCAGGTAGCAAATGATAAATCTTATAGTCCCTACCTAAAGTAGTGCACTAGAATAGGACAGTGATTTGTTATCACAAGTAAGAAGCACATAATGGAACATACAGTGTAATATTAAGGGCAAAGTCTTTGTCCAACATAAAGAGAAAAACAGCTGCTCGTAAAATGGAAACCATTTTAATTCGTATCTAAGTAAATGTATTTCAATTACCCTACCAAAAGCAAGTATTTACATTCATAGTGTGACTAGAAGATAAAAGCTGATGCCGAGATCTCTTTATGCAGCTTTCTGTATTGATTTTCCTTCTATAAACACTGATTACCATTTTGTCAGTACATGCATGCAAGGTGCACAGTAGGATTTTTTTAGTGTAAAAAACATTTTTTTTTTTTTTTTAAAGCCCTTTTAAAAACGGAAGTTTTCGTATTCCTTGAAATGTTAAATACAATTAAGAGAGTAAAAAATAAATAAGCATTCCATATAATGGTAGAAATCAATAAGAACTATTGCTCAACAACGAAAAAATTAAACCGATTTTTATCAGTTTTATCAGAACATGGGGAATTTCATCTGTTAATGTTCTTAGGTTATGTAAAAAACTTCTTTCTTCAATCTCATGAGATTTTGCTTGTCAAAATAAATTTGCTTTAATTGTTTAAACAGGAAAAAATGTGCTTTTATAAAATGTGGCATAGTTCCATATGAGGATACAAGAAAGTGCATTATCTGGGTACGTAAAATGTGTGTTTTTCTCTCCTGCTTTCTAGCTGGCCAGAAAAGGCGCAAACAAATAAGAGGGCAAGCAAACTCAAGCAAAAATGGTTAAAAGTAAGACTTGTGGGGTTTTTTTTGTTGCCTCACTACCCTGCAAGACTTTAGTTAAGAGGCTCCTGCATAATCCACCACCAATGTTGCTAATTTGCTGGGCACAGAGGTCTGGGAACATAATAAATACTCCCAGCTCATAAAATTGCAGGACTCCTAAAAACAAAGAAAGGTTGGTCTTTAAAGGGCATGTCCAACCTAAAAATTCCTATTTTAATATATGGTAGATTTCTTAAAACAAAAAAAACCTGTATTAAAAAAAAAAAAAACTGTACTTTGAGTCCTTCTCTACAGCGACGCACTGATCCGGCTTCCTGCTTGCCGGAACTTGCAGTGGGCTGGACTGGCAGCCGTGCCTGTGATCGGCTGAGAGCTTTACTGATCATATCTATTGGTCTAATTTTTTTTGTAATTTCTAGGCGGTCTGTGATCATGTAATACAGAGCCTTTGTTTTACATGTTTTCACATTTTACCTGTATTCACGTTCTTGAAGTATTTCAACAGGATCCAAGCCTTGTGGTTTCTGGATTGGGCTTATACGGTTCTGCTTTTGTTGAAGCTGAACAATAGGAGCCGGTGGTCCTGGTGTTGGCTGTGGGACAGATGGTCCAGGCAAAGCAACAGAAGAAGTCGCTGTTGGGGGCGCTGGAGAAGGTCTTCCACTAGGCGGGGGAACCACAAGCTTCTGAGTATTTGAAACATTTAGATCTGAACTTTGGCCTGATAATCAAGAGTTCAAAATAATTTCAAGTCAACATCTCACATTAACATTAACTGCCTAATAAATATTAAATCACAACACAACCTTTTTTTTCTGAGAAAATGGAGACAAAAAAAAGGAAAGTGTTACGGAGAAATAAATTAATGGTGGAGCTTGCGCAGAGGGCAATGTTATAGAAAGTAAGGTTTATTTTCTAAAAGTGTAAGGTTATTTATTTAGAAAGGTCGAAACTAAAAAGAAAGTGCATTTTACACTGTATTTTACCTTCTCCCCAAGGCTTTTGGATCATGCTAGCAACATGGCTTGTAATTCCAGGCGCTGGTCCAGCAGCAGTAGGGGGCAAGGTCATCGAGTGCATCCCCATTCCTTCAAATAATTAATATTATTCTTTAGCTCTTTTCTACAGAGATACTAAAAAACAAGCTTTTGTGCTGTAAAATGTTTTAAAAATTGAAACACAAGAGGTCCAGTCTTCACAGCAGAGACGTCTGACAAACAATAGGGAAGCACGTTATGCAAAAAGCATACTTTCCTATTGGTTGGCTGGTCCCAGCACCAATATACTATGCGGTGTAGTGCTCCTCCCTACTATTACCCTTTAGGCTCAAAATTACTCCAATCAGGAGGGTGCCTCTAGGAAAAAAGTCTAATAATAAAAATGCTGCCAACCATTTCCAGGCAGTGGAAATGGTCTGGCCAGTTCCTAAAAAAAAGGCACACATCAAATACCCATGGATACAAAAGGTAAAAGTATGTCACTTTCAAACTACCTTTATTTGCTGTGGACACTCTTAAATACAATTATACATCACAAAGCATATTATTTGTTACTTCCCCTTAACACACAAAACTCAATATATAATGATAAATATATAAAAATGATAAACAGACAGCTGAGAGATAAAGTAGGTCAATTTCCCAGTCTAACAGCTAAACGAGCATCAAGTTTGAAAGATAAACTAAGTCCAAGCCATTTTGTGCGGAATTTAAGTCCATTAGACAGTTGGCTAAATATTGATAATAGGGATAAAAAATGCAGAAACAAAAAAGGAAGTAAAAAGTGTGGAAGATGTAACATGTGCCCATACATGGGTGATACAACAAAAATAACTTTACCCAATGGTCAATTATGGGAATTAAATCAGGAAGTAACCTGCCAAACGTGGGGAGTGGTATATCTGGCCGTGTGCCACTGTGGGGCCAAATATGTTGGTAAAACTATTAGGAAATTGTGTGTAAGAATGGGTGAGCATATAAGAGCATGCACAAAAGGCCAAATATTGAGAAGTGCCATTGCTAAACATGTATTTGAAGCACATAAGGGTAATTTTGATGGACTATCATTTGTAGGATTGGAAATTGTAAGATTAGGGGAAAGAGGAGGTAATATGAATAAACAATTGTTGCAGACAGAAACAAAATGGATTATTAAGCTTAAGTCAGTCCATCCATATGGATTGAATGAGGATATTCAGTTTTCATGTTTTTTGTAAGAAATAATCAATAATTGATAAGAGAAAGTATTGCAAGCATTAACATGTATTGTTATTTTGATATGTAAAGATAAAAAGTTTCGGTTTTGAATATGTGCCTTTAAGAAATGGAAATAAAAGGAGGTGCTTGAGTAATGACGTACTACCCTGACAAAGCGCTCGGTTAGGGCGCGAAACGCGCGTCGGTGTTTGGTGAGGCTGAGGGGCTAATGGCGGAGGAGCATAGCGGTGTCTATTGAAGGTTTTGTGAGTATGGTCTTATGTACATTCTGAATGTGTGGGTAGCAATCTGTGAAGTGATATCTTGTGTGGAGGTGGGACGGGTGAAGAATATGATACCGTGAAACCAGAGTGTCTGCTGGGAGGTATAGTAAGACCTGATACCGGTCACTGAAAATTTGGTGGATTCGAGACAGGCGAAGAAACCTCAAATGTTTTTGGCAGAGAAATCTTTGGAAGAGGTACAGGGAGAAATGCTACTCCGTGTTAACGTAATTAAGTCCCGATACCCCTCCTGAACAACACACCCACAGGATTACGCGTATGGCCTGCTCGGTATGAGTTTCACCGCTTATTTGTGTCTCTAAAAGTCACTGGTAATTCAAGAGTCTGTTACGAGTGAGTTACTTGATGGTAGTTACATACTAAACGAAGGACTGAATTGGACTCTGATGATAACAGTAATGGTGTATGAACTACGTATGTATAAGTCTAAGTGAGTGGTAAGGATACCATATAAACCATCGATTGTCCATGGCCCCTCAGCCTCAATTGTTTCATGTATACAGAGATATTTATCATTATATATTGAGATTTGTGTGTTAAGGGGAAGTAACAAATAATATGCTTTGTGATGTATAATTGTATTTAAGAGTGTCCACAGCAAATAAAGGTAGTTTGAAAGTGACATACTTTTACCTTTTGTATCCATGGGTATTTGATGTGTGCCTTTTTTTAGGAACTGGCCAGACCATTTCCACTGCCTGGAAATGGTTGGCAGTATTTTTATTATTGGTCCCAGCACCAGCATGATCATGGAGCTTGTAGCTCCTTACCTGTGCAGATAAAGGTAAGAGTGGCAGCAGTCTACTTTATTTAAAGGATAAGTGCACTGTAAAATCAAGTTATGTTCATTTGGAAGCTGCAGCTTTAAAAATACTGTTGCCATATTTTTTACGTGCACGTAACTAACAAGCATTACTGTTTGAGGCTTAAGCAGGAGAGTGCACGGAACTCACAGGCATTACTGTTTGAGGCTCAAGCAGGAGAAAGCAGAGGAAATCTCAGAGGGGCGGAGCTTAACATTCAGCAAACCAGTAACAAGATGTCAGCAACTTCCAAGGCACAAAGCTAAGCTCTAGAGGGACAGTTAAAAAAAATATATATATATGGCAACGGTATTTTAAAAGCTGTAGCTTCCAAATGAACATAACTTGATTTTACAGTGCACTTATCCTTTAAATAGGGTTTGATTTGTTTTATCCAACTTTATTTCCCCTTCATTTCTAGCTGAAGCAATTTTTTTTTTGCTTTTTTTTAGAAAAAAGCATTGTGATTATCTTTTGAATCCTAGCATCATTACAAGTGCAAGTTTCAAAAACAGAACTGTATAAAGTTACATTTTAAAACATTTCAATTCACTCTTTTTTTTATTTTATTTTTTTAAAAATGAACCCAGCTTACTATAGTATTTGTAAATGGAGCTCAGGAGTACCGTTCAAAACTGGATTTTTTTTTTAAGTCTTTGCTAAATAACAAAGACTTAAGAACTGATCACCTAATATTGATCTCTGCCCCCATTTTTTTTCTATCACCTAATTATTGATCTTTGCCAATGAATGAAAAAAAAATCCCTTCCTGGAAAATTCATTACAGGAAATGATTTTTTCCGATTGGATTTGGAAAACCTAATTTACGCCTGTATTCCAGGTATCATTAAGATGATCTAATGATTATATTTTGGAATAAGAATAATAATAATGAGAAATGCACATAGAAAAATAAAAGTGATACACAACCCTTTTTTCCGGCTACAAAAGCTATACCGTATGTGGTCATGGGGGCAGTAGAGGTCAAAATTTCTACCCTTGGCTTATAACCGAGTCAATCAGTTTTACTTGTTTTTTAGGTAAACATAAATAACTACCTTGACTTATACTCGAGTATATGGGTATACTGGAAACAAAAAGGAAGGGTCACACTCCAAGTAAAAATATACATATTTATTGGGGATAATGCATAAAGACACATTTCAGGAAGTAATGTCACTAATAAACCTGTATATTTTTACACCAATAAACCTGTATATTTTTACTTGGAGTGCGAGCCTTCCTGTTTGTTAGTTATGTGTTTTGATGATTAGTCACCAATAAACACATTTTTACTTGGAGTGTGACCTTCACTGTTTGTTTCCTGTATAAAGTTACATATAAATTAGGGTAAATAAAAACATTTTAAAAGAAAGATAAAATCAGGATAAGTAGAAATAAAGGTTTGCCTTTCTACTGTATAGAGAACCAATTCAAAACTGCCCAGAGAAATCAAAGTCCTTTCTAAAGGCATTCACTTACCAGGTGGCCTGTTGTAATTAGTGGGTGGCTGCTGTTGTGATTGCTGTTGTTGCTGTTGAACAGGAGGCAGTGTCCTTTTCCCCTGAACTGCTAGTTGCAGATTTTCAGATAAAGGCTGCCCTCTAGCAAGCATTTTGTAGGCTAATATTTGAGCCCTTAGCTGATGAAGCTGAACTTGGCTGAAGGCAGAGGGCCCACGAGCAGGCTGACTGATAACCTGTGGATCCCCTTGCATTATTAGTCCTGTCTGAGCTGGTGGTATCTGAGGTGGTGTTGGCCCACCCCCTGACATTGGGCTACATGCATGTTCAGGTGCTCCCAAGGGAGAAGGATGTGGAGAACTGTATCCTATAAAAATACAAAGCAACAAAAATATTTCCTGTTACTCTTATTGTTTTTTGAGTACATTTCTTTGATAGATTTTAACACCATCATTTAACAAAGGTAAAGAGATATTCCATAATGCTCCTTGAAATAATATATTCTAGATTGCTGTAATTTCACATTAACCTACTTCAGAGGTAAGAAATATATTTTTGTAAACATTCTATCATGGTTTTAGTCATTCTATATTATATCCAATCTTAAGACAAACACTCAACCAGAGATTTTAAAGGGGAACTGTGGTCTCCATACTAGTGGTCTTTATTTAAAAGGGCATACTCCTACATTTAAAATGATGATGCTTTTAAAGGGTATTATTTGCAGCTGTAAGCTGTGACATCACCAGCACCATTGTTCTGCCCCCCATGTTTTAGGCACGAGAATACCCACTTGTAATAGAGCATCATCTGCTGCATCACAAGCCCCGCCACCAAATTGGTTTTCATTTTTTTAAAGTTAGCCACAAGCCTGAAAAGAAAACTTTCCCGCAAGGTGTCCATGGGGAGAGAAAAGGACAAAGAATGGTTGCAGGTCTGTAACTACGGTATATTTTAGAGCTCATCACACAGCTCATCATGTGACCATCACAGACAGACCTGGAGTTGTAACTTCACTAGACTAACTCAAGACACCATCATAGGCTTTTTAAACGTTTGAGACAGTTCTTTTAAATAAAGGGCACTTGTACAAAGACCACTGTTACCCTTTAAGTAATAAAATGTCAGAAAGAAGTCAGATTTACCTGGGCTATTTTTTTTATAAACATTTTTATAGATATAAAATGTAGCCTTCACATTATATCATCATTCACTTTTGGTGCATTTGGCTGTTGAATTTTTATTTCCATATATACTTCCAGAACAAAAATACCACCAATGCTCTTTATTTACTTTTACTGATAATGATAATTTGAGGCTATAATTTAATGGAGAAGTAAATCTCTCACAATCAAGAGTTTCCTTTATGAAGGGGCCAGAACCACTATGTTAAAGAGAAAATCCAATGAATGGCCTTATTTACAACAATCTAATCCAGTCATCATTCAGTTTCCCCAAGTATTTTTCTGCTGAGGACACTGTGATAAATTTTTTATTGGACTACAGGGAAAATAGTCCCTTCTTAATTAAGATTTGACTGCCTGAAACCTGTGTGCAGTAGAAAAGGACTTCCTTTAACCATTTCATTCTTTCCCAAATCATTACTAACTAATCATTTGTTGTCAAAGTCTGTGTCTATGAGCTCTCACAGACAATGTTTAATAATTGCTGAACATCGGTTTAATTTATCATCTGAACTGCTTTAAAATGGATTTGCTCTGTGTATCTTTCTATAGAGATTTCCACTACAAAAAACAAAGAAAACCTCAAAAAATATTTGTGGTACACCCACAAAACCTATTTAATATACAGTCGCTTTGCTTCAATTTTGCATATTAAAAAGGCGATTCACCGGGTTATACAGAAGCAGCCAAGATTTCAGCCGCAAAGTTATAATGCAGTTATTGTGGAAAGTTGCCCAACTACTCTAAACCTTTGCTGTTTCAGGCCTTAAAGTTACAGTTTAGCACAGATACCCTTTAACAATGCTACCAAAAATGCAAAAAACTTTTGGCCCCACTGAGCTTTTGCCGCCCTTTTTCTTTCTGCTCAAATTTTTGTGTTCTCCAGTTTTTCAGTCATTCGGGCTTCCCGCAAAGTTGCCTCTGATTCTTTGTAAGCTTAGAATGCAGGGTTGTTCGAGTGTGTATCCCGTCGGCATGCATGCCACTACTTCTTGACCTCAGCTGATTTCCCATAAAGAAAGTAAAACTCAAATTCTTGTTTTAATATTAATCAATCATAGCCAACTAATACTGTCATATTAATAAGTATACAGTCAATATTGGCACCTGCTCAAAACGAAAGGCACACAAAAAGAGTAAAAGTTATCTGTCATTCATAGCATGTTGTAGCTAGAATGATAGCAGTGGCAGCGTGGAGTGGACACTGGCGAAATTCCTTTTTCCACAGCTTTTCCCCACGTGACTTCCAGTTTTTTCAAAGTGGTTGAACTAGTGCTTCTCGTAGGGAATGTCTCTTAGCCCATGTCTGCAATCAACCAACTTTTTCTCCTTGTGCGTCTAGTTCCCCAATGTCCCTCCCTCCATACATACGAATAGCATGCTGATGCGCCCTTTTTGGGGTGCAGTTCATGGCGGTTCCTTTTAGTGTTTCCTACGCAACGTATTTCTTGTCTCATATATATTAACCACATTGCCGCCAGTCCAAAGATTATTAGGCAATGCCCCGAATACTTTGCCCCTTGACTTGGACTATTAAAACTACTTGCACCCAGCTCTCTCCTGCTTTTTTTAGTCATCTGTATTAACTAATAAACAGTAACCCCCCCCCACTCCCCCCCCTTCCAGTATCCCTTGTAGCCCTGAAGGAACCCCGTCTTAATAAGTGCACAGTCTGCTTTAATTCCATATAGTTAGTTCCTCGTTCTCAGGTCTATTGCTCCTTTTCCGGCGTTGGTCAAGCTGTTTAGAGCGGCTACCCACGTGGCCAGAGTATCTCGCCGCAAATCTTGTTCATGTGCCCCCCCCAACTCCGCCCGTTCCCTCTCTCCCCCCCTTTCGCCCCGCTTGGAGTATTCCTTTTGTGCAACCATTTATAAAAATTAGTCCTCTTTTTCATATGTGATTGTGCTATGAAACATATTTTTTATGACCTCGTTTTATTTATTGTCACTAAAACACTAATTCACCAGTTATGTGCCAGGACATGCATAGTCTAGGTTCACTTCGGGTAGTTGTGGCGTTAGTGTGTCGTAGCTGGAAAAAAAACGTTTTAATTTGTGTGGCTATGTGTCCTAGTTGTGGAGTATTAATTTTAAATAAAGAAACAATTTGGTCAGTAAATGCACATAGAATATGCAAATGTACAAATACAGAGGCTATGAATAATTCTTGCTGGGTATTAGTAAGTGACGGACATGGTGGGTCCTTCCCAACTAGGCTGTATATTATCAACAGTATCAGGGTGGGTTTACTTTAAATCACAGATTAAAATCATGATTTAATCATTTAGAAAGTAAGGCTTGATTTAAATCAGTTTTCAACATAAAGATAATTCTTGCTGGATTAACTTTAATATGCAAGTAGATTTTTGAACAACAACAATTTATCGGTAATAATAGATTACCATCTAAAAAACAATAACATTACAGCATATGTTATTTGCTTAAACAAACATCCAGTCTTATTCCACACCAAACAATCAGAAAAAATAGTTTCTATTCACTGAACTTCTTGAAACTTAGCACTGAAGGGGGTGTTCTTTATTCATAGGTTAATGGGACAATAGGATTAAAGATGGAAGTTTGGTGGAAAAAATATTGTTTTAAAATTCTTAGTTTATATTATGCAACCTAGTATTCTATGTATTCTCGCAATTTTGAAAAATCAGTTAAATTTATACTCCTTGTATTCCCTGCTGTTGGCATTGATGGAGCTATCATTTCAGTTCTAACAGCCTTCCCAGAATGTACCACTTCCTTGGAATGTTCCGAGCAGTAATTTATTCTACTGATGGCTGTTGAATGGTCAAACATGCTCAGATCTCTACTGAGCAAACTGTAAAACCCAGGGGCTGGGCAAGGACAAGGACCATAATGGGTCTCTATAGGGGTCCTATAAACAGGAAGTCAGTATTCTGGAACCATTTATTTATACACAGACAAAATGATGACTGGGCAGGTGTAAGGTCATTTAGGATGGAAAATACTGCACTTTGCTTAAAAGTATATGTATTTTTATATATATTTTTTTTTCTCACTCTGTTCATGTTGTATAACATTTTGGCTGTGAGAAGAGGCATGTGATCTTGCCGAGTCAAATTCAGTTTGAGAACAGCAGAAAAACAGATGCTTGTTTACTTTGGCAAACTCTTGTAAGCAGAGAACGGACCAATAATCTTAGAAAAACCTCTGGAAGAGGAATGACATTGTCGATGTTTAATAGAATTTATTACCAAAAAAATGCTTATTCTACAATTAAAAGGGCATGTCCACCCCCAAACATAATTTTAACCCACTACGGCCCACTGTGTAGTGTATAAAAATCCTTAACTTACATCCCAGCTCCAAATAGCTGCCCGCAATGCCCATCCAAAGTCCCAAAAACTGGCCACCAGGAGCCTGGCAGAGTCCATATAGGACTGCCTCCTGTCCTCTCTGGGAGAATTTAGCCATGCGCACTGCAGCTCCGCTCCCCCTCCCACCTGTTTTGCTCTCCCTCCCCCTAGCATTAAACCATTTTGATATAGCGTAGGGCTTCTCCCCAGCCCCGTTTTCCAGAAAACTCCCCCGAACTTACCTCTTTCCTCCGGCGTTCACTGCCGGCAGCCGCGTCCGTGATTGGCTGCTTCTCAGCCGATCCGGCCACCTGCTTACAGTTTCATCCAAGCAGAGGGCCGGGGACAGTGCGCTGGAGGAAAGAGGAAGGTAAGTAATGATCGGGGAAGTTTCTGCTAAACCTATTATAGCGGTTGGGGCGGAGGAGGAAGCCCTACATTATATCAAAATTGTGGGTTGTGTGTGAGAGATATCTGCACACTGGCATACTTTATAATCAAAGGGGTTTTAGATACATTACTGGATCACATGAATGAAAAGCCTTCTAACCACATCAAGGTAACCCCAGTCGGAAGGTCCTAACTTCTAACCTTTTACTTCAATTTCCATTAGCAAACTTTGCATTTCTCATGTGATCACAGTAATTTATACTAAAAAACCCCTTTGTTTATAAAGTATGCCAGGGTGCAGATAATATGATATTGTATGGGGCATAGGATTGTGCATTGATATCTTTTCTATGTTTGTATACATGTTTGACCAGATCAGTAGCACTTCAGCTAAATGTAGTTGTAAATTAGCCTAATTGGAGTGCTTCAACAATGTATGTATGTATGTATGTATGTATGATGTATGTATGTATGTATGTATGTATGTATGTATGTATGTATGTATGTATGTATGCATGCAAACATTTTATTTAAAAAAAATCTGATTAAATCAAATAAAATGCAAATTGATTTAAAAATAAAATAAAAATAAATAAAACCATTGATTTTTATCCACCCCGATCAGTATTGTACCCATGATGTAAATATATTGGTATATTTTGCACCAAGAGATTGTATTTTAGGACATAATTATAAAAATACAGAGGAAATTATAACCTGAAAACTAATGTGCCGTAGTTTTCAATGCTATAAAAAACGGTGCTAAAGTATACAGGGATATTTATAACGCACAATGCAGAGTTCATATGTAATGGTGGTGGGGGGTGAATGATTCTTAATTGTCAAGGGCCTGTTTTACAAGAAAAAAAAACAAAAAAAAACAAACATTTTACAGGTCTTCTTATCAAGCATTCATGTTAATGTTTCAGGGTATAAATTATCTTTAACAAAAAGACCTAAAAATACCCCAGTGCTTTGGTGTTGACCAACTGCTAGAAGCACCCTAGTGACGGGCTGTTCTAACCCACATTCTAGAGTTGACCAGCTGCTAGAATTGCTAAAAATCCGTTGTGTGTACACACAAAAAAGGGGCACAGTTTGCCTTTTTAAATTAATTTTAAACATCAATAAGGGTTCGTACCACACTTTGGCCAAAATTGTAAGCTTGCATGCCACTTCAAGGACCTCATTTAATGAGTCCTACTCACAATACACATGAAATTAAAATTCTGCTTATTCTTAAGCTTTGTACCTTCGAAAATTTTTTTTTTTTTTTAAAAAGCATAGATATTTTAAGTTTTCTGACTTTTTGAAAGCCTGTTATCCACCCAAACATGACGAGGTTTGATATTTTAATGACTTCCAGTATCATAACACCCCTTAGATTCTTGGTAGGGACATGCCCCTACTGCAAACAAAATATGATGCTGCAGCCTGTTAAAAAAAAAAAATAAAATAAAATACTTTATATGTAAAAAAATATGAAGGGCTCAGCGTTTGCAACACAGAAACATCCCAATGACACTCTGTGTAGGCAAAGAAAAGTAGTCTATAAAATTTTATGAATGTAAATGGACAACCAAATTGCTGCTCGACATATCTGATCCACAGAGATTCCTTTGCGAGCAGCCCACGGAAGTGCCATGGCTCTGGTTGGGAGAGCAGCCCCCAGCAGAGGTGGTAACAGCACATGACAGCCAATCTTATCCATATTGCAGAGTCTGGGTCGAGGCTCTGGACCCACAATGTGGTCCTGCAGAAGAACAAAAATGCTTGAGAAGATCTGAAGCCTTTGTTCTGGAGATGTAAACATGAAGAGTCCTAAACCACATCGAAAACAGTAAAGCAGTCTTTCTTGAGATGAGGACGGGCACAAGGATGAAAGGAAAGGACAATGGTTTCATGGTTAAGGTTGGAAGGAAGTATACCACCTTTGGTAAGAACCCAGGATGCGGCCGAGAATTGCCGGGTGTGCAAAAAAAAAAAAAAAAACGCAAGCAGGCCGGGTCTACATGAGAGAGCTGCCAGCTCTGAGGCTCTGCGTATCGAGGAGATAGCCAATAGAAAATTGGTTTTCCATGATAAAAAAGAATAGACTCTAGGGGCTCAAAGGGGGGTGGGGGGGAGAGAGATCCTGAGAACCATTGTTAGATCCTGGGAGGGTGAATGTGAGCCACCCCTTGCAGAAAGGTGTGAACGTTCCTTTTCTGAGCTAGCCTATGATGGAAGAAAAGAAAATGGACATGGCTGAAACTGACCCTTTAGGACACTTAGGGGAGAGACCTTAGTCTACCCTGATTTCAGGAAACTGAGAAGTGTGGAGAGCACAACCAACCTCTTGGGAGGCCGCGCTCCCCACACCAAGATGCAGAGACCCTAAAGTAAATCCATGTGGAGGGCTTTTCTGGTCGCAAGCATGGTAGGAATTACTGCCGATGGGATGCCCCATGATCTTAGGATCTCAGATTCGTTTCTACCCTGTCAGGTGGAGGCGTTAGTAGCCTTGATGGAGGTGGGACCTGCGACAGAAGTTGGGTCACTTGGAAGTGTAGGTTGTCTGATGTTAGGGCTAAGAGGTCTGAGAACCATGCTCTGCTGGGCCAAAAGGGGCAACTAATATGGTGGGGACTCCTTCCATCTGGGAATCATGGCAATGGTGGACAGGCACAGACCAGGGTTGAACCCCCAATGCATCCGTTCCACATGCCAGAGGATCCTTGGTTTTGGCAAAAAAAAAAAAAAAAAAAAATCGGAACCTTGCGGTTGTTCCTGGACGGCATGATTTCCGCATCTGGAAAGACCCCCAACGTTGCACCAATTGGACGAAGACCTCTGGGTGTAGGGCCCATTCGCACTGTACGTTCGGGATCCCTGGGACATAGACTGCTGAGTGTGCTGGAATGTTAGGCCTCTACCCACATTAATATCTTCGAGTTTCAGCCATGGCAGTGTGCTGCGCGTTCCCCCTTGGTGGTTTAGGTATGCCTTGCGGTTGTATTGCGGCAATTGTATCCTGGCAAACTTCCCTGTCAGGAAGGTGGTCCAAAATTTCAGGTATTGAGAATGGCACGGAGCTCCAGAATGTGGACGGGCAGAGTGCTCTCCTGTTGGGAACACTGTCTCGAGTTTGGCCCGGCTCTGATAGAGCTCCCTAGCCCAGTAGGCGGACGTCGTGGTCTTGTCCACTAGTGCAAGGACTGTAGGATGGAGAGGGATGGCGAGTCTGGTCCAGAGAGAGGGAGGACATGCCCCAATGTCTTAGGACAGGTCTTGCAGAGGTCTTAGGTGGAATATTCCGTATGGGATCGCTTCAGGTGAGGACACCATTTTTCCAAGTGTTTTGTTTGATGTGACCTGTTTCCTGGACATGAAATGCCATGTCCGAAGACAGGATGCCTTGTCGTCTGGTGAGGAAAATCTTGTGTTTCTCTGCGCAAAGACATGATTAGGAAGGAAATCGTCTGAGATGGGAGAAGCGAGGATTGATAGAGTGAGGATCCTCCAAACTGGGATAGGATCTTGATGCACCTGGCTACCTGGGATTGTGCCAGAGCCGGGATGGAGGCTTGAAACAGGATGTCATCCAGGTATGAATGGAGGAAGGATGAGTTCTGGAGATGGAAATGAATGCGGCTTCGCAGGCCAAGATCTAGGTAAACACCCGGAATGCCGCGCTTAGCCCGAATAGAAAGGGCAGTGAATAAAAGTGGGCTTCACCCACCGTAATTCTGAGAAATTGCAGTGGCCTGGCCAGATGGAAATGTAGAGGTATATCCTTGATGTCCAGCACTGGTCTGAACAGTCCTCTTTGGGTACCAGAAAAAGGTTTGAATAAAAACCGGGGTATCTCTGAAAGGAGGGGACGGGGGAGAAAACACTTCCAGAAAGAAAAGGATTGCCTGATCTAAATACTTTCATTTTACGGGACACCTTGTATTCTGTCCCCATGTTCTAACACGTGTAAAGCCAGGAGTTTCTCCAATGAGCATGGAAAAAGCACACGTCTTCCACCTGGGTAGGGGATTGTCAGGATTGCTTTGATCTTGCCCCTGAACCTCGAAGGTTCCTCTACCAGAGGACCATGAGCTCCTAGGTCTTAAGGGCTGTTAGGGAAGTGCAGAGTCAGCAAGGACAAATGCCGAAGTGGCCTGGGTGCCCGAAAAGGACGAAAGGTCCTTTTTTTACCTACAAAAAAGAGGGGGTCTCCTTACCCTGTTCTGAGGCAGTATAGGTTTTTGTGGGCTGGAACGGTTTTTCCTCTGCTGTCGCTATATCCACAATGACCACCGCCATGTGTAGCTGGACGGTATAGCTCTGCCGCTTAAAGCGAGCCAGTCTAGCAGCACGGGTTAACAGGGGCACAGTGGCAGGTTAACCTTGCAGGAGAGAAAGAGCTTCCCGACGCCTTGCTGAGAAGCAGCGCGGTGTTAGGCACCCTCTCTGGGTTTCTGAAGAAATGGTAATTTCTGGGAACGTTCGTTTCCATGCGCACGGAGGTGCGCTAGTAATCCTACTCCTAACAATTTTTCTGAAGAAATTTAAGTGTCCGCTCCTTGGGTAGGAACTGGGTACATGGGTCCCCCTGAGGCTGAAAGAGAAATTACATTTTAAAGGGAACCGGACATTTCTTTGAAATAAGAAAATTTCCAGCGCATTATATGTATATAAATTAGTATTACAGAAAATATTACAAAAGATAGAGCCAGACAAGAAATTTGTGTAATCATTCCGAAACCCACCTAAATGTTACTATATTCTCACATATTTGATGTATAACCCCGTCTACTGCACAGTGTACTTCAAAGCATACAGATTTAGTGCTGTTTTTGACTCATGTTCCAAGTACTGGATCCTATTTACTGTGAGAACAGTTGTGTTAGGCAGTCTTGTGTATGTTCTGTGTTTGCCATATGTGGACAGACATGACTAAATAAGAAACCCAGGTAGCAAATGATAAATCTTATAGTCCCTACCTAAAGTAGTGCACTAGAATAGGACAGTGATTTGTTATCACAAGTAAGAAGCACATAATGGAACATACAGTGTAATATTAAGGGCAAAGTCTTTGTCCAACATAAAGAGAAAAACAGCTGCTCGTAAAATGGAAAACATTTTAATTCGATCTAAGTAAATGTATTTCAATTACCCTACCAAAAGCAGTATTTACATTCATAGTGTGACTAGAAGATAAAAGTGATGCCGAGATCTCTTTATGCAGCTTTCTGTATTGATTTTCCTTCTATAAACATGTATTACCATTTTGTCAGTACATGCATGCAAGGTGCACAGTAGGATTTTTTTAGTGTAAAAAAAAATTTTTTTTTTTTTTTTAAAGCCCTTTTAAAAACGGAAGTTTTCGTATTCCTTGAAATGTAATACAATTAAGAGAGTAAAAAATAAATAAGCATTCCATATAATGTAGAAATCAATAAGAACTTGCTCAACAACGAAAAAATTAAACCGATTTTTATCAGTTTTATCAGAACATGGGGAATTCATCTGTTAATGTTCTTAGGTTATGTAAAAAACTCTTTCTTCAATTCATGAGATTTTGCTTGTCAAAATAAATTTGCTTTAATTGTTTAAACAGGAAAAAATGTGCTTTTAAAAATGTGGCATAGTTCCATATGAGGATACAAGAAAGTGCAATCTGGGTACGTAAAATGTTGTGTTTCTCTCCTGCTTCTAGCTGGCCAGAAAAGGCGCAAACAAATAAGAGGGCAAGCAAACTCAAGCAAAAATGGTTAAAAGTAAGACTTGTGGGGTTTTTTTTGTTGCCTCACTACCCTGCAAAGCTTTAGTTAAGAGGCTCCTGCATAATCCACCACCAATGTTGCTAATTTGCTGGGCACAGGTTCGGAACATAATAAATACTCCCAGATCATAAAAATGCAGGACTCCAAAAAAAAAAGAAAGGTTGGCTTTTAAAGGGCATGTCCAACCTAAAAATTCCTATTTAATATATGGTAGATTTCTTAAAACAAAAAAAACCTGTATTAAAAAAAAAAAACTGTACTTTGAGTCCTTCTCTACAGCGACGCACTGATCCGGCTTCCTGCTTGCCGGAACTTGCAGTGGGCTGGACTGGCAGCCGTGCCTGTGATCGGCTGAGAGCTTTACTGACATATCTATTGTCTAATTTTTTTGTAATTTTAGGCGGTCTGTGATCATGTAATACAGAGCCTTTGTTTTACATGTTTTCACATTTTACCTGTATTCACGTTCTTGAAGTATTTCAACAGGATCCAAGCCTTGTGGTTTCTGGATTGGGCTTATACGGTTCTGCTTTTGTTGAAGCTGAACAATAGGAGCGGTGGTCCTGGTGTTGGCTGTGGGACAGATGGTCCAGGCAAAGCAACAGAAGAAGTCGCTGTTGGGGGCGCTGGAGAAGGTCTTCCACTAGGCGGGGGAACAACAGCTTCTGAGTATTTGAAACATTTAGATCGAACTTTGGCCTGATAATCAAGAGTTCAAAATAATTTCAAGTCAACATCTCCATTAACATTAACTGCCTAATAAAATTAAATCACAACACAACCTTTTTTTCTGAGAAAATGGAGACAAAAAAAAAAAAAGAAAGTGTTACGGAGAATAAATTAATGGTGGAGCTTGCGCAGGGGCAATGTTATAGAAAGTAAGGTTTATTTTCTAAAAGTGTAAGGTTATTTATTTAGAAAGGTCGAAACTAAAAAGAAAGTGCATTTTACACTGTTTTTACCTTCTCCCCAAGGCTTTTGGATCATGCTAGCAACATGGCTTGTAATTCCAGGCGCTGGTCCAGCAGCAGTAGGGGCGAAGGTCATCGAGTGCATCCCCATTCCTTCAAATAATTAAATTATTCTTTAGCTCTTCTACAGAGATACTAAAAAACAAGCTTTTGTGCTGTAAAATGTTTTAAAAATTGAAACACAAGAGGTCCAGTCTTCACAGCAGAGACGTCTGACAAACAATAGGGAAGCACGTTATGCAAAAAGCATACTTTCCTATTGGTGGCTGGTCCCAGCACCAATATACTATGCGTGTAGGTGTAGTGCTCCTCCCTACTATTACCTTTAGGCTCAAAATTACTCCAATCAGGAGGGTGCCTCTAGGAAAAAAGTCAATAATAAAAATGCTGCCAACCATTTCCAGGCAGTGGAAATGGTCTGGCCAGTTCCTAAAAAAAAGGCACACATCAAATAACCATGGATACAAAAGGTAAAAGTATGTCACTTTCAAACTACCTTTATTTGCTGTGGACACTCTTAAATACAATATTACATCACAAAGCATATTATTTGTTACTTCCCCTTAACACACACAAAACTCAATATATAATGATAAATATATAAAAATGATAAACAGACAGCTGAGAGATAAAGTAGGTCAATTTCCCAGTCTAACAGCTAAACGAGCATCAAGTTTGAAAGATAAACTAAGTCCAAGCCATTTTGTGCGGAATTTAAGTCCATTAGACAGTTGGCTAAATATTGATAATAGGGATAAAAAATGCAGAAAAAAAGAGAAACAAAAAAGGAAGTAAAAAGTGGGGAAGATGTAACATGTGCCCATACATGGGTGATACACAAAAAATAACTTTACCCAATGGTCAATTATGGGAATTAAATCAGGAAGTAACCTGCCAAACGTGGGAGTGGTATATCTGGCGTGTGCACTGTGGGCCAAATATGTTGGTAAAACTATTAGGAAATTTGTGTAAGAATGGGTGAGCATATAAGAGCATGCACAAAAGGCCAAATATTGAGAAGTGCCATTGCTAAACATGTATTTGAAGCACATAGGGTAATTTTGATGGACTATCATTTGTAGGATTGGAAATTGTAAGATTAGGGGAAAGAGGAGGTAATATGAAAAACAATTGTTGCAGACAGAAACAAAATGGATTATTAAGCTAAGTCAGTCCATCCATATGGATTGAATGAGGATATTCAGTTTTCATGTTTTTTGTAAGAAATAATCAATAATTGATAAGAGAAAGTATTGCAAGCATTAACATGTATTGTTATTTGATATGTAAAGATAAAAAGTTTCGGTTTTGATATGTGCCTTTAAGAAATGGAAATAAAAGGAGGTGCTTGAGTAATGACGTACTACCCCGACAAAGCGCTCGGTTAGGGGCGAAACGCGCGTCGGTGTTTGGTGAGGCAGGGGCTAATGGCGGAGGAGCATAGCGGTGTCTATTGAAGGTTTTGTGAGTATGGTCTTATGTACATTCTGAATGTGTGGGTAGCAATCGTGAAGTGATATCTTGTGTGGAGGTGGGACGGGTGAAGAATATGATACCGTGAAAACAGAGTGGTCTGCTGGGAGGTATAGTAAGACCTGATACCGGTCACTGAAAATTTGGTGGATTCGAGACAGGCGAAGAAAACCTCAAATGTTTTTGGCAGAGAAATCTGGAAGAGGTACAGGGAGAAATGCTACTCCGTGTTAACGTAATTAAGTCCCGATACCCCTCCTGAACAACACACCCACGGATTACGCGTATGGCCTGCTCGGTATGAGTTTCACCGCTTATTGTGTCTCTAAAAGTCACTGGAATTCAAGAGTCTGTTACGAGTGAGTTACTTGATGGTAGTTACATACTAAACGAAGGACTGAATTGGACTCTGATGATAACAGTAATGGGGTATGAACTACGTATGTATAAGTCTAAGTGAGTGGTAAGGATACCATATAAACCATCGATTGTCCATGGCCCCTCAGCCTCAATTGTTTCATGTATACAGAGATATTATCATTATATATTGAGATTTGTGTGTTAAGGGGAAGTAACAAATAATATGCTTTGTGATGTATAATTGTATTTAAGAGTGTCCACAGCAAATAAAGGTAGTTTGAAAGTGACATATATTTACCTTTTGTATCCATGGGTATTTGATGTGTGCCTTTTTTTAGGAACTGGCCAGACCATTTCCACTGCCTGGAAATGGTTGGCAGTATTTTTATTATTGGTCCCAGCACCAGCATGATCATGGAGCTTGTAGCTCCTTACCTGTGCAGATAAAGGTAAGAGTGGCAGCAGTCTACTTTTTTAAAGGATAAGTGCACTGTAAAATCAAGTTATGTTCATTGGAAGCTGCAGCTTTAAAAATACTGTTGCCATATATTTTTACGTGCACGTAACTAACAAGCATTACTGTTTGAGCGTCTAAGCAGGAGAGTGCACGGAACTCACAGGCATTACTGTTTGAGGCTCAAGCAGGAGAAAGCAGAGGAAATCTCAGAGGGGCGGGAGCTTAACATTCAGCAAACCAGTAACAGATGTCAGCAACTTCCAAGGCACAAAGCTAAGCTCTAGAGGGACAGTTAAAAAAAAATATATATATGGCAACGGTATTTAAAAGCTGTAGCTTCCAAATGAACATAACTTGATTTTACAGTGCACTTATCCTTTAAATAGGGTTTGATTTGTTTTATCCAACTTTTTTCCCCTTCATTTTAGCTGAAGCAATTTTTTTTGCTTTTTTTTAGAAAAAAGCATTGTGATTATTTTTGAATCCTAGCATCATTACAAGTGCAAGTTTCAAAAACAGAACTGTATAAAGGTACATTTTTAAACATTTCAATTCACTCTTTTTTTATTTTATTTTTTAAAAATGAACCCAGCTTACTATAGTATTTGTAAATGGAGCTCAGGAGTACCGTTCAAACTGGATTTTTTTTTTAAGTCTTTGCTAAATAACAAAGACTTAAGAACTGATCACCTAATATTGATCTCTGCCCCCATTTTTTTTCTATCACCTAATTATTGTCTTTGCCAATGAATGAAAAAAAAACCCTTCCTGGAAAATTCATTACAGGAAATGATTTTTTCCGATTGGATTTGGAAAACCTAATTTACGCCTGTATTCCAGGTATCATTAAGATGATCTAATGATTATATTTTGGAATAAGAATAATAATAATGAGAAATGCACATAGAAAAATAAAAGTGATACACAACCCTTTTTCCGGCTACAAAAGCTATACCGTAGTGGTCATGGGGGCAGTAGAGGTCAAAATTTCTACCTTGGCTTAAAACCGAGTCAATCAGTTTTACTTGTTTTTTAGGTAAACATAAATAACTACCTTGACTTATACTCGAGTATGGGTTAACTGGAAACAAAAAGGAAGGGTCACACTCCAAGTAAAAATATACATATTTATTGGGGATAATGCATAAAGACACATTTCAGGAAGTAATGTCACTAATAAACCTGTATATTTTTACACCAATAAACTGTATATTTTACTTGGAGTGCGAGGCTTCCTGTTTGTTAGTTATGTGTTTTGATGATTAGTCACCAATAAACACATTTTTACTTGGAGTGTGACCTTCACGTTTGTTCCTGTATAAAGTTACATATAAATTAGGGTTAATAAAAACATTTTAAAAGAAAGATAAAATCAGGATAAGTAGAAATAAAGGTTTGCCTTTCTACTGTATAGAGAACCAATTCAAAAACTGCCCAGAGAAATCAAAGTCCTTCTAAAGGCATTCACTTACCAGGTGGCCTGTTGTAATTAGTGGGTGGCTGCTGTGTGATTGCTGTTGTTGCTGTTGAACAGAGAGGCAGTGTCCTTTTCCCCTGAACTGCTAGTTGCAGATTTTCAGATAAAGGCGCCCTCTAGCAAGCATTTTGTAGGCTAATATTTGAGCCCTTAGCTGATGAAGCTGAACTTGGCTGAAGGCAGAGGGCCCACGAGCAGGCTGACTGATAACCTGTGGATCCCCTTGCATTATTAGTCCTGTCTGAGCTGGTGGTATCTGAGGTGGTGTTGGCCCACCCCTGACATTGGGCTACATGCATGTTCAGGTGCTCCAAGGGAGAAGGATGGGATGGAGACTGTATCCTATAAAAATACAAAGCAACAAAAATATTTCCTGTTACTCTTATTGTTTTTTGAGTACATTTCTTTGATAGATTTTAACACCATCATTTAACAAAGGTAAAGAGATATTCCATAATGCTCCTTGAAATAATATATTCAGATTGCTGTAATTTACATATAACCTACTTCAGAGGTAAGAAATATATTTTTGTAAACATTCTATCATGGTTTTAGTCATTCTATATTATATCCAATCTTAAGACAAACACATCAACCAGAGTTTTAAAGGGGAACTGTGGTCTCCATACTAGGGTCTTATTTAAAAGGGCATACTCCTACATTTAAAATGATGATGCTTTTAAAGGGTATTATTTGCAGCTGTAAGCTGTGACATCACCAGCACCATTGTTCTGCCCCCCATGTTTTAGGCACGAGAATACCCACTTGTAATAGAGCATCATCTGCTGCATCACAAGCCCCGCCACCAAATTGGTTTTCATTTTTTAAAGTTAGCCACAAGCCTGAAAGAAAACTTTCCCGCAAGGTGTCCATGGGGGAGAAAAGGACAAAGAATGGTTGCAGGTCTGTAACTACGGT
Source organism: Hymenochirus boettgeri (assembly GCA_019447015.1). NCBI lineage: Eukaryota > Metazoa > Chordata > Amphibia > Anura > Pipidae > Hymenochirus > Hymenochirus boettgeri. The sequence goes on from CM033469.1 coordinate 243,052,821, forward strand.
ATATTTTAGAGCTCATCACACAAGCATCATGTGACCATCACAGACAGACCTGGAGTTGTAACTTCACTAGACTAACTCAAGACACCATCATAGGCTTTTTAAACGTTTGAGACAGTTCTTTTAAATAAAGGGCACTTGTACAAAGACCACTGTTACCCTTTAAGTAATAAAATGTCAGGAAGAAGTCAGATTTACCTGGGCTATTTTTTTTATAAACATTTTTATAGATATAAAATGTAGCCTTCACATTATCATAATCACTTTTGGTGCATTTGGTGTTGAATTTTTATTTCCATAATACTTCCAGAACAAAAATACCACCAATGCTCTCTTATTTACTTTACTTTTTGATAATGATAATTTGAGGCTATAATTTAAGGAGAAGTAAATCTCTCACAATCAGAGTTTCCTTTATGAAGGGGCCAGAACCACTATGTTAAAGAGAAAATCCAATGAATGGCCTTATTTACAACAATCTAATCCAGTCATCATTCAGTTTCCCAAGTATTTTTTTGCTGGACACTGTGATAAATTTTTTATTGGACTACAGGGAAAATAGTCCCTTTTTAATTAAGATTTGACTGCCTGAAACCTGTGTGCAGTAGAAAAGGACTTCCTTTAACCATTTCATTCTTTCCCAAATCATTACTAACTAATTTGTTGTCAAAGTCTGTGTCTATGAGCTCTCACAGACAATGGTTAATAATTGCTGAACATCGGTTTAATTTATCATCTGAACTGCTTTAAAATGGATTTGCTCTGTGTATCTTTCTATAGAGATTTCCACTAATCCCCCAGAAAGGAGCAGAGACTCTTCAAGAAACTACAGCCAAATGAGATCTGCACATACCGTATATACTCGGTATAAGCCGAGGTTTTAGGTTTAAAAATTAACCTAAAAACCTTGACTCGGCTTATACTCGAGTCAGTAGCAACTTACCTTCAATCCAGAGGCAGCCGCGAGTCCGGCCGGCAGTTCCCAGTAGTTCTTCGCGGTTGCGCGATGACGTCATCTCGCACGCTGGCGGGATGAGTCATCGCGCAGCCGCGAAGCATAATGGGAACTGCCGGCCGGACTCGCGGCTGCTTCGGGATTGCAGAGAGAGGAAGACTGAAGACCAGGTACAGGTAAGTGAGCTGGGGGGGACTGGGGGGAGGGCTGGGGGTACTGGGGGGAGGCTGGGGGGACAGTATGCCATGCAGACACCCACATTTTCTTTACTATAGGTGGTTGGAAACTACAACTCCCAGCAACCAAGCATGGGAGTTGTAGTTTCCAAACATCTACAGTGGAAAGGTATTAGGGTGGGGACAGTATGCCATACAGTAACCCCCAATACCTTTTTGCTATAGGTGGTTGGAAACTACAACCCCAGCAACCAAGCATGCTGGGAGTTGTAGTTTCCAAACATCTACAGTGGAAAAGTATTAGGGTTACTGTATGGCATACTGTCCCCCACCCTAATACCTTTCCACTGTAGATGTTTGGAAACTACAACTCCCAGCATGCTTGAATGCTGGGAGGTTTGTAGTTCCAACCACCTATAGTAAAAGGTAATGTGGGTGTCTGCATGGCATACTGTCCCCCCAGCCCTCGGCTTATACTCGGGTCAATCATCTTTTCTAATTTTTGAGGCAAAAATGGGTGCCTCGGCTTATACTCGAGTCGGCTTATACTCGAGTATATACGGTAAATCAAAATGAGAAAACATTTTTTCTTTGCATTTAGCTTAAACGAATAATACATTGTTTTGACAATAATCCAAGTATCCACACGCATTATACATTTGAACCCACTCCACACTACCATCCCACATAAAATACATAAGAATGCTTGTCTACAAAATGAGCAATCAATTTTACATCCCATGAATCTGACAAAAAACAAAAACAGTCTGTCCTTGAGCTCAGCAGCAGTGTTGGGAATCGTATAGGCCATCAATTTATTAGGATCAATATATCTATTTGCAATGGCCTTTAGATTAGCTTAATTCATTTCAATGTTTGTTCAAGGTATTTGCTTATTTAGGCAAAAACAGGAAAAGTTTTCATGTTACTTTCCTGCAGCTGTCAAATTAATATCATGTGAGGCAGAACCTTATATATGTAATAAGAACCATTAAAAAACATCCTAACTCATTCATCATGAGCATGATGAATGAGTTAGGATGTTTTTAGTATGGGCCAAGGGTGGCCTGCAACTGGAAGGACCATGGGGTCCATGAGTGGGAAGGACCAGGGAGGTGCAAGGAGAGAAGAAAGACACAGGGGAGATTGACTGACATGGTTTAAGTGCAGGAGAACTGGTGATGCTGATGCCATACCACACACAAAAATGTAAATATCTTCAAAACTATGCAAAATAAACAATGAAAATAAATTGCAAAATTTTTCAGGAGAGCAATTCCTATCAATTACCTATAGTCATTTTTGGACCACAGTTCCCCTTTAAAACAAACATATTTCGCTTTACAACTCCAGTAACTAATAAATTCTATATTTCTTACAGTATTTGTATTACCGTATATACTCGAGTATAAACAGAGGTTTTCAGGCTTTAAAAAAAGCCTGAAAATCTTACCTCGGTTTATACTCGAGTCAGACTATCTCCTACCTTGTCCGCCGGCCGCGCGATCCGCATCCTTGCTCCACAGCCTATGTGCATCCGGATGATGTCACTCTACCGGCGTCGCAAAGTGAGAGGCGGCGGGTAGGGACATCATCCGGATGGCAGAGGCTGTGGAGAGAGGATGCGGATCGCGGGCTGGCGGACAAGGTAGGAGAAACTTTTACTTCCACAGGGCAAATACACACAATGGCAAATTTACATGCTTTATGCTGGGAGTTGTAGTTTTCAAACATCTTAAGTGGCAAATACTTGCAAATAGGGGTAAATCCTCCTATATTTGTGCATACAGTTGTGCATGCACAAATAAGTATTTGCAACTTAAGATGTTTGAAAACTACAACTCCCAGCAATAAAGCATGCTGGGAGTTGTAGTTCCAAACATCTTTAGTGGCAAAATACTACCCCCTCGGTTTTTACTCCAGTCAATGTGGTTTCCTTTTTTTTAGCTAAAACTAGGTACCTCGGTTTATACTCGAGTATATAAGGTATAGCTGGTTTATTATACTGTTGAGCTGTATTTTGATTTGTTTGTAACTTACATACTTTCATTAAACAGGTAACAATTTAACTAAAATAATTTACACACTTCTGTTTGTTATGGTCTTTAATTTAAACATTAATATACTACAAGAAAAATTATATCGGTTAGCTTAGTGATATTTAATATGTGCATACAGACAGGCGCCAGGTGAGATGGAATCGTTTGGGGTTATTAAATTGACTGATTTTCTGTTGAATAATATAAGTCCCAAAGGTTTGATTGAACAGGTTTCTTTTAAATGTTTTTTACATAAACGGCGTATGGGTAAAAAAATCCTTGTGTCAGAAAATAAGTATATATCCAACCATATTTTAATGCTCCCATTTATGTGGTTTTAACTTAATCGAGGTTTTTTTTTTTATTTTTTTTTTAAGGGTCCAATACTCACTCAAATAACTTTGCATACTGTAAAAGTACAAAGTTAGGGTAGTAAAATATGTTACTTACGTGTGTGTGCCTGCTAGTCCAATATGTAAAAAAAAAAATGTAGTAAAAAATCTAGTACTGTGATACTTTTAATGGACTAACCATTTATTATGCTTTGTATGTGAATTTTCAATGTTTAGTAACTGCTTCTAACTGCCCCCCCCCCTCCCGTCACTGCCCACTTGTAAATTCAGCAGACACATACATTCTAAAGAGCCTTCACAACCCGACACTATGCAGTTCATTAAGATATCTTCCCAACACTGGCGATAGTGGGTGGGGGAGGGGGGCTGCTGCTGTTTCAGACACTTCTCACTTTCTTCCAACAAGCAAGCAGACATGCTTGGGGGGGTGGGGGGCTCCTCTACAAAACACCTTGAAATACATGATAGATGGATGGACAGAAAGAGATATAGACAAAGACAGAGATAGACAGAGACACACAGGAGACCAATATGATTAATCAGCTCAGAATTTAAGGGTTAAGATAGGACGTGGTACCAGGGTTTTATGAATACTATTGTATAGAAATTGACGAGATGTTGTCACTAAACCTAGGGTATTTGTTTGTACGGTTTTGTACTTTATCTTGGGCCTTTTTAGGCCTAGTGATTAGAGGGCCGAAATGTCTGCATACAATATATTGGCAATAAAAGGCATTCTAAAGGTTCGTACACACGTTAGATAATTTTCGTACGATACAGCCGACTTACGTTCGACAACATCGTCAATCCTCATTTTTCAAACAACTATTGTATACACAACGATAATAGTAACGATAGTCCTGCGAACGTCAGATGTCAGTTTGTGCTGTTCACGTTCGGGTCATCGCGCGACGTTCGTTTGTGAAACAACGATCGCGTGATCACCGAAACCAACGCATGCGCCTTTCTATACATTTTCGTAGAAATCCAACGATAATCTTCCGACCATGTACAGATATAACAACAATCGGAAGAACAAATTCGCCATGCCGGTTGTCGGAAAAAGCCAACATAAGTCGATGGTCGTTGGTCTTTTACGATCGTTGAAGCTATATTTTGCACGGATGTCATGTGGCTGCTCGTTCATCGACTGTATCGTACAAAAATTATCTAACGTGTGTACGAACCTTTAGGATCACTAAGAACTGCCTGAAAATCTCCCTCGGCTGCAGTCAGCTCCCTGTTAAGTATAGGGAGTCAGCCACGGCTGAAGTAAATTTGCAGTCCTAAAAAAAAAAAAAAAAAGACTTTTCAAAAACAATAAATTTAAGCACTACACTTTTATTAGGAAACGTTGCTCTGACCAGGAAAACCAATGCACTCCTTTTTATAATTTAAAAATGGTTAAGAAGATATTTGTTTAATAAATATCCTTTCAGGACCACCACCACCCCCTCCCTTTTTTTTTTTTTTTACATTAACTGGCACTACTCTGCTTATGTTATACAGTCATGGAAAAAAATTGTTGGCACCTTAGAAATTTTTCCAGAAAGCTGGGTTTGCGTCAGAGATCTTGGGTCTTCCAGCAGGACAATGACCTCAAACATACGTAAAAAAGCACCCAGAAATGAATGGCAACAAATCGCTAGAGAGTTATGAAATGGCCAGCAATAAGTCCAGATCAAAATCCCATTGAACACCAGTAGAGAGATTATAAAGGGTATCTCCACTGGTAACACCCCCCCCCTACAAAGGGGATAAACGTGTGTATGGCAAAAACACATGATACTGAACTGTATCATCAAGAGCTCAAGAGGTTGTAGGCATCAATATTCTCTAGCATTATTCCAAGAATTCCAACTTCCACAACACAAGCAAATTAAGCACTGCGATTAGATTTACTGATTCATTTTTCAATGACTGATCATGTACGATTGTTATTAGAACAATAACATGAAAAAAACAGTTCTAGATAACAAAAAAGGAAATTACCATCAATGTCTGCACAAATAGCTTAGCTGTATGATTACTGCATGAAAACTTGACACTAAAGTTTCTGGAAAAAAAAGTCAACCCAAAGAATCATTCTTTGGAGTCAAAGTTCCCAATATTGAATAAAATTTGAATAAATCGGGCTTCCCTCATGGCTCACCACTGTTTCCCATCGCACAGTTTGAAAAACACTGCACTGGAAAAATACCTTGACTGTGCTGGTCCATAGGGCTCTGAGGGGGGGCCATTCCTGTATGTGGTGGTCGCATGCTCGAACTTTTCATAGTTCCACAGTGCATATCATCACTCATTCCTTTTTCATGCATATTTTCCATTGTTTGCTGAAAAATGTAAAAAAAATACTAACAAATATGAACACAATTGAATATCATAAAAACACCGCAGTGGTCATTTCCTATAACAAAGGACATTCCTGTGATCAACAAAATTTAGATTTTTATCAGAATGAAAACATTATAGCATCACAAATGGATAAACAGTATGCACTAGGAAGATGGATTTTTTAAGGGTAATTTTTAAGACTTTTTTTTAATCGAAGCAAGGCTTTGTACTCTGTTCTATGGCCCACTTGCATGCCAGTCTGAAATGGACATGGGGAAGAAAGATTTATTTGTAGTTAAGAGGTTAATAAAATTGCCATCCATTGTTAAAGAAAAGTTCACTCCCAAAAGTTACCTATTCCTTTAATGTATTTATTGAAACCCAGGATGTTAAGGAGCTATGCCTTACCTTCCGTTCTTTGAGCATTGTTTGTCAGAACGTTCTGTCATATACAATGTACTAATATAACCTCAATTCAAAAAGCACTTGCCCAACTATGTAATATATGAAAGCTAATTTATTCATAAAATTCCACAAGATAGGGAGTGTATATTTATTTACACATTACCTTGTGCAACTGGTGCATTCCTTCTTGCGGGTAGTCGGATGAACCCATGCTGGAGAGTTGGTGGGAAACACTGGGTGGCCCTGGACTTGGCCCCATCATGCTGTGGACAGATCCTGGAGAGAGCCCTGGCCCTGGACTTGGACCTAAAATAGGACCTGGAGAAGGCCCAGGACCTGGTGAAGGCCCTGGGTGAGGCATTGCACCCGGATCTGTTGGTGTAGCCATGTAATCGTCTGATGCTGGAAAGAACAAGCAAAAGATTTTATGAACTAATACATCTCAAACTAAAACCAAGAGCAATACAATTTACTTATGTAAATGTTGGCTGATATTCCATAGTTGCAATGCCAAAAAAATAACCACAGCTTTATAACAAACATTTTATATATACAAGCAGTTTCAGAATTCAGTTATTACCCTTTGGCCTAAATAAGACATATATGTTCACATTTGCTGATCTGTGGGAAAAATAAACAATGGGTAAATTCAGAAAATTACAGACCTGATCAAGCTGTTCTTGTGTGTTTATGATTAATTAGGTACACACATTAAAAGGAATATGGTAGTCTAAAATAATTACCGAATATACGAGTATAAGCCGAGGTTTTTAGGTTTAAAAACCAACCTAAAAATCTTGCCTCTGCTTATAAACGAGTCGAGAGCAAATTTACCTTACCGTATATACTCGAGTATAAGCCGAGGTTTTTAGGTTTAAAAATTAACCTAAAAACCTTGACTCGGCTTATACTCGAGTCAGAAGGCCCACTTTACCTTCAATCCAGAGGCAGCTGCGAGTCCGGCCGGCAGTCCCCAGTAGTTCTTCCGCGTTTGCGCGATGACGTCATCACGCACGCTGGCGGGATGACGTCATCGCGCAGCAGTAATGGAACTGCCGGCCACTCGCGGCTGCTTCTGGATTGCAGGAGAGAGAAGACTGAGACCAGGTACAGGTAAGTGAGCTGGGGGGGACTGGGGGGAGGGGTGTATAGTATGTGTTTAGCTTATAGGCATTTCTAAGTTGTACTTATAAGGTCAGTCATGTAGGTATTTAAAGTGATGAATGAAATTGGATTTCAGAATGGGATTTTCTTCTCGTTAAGGCTCACAACTAACAGGGTAGGAGCTAGAAAACACCAAACAGTATGAGGAATAGCAAAGGAACAAGAACTGCCTATTAAAATGTATCTTACTCTAATCAGCACAACTTATTTAAGGTATTCAAGCCCCCTGAGCAAAACATGTGGGGCTCTAACCTATGAGTATTTGAAGAGTATGATTTGGGGTGAGTATTTTTACTATAGGTGGTTGGAAACTACAACTCCCAGCAACCAAGCATGCTGGGAGTTGTAGTTTCCAAACATCTACAGTGGAAAGGTATTAGGGTGGGGGACAGTATGCCATACAGTAACCCCCAATACCTTTCTACAACTGGGGGGGGGGGCTCTAGGGTGGGGGACAGTATGACAGTTTCCTTTCCACTATAGGTGTTTGGTAGTTTCCAAACATCTACAGTGGAAAGGTATTGGGGGTTACTGTATGCGATTACTGAATATCCATACAGCAGTCCTATACAGTAATAGCCATACTGGATTTGGCTATTACTGTATGGGAATTCTTCTGTCCATTTAAAGGGCTACTAATGCCTCAAAACAATACAGAATCAGAAGGCAGTAATGGTCATAATGTCTACCCTCGGCTTATATTGGAGTCAATCAGGTTTTTCTGATTTTGAAGGGAAAAATAGGTACCTCAGCTTATAAAGGGCATGTCAACTTGAAAATTAATGATCATGGAATAAGTTTCTTTAGGTGTACAGGAAGCAAGAGAGAACATTCTTATCTCCCATTCTTAATTCAAATTCAGTGCCATGTTTTATGCGATCATGCAGCTGGCAGGCTACCCCTGCCACCTCCCCCCCAGTCTAGACTACTAAATGTGCACACATAGTTAAAAGGAATAGTTCACACAAAAAGTGAACTATTCCTTTAAAGCAGTGATTGAAGACCGGGAGGTAAAGGACCTATTCCTTACCTTACGTTCTTCAATCACTTAACCATGATCCAGGACCGAATGTAAGTCAGAACACTCTACCGTGGCTCTATTGATAACTGCTTCCTGGTTTAGTTTACTATAGCGCGCAATAGTGCAACTTTTGAAGCTTAAGTTTCCCTTTAAATTGACAGCAGAATTTCCATACAATTGTCCCATACAGTAATAGCCGATTCTAGTATGTCTTTTACTGTATAGGAATTCCGCTGTTCATTTAAGGGAAACTAAAGCTTCAAAACAATACAGAATCAGAAGGCAATCTTTTCAACAACAATAAATACCATCGTCCTGATTCTGTATTGTTTTGAGGCATTAGTTGCCCTTAAAATGGACAGTAATCCCCAATTCCTTGGCACTCGAGATATTTGGAAACTACAACTCCCAGCATGCTTTAGTTGCTGGGAGTTATAATTTCCAAACATCTGCAGTAGCAAGGAATTGGGGTTACTGTGTGAATTACTGCCTCCCCCCTCTTCCCGAGAGCCCCCCCAGTTCAGTGTTAACTTGCCTGGGTAGTCTTCAATTCAGGTAAGTTCAGTTACTTCATTGTGCAATCCGGGTGCCACTCGCTCTGCATCTGCCGCCTGACATCACTTCTCGGCACCGGGAAGTGGGACAGGCGCCGTAAAGTGACATCAGCCAGCAGATGCGGCAGCCGGATCACACACTGAGGTAAGTTATCCGAGTATAAGCCGAGGTTCGTTTTCAGGCTATTTTTAAAAAATAGCCCTAAAACCTCAGCTTATACTCGAGGCTATGTGGTAGTTATTCTTTTAATATATTTGCATTTCGTCCATCCTCTATACCTATCTTAGCCCCATCATTTAAAGGTCCTAGATTCTGTCCACATTTTTTATGATCTTATTCATCTTATGTCAGTGAAGTAGACAGGGATGTCAGGGGCAAGTAGGTAAGCTGTCTGCTGCACCAGGAGCAGCCATGTTTGAATAGGGCCTATCGGACCTTGTAAGTATAAATGAAAGTTAGGGGTTGACGCCTACCTCCTTGGAAATTAAACATACTTTTTTATTATAGGATTTCAATTTGCATAATTTATTGCCCCTTTAAGAATTTTTTTTTTTTGCTTACATTTTAACTAAAACTTAATTACCCTTCAAATTAAAGGAATTAAATCACTTTATAAACATTCTCAGGGTTATTCAATAAAAGTTCTAACGTTTATCGTTTAAAACGGTGCTAATTTTGCCCCAACCAATCAGATCCTACACTACTCTGCCCCAGGAAGTGAGACCGGTGCCGAGTAGTGACGCCAGGCAGAGCATTGAATGCGGATTGCGGAGTGAGCAGCAGCCAGATTGCAGGAAGTGATTGACCCGAGAGAATAAGCCGAAGTTCGATTTTCGGGCTATTTTTAAAGCCTGAAAACCTCTGCTTATACTCAAGTATATACGGTATGTTTAATTTTTTTGGTAAATAAATTCCATTACTCCATTCACGTCATGGTCTTCCAGAGGTTTTTCTAAGATTATTGGGCAGTTTCTCTGCCTACAAGATATCACAGATGCATGATTTACTTTTGCAGTTCTCGAAACTAAATTTGACTCAGCAGAGATCACATGCCTCTTCTTCACAGCAAAAATGTTATAACATGAACAGTGTTATAAGAAAGACCTTAATCCTATTGTCCTATTAACCTATGAATACAGAATCAACCCCCCCTAAAGTTTCAAGAAGTTCAGTGAATAGAAATGCTGTAATGTTACTGTTTGTTGAGTAATTAAATTGTTATTATTCTAAAAATCTTTATGTACTTGCATAATGAAGTTATACCAGCAATATATTGAAGTTATAGCCTTTATGTAGAAAGCTATGATTTAAATCAAGCCTTAAGGTTCGTACACATATGCGATCGCGGGTCCCGACCCACGATGTGTCCGAACCTTCGTTTCAGCCCGTGTATGGACACTTTAATGGCCGAAACAGCCGTTCGGTCGGGGATCGTTGCTCGCTCGCAAATTGAACTTGTTGTAAAATTTCTATTACAATGAACACAAATCAACGCAAGACAAAAATAAATATAAGGTAAATAGGCAAAATATGAACCATAATGTGGTTATAAGCGGTAGCCTCAATAAAGCAAAAGCATGTGTCAAATTTGCGCAAGCATGAATGCAAGCCGACTTGGTTCCTGGACGCAAACGAAGAGCATATTTTACACTGGATATCAATACAATGAAGCAAAACTGGCAAGTTGGAAAAGTTGATAGACCATATCGCAACAACTTACCAAAAATTATTGGGAACACTTTAATGTTCCTTAAAAAAAGAATCTTAACGATAAAAAAGCAGCTGCACTGCATAAAGCTATGCTAGCTACATCATATTTAACGATAGGTATTTTTTTTTTATTTTACGGGATTGGTTTATTGGTACTGTGTGTACACCTTAGGGCATGGTCAGAAAACTTTACAATAACTTCAAAAAGGTATTTTATCTATGGATCATGTCTTAAATGTTCTAGCTGCTTAAATTGATGAACGACATTTCTAAGGCTGCATTTGAGATTACTGAAAATTATATTAACAAAGCCCAAAGAGACATCCAAACATTTACTGGTCTGCTTTATATCATTTTCACTTTGTATAATATTTCTAGTATTTCACATCTTTTTATCAATTAGAAAATATAAATAGTATACCGTATATACTTGAGTATAAGCAGAGATTTTCATGCTGTAAAGTTAGCCTGAAAACCTAACCTCCGCTTATACCTGGGTCAAGTCCTAATTTAGATCCAAATGCTGCAATTGCAGATAGTAACCAGTAGGTTAGTGTCGCGGTGTTAAAAAATCCTTCTGAAAGAATATTCTCTATTCTGGAAGAGCACAGCTCCGTATACAAAACAAGCCACTGGAAACACTGAAATTTCAGTGGTGCCCTAGGGGTGATATAAGAAACTATTGAGACCAATGGGGGACTTGCGTGAGAAGCCAAGACGCCACCTCACACAGAGGTGGGACGGACCACACTCTTCACCCGGTCCACCTATAATCAAAGTCCCGTCTCTGCTGCCTCTTCCTCTGGCCCCCCCCCCCCAAATAGACGCTACTTACCTCCGGATTCAAGCGTCTATTTGGGCAGAGACGGATTATAGGTGGACCGGGTGAAGAGTGTGGTCCCATCCCACCTGTGTGAGGTGGCGTCTTGGCTTCTCACGCAAGTCCCGGGAGCGGAATTGGGTTCCTGCTGGCCAAGGTTATCGGTGCAACAGGACAGGACATGGAGGAATGAGCTGGAGTATCGGTGTATACGCCGATTCTGAACAGGCACCGTGAGATTGGTCTGTTTTTTTATGCATTAGTCGGAAAAAAAAAAAACGCTTAAAACAATGAAAAAAAAAAAAAACAACTACGGTAAATATCCTGAAATTCAGCCATTTCAGCCATGCACAAAAACGTCAGCAGAAAATACAATGTCCCAAAATGACTTCGAGCTTACAAAGTGTACATTGAGGCAAAAATAGAACAGCTGGCAATACTTCTTTTAACAGGGTTGGATAAATCAGAGCCTAAAATGTTAAAGTGCATGTCCACCCCCAAAACTAAAAATGTAACCCCTTACTGGCAACATTAAGTAGTATAAAACAAGCCTTACCTTCCATTCCTGCTCAAAATAGTTCCCCTGCTGTGCCCCCTCCAAAGTCCAGGAAAGTGCTGTGTAGCAGAAGTATGCTCAGTGCAGCCCCCCCCCCCCTCTCTCCCTCCCCCTAACATTAAAGCCTTTGGGTACGCGGTAGGGCATGCTCTCTCAGCCCCAACCGCATTAATATAATTGTTAGAAAGTCCCCCAATGTTTACTTACCTTCCCTCTCTCCTCCGCTGTTCAGAATGCGACCGTGATTGGCTGCCTCTCAGCCAATCACTGACGCGGCTGCCGGTACCGCCCCCCTGCTTGCAATTCCATGCAAGCAGAGGGCCGGAACACTGCGGCAGAGGAGAGAGGGCAGGTAAGTAATCGGGGGACTTTCTAACAATTGTATTAATGCGGTTGGGGCTGAGCGAGCATGCCCTACCGCATATCAAAAGTTACATTTCGGGGTGGACATGCCCTTTAAATTTTGTAGTCCTGGCCCCAGCTTAAGGTACAACGTATGCACATCTTTCCATTTTTTGGATGCCTAAAAAAAGTGTGATTTTGTCTTGTGAAGCTCATAGGCTTCATGTCTGCTTGGTGTCAGGTGAGCAAAAAGAAATAACACCTAGAATTGTTGGTCGCACTGTTGATGGGGATGGCATTTAAATGGATTAAAAACATAAAAGTACAATGCCAGGTTGGGATCAGCCCTTAGGACAACAAAAAAAAATGTATGGATTTTTTTGTATTATTTATAGCAATAGTGGATCTAGAAATAGGAAAAGGTTTATAGGCATGCACCAATATATAAATAATCCGTACAGGAAAAGTGGTGGACGGATGACTACACATTTGCAAAAAATGTAGTTAATACATATGTTGTAGAAGGCAGATACACAAGCTCTCTTACAACTAGAAAGAGGGAAGCAAGGACAATATGTATGCAATATATACATTGAATGCACAACATTATCCCTAAATCTCTTAACCAGGCTTTTTTTCAACACATTATTAGTAGTTTGCATTTGTGATGCTGCATTACAATAAAGTACTTAAATTCAAATAACGGATGCCAACATCCAAAGAGATTTTTTTGGTTTTCATCTTTAATCATTTTAGAGGGATTAACTGCTTTTGTAGTTCATTTTAACATTTATGAATGAAAGACAAGGATAAATTAGTAAAATGAATCTTGAAGCATTATTTACTTTTGTTTGGCTGGTTATAGTTTTCACAGCATTATCTTACAATAATGCTAGACAAAACCTTTAAAAGTATTACAGAAAATAAAGCCAGTCTACATGAGCTCCTGTAATGCCGACATACTCTGCAAGTCAAGTCTTCTTTCCTGAAAAAACCAACCATAATGAGCTCTTCAGAGAATATGAATAGTACAACACTGCATGTATTTGCTGCCCATTGAGACTTGCTGGAACTTGCTGCACTCTCCTTAATATTAAGGATGCTGGACATTAAATCCACAATGCATTAGCCGTTTCTACTAACATTAGACAGTATTTATGCACAGGAGTGCCAAAAAAAAACAAAGAAAAAAAAAGGATGATCAATCCTGTATTCCAATTGAAATAGTTCTACATGTATACTAATGAATTGATGAGCAACTGTCCTTACCACTCTTTTTACCTAGATGTGAGCTACTAGAAAGGAGTACTATGAGCAAAATAAAGCACGACTTTTGAATAGCTAAATCACTACTTCCTGGTTTAAAAATGATAGGTATGAATTTTGTACTGTACAAACTCCACAAATACTTTTATTATTTTGCATTAAATGACCGCACAGTTAAGCATGAAGAGATCCTTGAAGTCGCTTTATAATGCACAAGGACTTTAGAACCAACTCTCTCTGTATAAAGTAGTAGCATACTTGCTACCCGAGTATTAATTGTATTATAATACGCAAGTGTGATGTTTTAAAATGGGAGCTGCAGTGATATATTCTTATTAAAATCACTCAGCTATGTCACTAAGTGACATTTCTTATGTCCCACTGCTCCTCCCATTCCAGTGTTAATGCCTGAACAATGATTCAGCGTTGCAGTGTTTAACTTACTCACTAATGGAACCTGCTGGAGCTGCTTCCTGTCACTTAATAACCAATGTCTCTCTCCTTCTCCACAAAAGATTTGTTTAACCACATAGATGCTTGGCTGGGTTGTTCCTTTCTACTGGGTTTTAGTTACAGAAGGTAGCTTGGGGGGGTTTAAATTAAGGTGGGAATATGGACAAGGCTAGAATTTGAAATGTAAATGGAGTGAAGAAATCAGATACTTATGTATTATAAGAAATGCACCACTTTACATTATAATAAGGATATTACGCCACCTCCGAGTTCCCTGCCCTGTATAAAAGAACTCTGCCCACAGCTTTGTGCTTCTATATGGTCAGGGAACTCTGAGGTGGTGTAATATCCTTATATTACACTGTCAGGGGCACTTTATCCCTTATATAGGAGACCTTTAAAGGATAAGTGCACTGTAAAATCAAGTTATGTTCATTTGGAAGCTGCAGCTTTAAAAATACTGTTGCCATATTTTTTTTTACCTATGCCCCTCCAGAGCCTAGCTTTGTGCCTCAGAAGTTGCTGACATCTTGTTACTAGTTTGCTGAATGTTAAGCCCCGCCCCTCTGAGATTTCCTCTGCTTTCTCCTGCTTGAGCCTCAAACAGTAATGCCTGTGAGTTCCAAACTTGAAGCCTAAACCTTTTTCTTCAAGTCTCATGGGATGTCCGCATGTCCTCTAACATGTTCTATTGGTGAACAATGCCCCAGAGAGTTTATTGTATGGCCCTTTAATGTATTTATATACAGTAATCATATCCCCACGCAAGCGTCTTTTCTCCAGCGTACATAATTGTAACTTTTCAAGTCTCTCTTCATATTCAAGTTCCCCCAATCCCCTTATTAATTTAGTTGCCCTTCTCTGAACTCTTTCCATTTCAAAGATGTCTTTTTTTGTACACAGGATTCCAAAATTGCACTGCATATTCCAAATGAGGCCTCACCAATGCTTTGTAAAGAGGGAGAATTACATTTTCCTCCCTTGAATCCATACCTCTCTTTATACAAGACAATACCATGCTGGCTCTGGCTGTTGCCGCCTGGCACTGCTTGCTTCCTTTAACTTAGTTATCCACCAAAACTCCAAGATCCCTTTCCAACAGGGATTCACTTAACAGAGCCATTTATAGTATAAGTAGAGAATTGTACCGTGTTAGCCATAGATGAAAGTGAAGACATCTTGGATATAAAGTAATACCTTTTATTGGCTAACTAAAATGATTGAAAATGCAAGTTTTCGAAGCACTTGGGCTTCTTCCTCAGGCATGATACAATACTGAATCTAGTAAAGCACTGTATTTTATACATACTAGAACAAAGACTTTCTGACATTACACAGATGTTATCTTTTGCCCCTATGCCTGACTGGCAATGGCTGTCGTAAATAAAACGGTAAATACACATTCAATGATCACAAGCAGTAATAAAAGAATTAGCAAGGGTTAAATAAACAATCAGATACACTTCACCTCTAGAGTCCATGGAGGGTCTGGTATAAATGAGATATTTATGGGTTTGGGTGGTTTAGAGGAATTTAGTCTGATTAACTCTACATGACATTAAGATTAGAAACATAATGACACAAAGTTTGAGTCCAGAGTCCCAAATTTTTGTATAAGTTTACATTCCCATTCTAACCTCTCCTTATGGGATCTGAAATTGCCCATGAGCACTGTGACCTTTAGGTCTTTCAGGCTGTGTCCTTGGCTGCAGAAATGGGCACCCACAGGGACATCTCGTTTATTGTTAATTGTGAATCGATGAGAGTTCCTCCTTTGCCTCGGGGTCTGTCCAGTCTCCCCAGAGGGGCACCTAGAACATAAAATCAGGTATACCACATTGGATACCAGGATACCAATACCAGGAACCAAACATAGGTTTGAAATAAAGGGAACCTTCTACTGCAAATCATCCAATGTGGTATACCTGATTTTATGTTCTAGGTGCCCCTCAGGACTTTATGTGGGGGAGACTGGACAGATTAAAGTCTAATTAAAGTCCCCCATAATGAGCAAACTTCCCAAACTGCAGCCCTTGCCAACTGCCGATGAAGCCGACTCATTTCAACAAGATGCAGATCCCCACTTACAATGCATCAGATAAATTGATGTCCGTCATTAAAGGACAGGTTTGGATAGGAGTGGCTAAAGGAACATAGCTTTAGTGCCGGGTGGATCTGTCGAGGCCCAACGGTTGTGGCCAATAAAGTGACCATACATGATATGAACCCTAAGCTATAATGGTTACTTTAAGATAAACCTTTAAAGGGCATGTCCACCCCCAAAACTATAATTCCCCCCACTACTGGCCCTACTCTGTAGTGTAGTAAAATCTTTACCTTACATCCCAGCTCCAAATGGTTCTCCTACAAGCCTAAAAAAGTGGCCACCAGGAGGATAGCAGAGTCCATATAGGACTCTGCCTCCGATCTCCCCCCCGGGAGAATTTTGGCATGCGCACTGCAGCCATCTCCCACCTCCCTCTCGTTTTGCAAGCCCTCCCCCTAGTGTAAAAAACTTTTAGTATGTGATAGGCAATGCTTCCCCAGCCCCCACCGCTATAATATTAATGTCAGAAAGTCCCCCGATCATTACTTACCTTTTCTTTCTCCTTCACCATTCTGAACTGCCGGCAGCCGCGTCCGTGATTTGCTGCCTTTCAGCCAATCACAGACATGGCTGCCGTTCCCGCCACCTGCTTGCAGTTCCATGCAAGCAGAGGGCCGGGAGTGTGCGGCGAATGAAAGAGGCAAGGCAATAATATTATAGCGGTTGGGGCTGGGGAAGCATTGCCTATCACATACTAAAAGATGCATTAAAGGGTGGACATGCCCTTTAAGGGTGAATACTGGGAACAGTTCAGACAAACCAATTTCTGTCTGTGGTTGCAAAACACACTCCAAATTGCACCAGTGGGATCTCCCTTACTCTGGCCTATTATCATTTGGTGCAATTCAGTAGTTGTATTGGTCTATAAAAAACACTGCACAAAAACATGCCCCAAGACATTAGTCTAAGAAGCCAAAATAATGTATTAACCTTTCTTGGAACCACAAACACGTTTTTTTTAAATTTGGAAATATGTCTAAAACCACAGAAAAGTCATCTCAAAAATGCAAACCAAGCAGTCATTTCCCTACACTGTGATTGTTGCTATGCTCCAATAATGTGAATACAACACATTTGACACAGGCATACTATATGCTAGTGCAACCCAGAAACGATACTCTGCAAAGTGTGCAAAGATCCTGGTTATTTTTTACTGCACAGCCATTATGTAACTTGCTGTGCAGTAAAAATGATTCTTCTTTAAGTTTCAAAGTTTAACAAAAATCCTACTATAAATGTGCTAATTAGATGGCCAATATAATAAAAACCTTCACTATTAACACTCGGTAAACAAAAACTAACACACAAACAGATTTTGCGGCCTAATCAATCACCCAGGCCAATACTTTGCTTGATTAGCTGGGTGATTGATGGAAATTTCCAAAACAACCTTCATTTTGACCAATGTTTCAGGAAAACCGTTTTGTTGGTAAGTCACTGCAGTGCGGTCTTCAATAGGCCACACAAACTGTCAGGCTGAAAGATCATTTATGTCATTTTTCCTGACTTAAAGCAGGGCTGGACAAATCGTGCAAATATTTAGGAGCCAGCAACAAAAAGTTAAGCCAGCAACTTTGTACCTCCCAAAGCCCTTTGATTGATAGGTGCCCAGTCAACCTAAGCCCCATCCATTACACAAGGCTTGCAGATAATTCTGCAGTTACATTTCATTTTAAACACATAAAATGCTAATTAATTTCATGTACTAAAGTAGAAAGAGAAATAGAAGCATGATAAAGGGTTGATATTTGCAATAAATAAAAGTAAGGTAACTGGCACATACCCTACCGTATATACTTGAATATAAGCCAAGATTTTCAAGCTTTAAAATTAGCCCAAAAACCTAGCCTCGGCTTATACTCGGGTCAAGTCCTAATTTAGATCCATTTGCTGAAATTGCGGATTGTAACCAGTAGGTGGCGCGGTGTTAAAAAAAAATCCTTCACCTGCATAGAAAGTTACAGGAGCTGATCTGCCTTTACACTCCTTCTTGCTTCTTGTAGTCTGGCTGCTGGACTCACTCAGCACTGTCACTGCTCATCTGGATGCTGTAAATCTGATGGGTCCTCTCAGTTTGGGGAAAAAATGGCTGCTAGTTCAATGCAAGTGACAATTGGAAACAACAACTCTGGTGACATTTTTAACTATTGGGGTCAGAGTGCCCTTTACTATAAGGGGGTCAGGAGACTTGTAAATGGTAAGCTTAAAGGTTTATTGAACCTTGCCATTCCACATGTTTAGAAACTACAACTCCCAGCAACCAAAGCATGATGCTAGTTTTAGTTTCCAAACATCTGAAGTGCCAAGGAATTGGGGGTTACTTGTACTGGATTTGGCTATTACTGTATGGGAATTCTGATGTCCATTTAAAGGGCAACTTAAGCCACAAAACAATACTGAATCAGAAGGCAGTAGGTCATAATTTCTACCCTCGTCTTATACTCGAGTCAATCAGTTTTTACAAATTTTTCAGGTAAAAATAGGTACCTCGGCTTATACTCGGATCGTCTTATACTCTATTCATTGGTTCAGTTAGATTAGATTACCCGTATATACTAGAGTGTAGCACATAACTGCACGAAATAAGTAAACAAAGATTAAATAAGCAAATAAAAAAAAAAATGAAAAACAATAGATGCAAAACCAAATAAGGAAATTAGAACAATAATAAGTTAAGTATGATATAAAATGATATGTTTTTAGAAATACTACCACAGCCACGTGCTACGCTAGGGAGGCATCAGGAGCTTAGGAGTATAAATGTGTGGCTAAGAGTGGTGTAAGGAGATGGGGTTTGGGTTTTAGAGAACTGGGCTGACTTTTCTGTGGCTCTTTAGCAGAGACAAATTGCACCTCTGATAATGGTGCAGCGGTTTTGGGGGAGAGGATGGCTAGGGGGTTGGAGGAGATTTTAAACTAGGTTTGGAGGCGGGAGGGTACACAACTTCACAGGGGTAGATAGAGAAGTTAGGGATCAGGGGGCTAATAAAAATAGGGGGGGCAGCATAGAGGATAAGGAGGCATGTATGTCCAAGTATGGAAGTAAATCAATTGATAATGTAAAATCTATGTTTACAAATGCAAGAAGTCTGGCTGGAAAAACTGGGGAACTAGAACTAATAGCTTTAAAGGAAAGGTATGATGTGATCACTATAGCGGAAACATAGCTAAATGATTTACACGACTGGACAGTAAATATTGAAGGATACTCCTTATTTAGACATGACAGAGTTAGTTAATAAGAAAGGAGGGGGAGTATCTGAAGCCAAATTTAAAAAAGATGGTATAGATGGGGGTATAAACGATATGGCAGAAACAATATGGGTAAATTAATTGTTGGGTTATAAGCAGCCAAATGCCGGGGAGGAGGTGGAAATGAATCTCCATATGCAGTTGGCGAGGGCTGCTGGTATGGGGCATGTTTTGGTTATGGGGGATTTTAACTACCCTGACAGATTGGAGTAAGGGAACTGCCAGCACCTCAAAAAGTATAAAGTTCTTAAATTTCCTATATGATTTACCATCTGTGAAAGAAAATGAAGTTCCTACTAGACAGAATGCGTTGTTGGATCTGGTGATATCTAGTAACCCTGAGCTCATTTTGGAAATGAAGGTAATGGGAAGCTTAGGGAAAGTGATGATATAGTGTCATTTAATATAGGTTGCAAAAAATTTTTGTTTACATTTTGAAATCAGAGGGAACAGAACAGGCTTAAAGGGGGTATAAAAGCTGTAATAAAGAATGCAAGAAAGCAATTTAACTAGCTAAAATAGAAAATGAAATACGGATAGCCGAACAAAGCAAGTCCTACCCCAAAATGTTTTAGCATATAAATGGTAAAAAGATGAGGGCTGAGAATGTGGGACCATTAAACAATGGGGCTGAGATGGTTGTAGAGGATGCCAAAAAGGCTAATCTGCTAAACCGTTTTTTTACATCGGTTTTCACTATAGAGAATCCTAGTCCTTACAGCAGATATTGTAATAATATGCAGGGGAGAAATGAGGTATATTCACATTGGCTGACGAAGGATATGGTATGGAAACAATTAGACAAAAGTTAATATCGATAAAGCACCAGGACCAGATGGATTGCATCCACGGATTTTAAAAAAGCTATGTTCAGTTCTATCTAGACCACTGTTTCTCATCTTTTCAGATTCACTTTGGTCTGGGGATGTGCCGCTGGATTGGAAAAAAGCCAATGTAATACCAATATTCAAAAAAAGGTAGTCATTCACAGCCTGGTAACTATAGACCTGTAAGCCTGACATCAGTGGTAGGGAAGGTGCTGGAAACTGTTACGGGATCATATCCTGGACTTTGTCTCCAGAACTGATCTTAGTAGTAGTCAGCATGGATTTATGAGAAATAGATCATGCCAGACAAATTTAATTAGTTTTTATGAAGCGAGTAAGAATTTAGATTCAGGCATAGCAGTGGATGCGGTATACTTGGATTTTGCGAAAGCTTTTGATACTGTGCCACATAGGCGACTAATGTATAAACTAAAGAATATTGGCCTAGAAGAAAACATTTGTTCATGGATAGATAATTGGTTATTGGATCGCAAACAGAGTGGTGGTAAATGGAGCTACATCTACGTATAAAGTATAGGGAGGTTGTTTGTGTTTGCCATACTCCCTGCGATCATGGCCAACTCTCTATTCTTAAGTACAGGGGGCTAACCGGGGCAGAGGGAAATTTTCCAGTCAGAATTACCATTTCTGAAGCCTATGTGGAACAGTTCTGATAGGATTGGCCATATTTTGTAAATGTGTGTACCCAGTATGCAGTCAGGACCATAAAAAAAAAATTGCAAAGTCAATTTCTGCTAACCTACGGTACACAAAAGCAGTAATGCAAGAAAATGTAAAGGAATCTACAGTGTTGTCCATAGAGGACTGCACGATCGGTTGTGACTTTCCAACATGTCTGATAATTCATTTGTCAGATTGGGACAAACGAACGGTGGACGTTGGCCATGTCCGACCGCAAAAAACAAACAAATTTTTCCTGAAACATTGAAATTTTTGTCAGTCGGGCCCAATTATTGTACAGTGTTTACCCAGCTTTGCAACAAGATTAAAATGAAAGGATTTCCTGATAATATATGAAATATTACTCCTGTATAACCAAAATAAAACCAAGTAAGAAGCCAAAAGAGCAGCAAATGGAATGTACAGGGGGTACAGTACATACTATATGTGGTAGTGAGGCAAATAGAATAAGGAACATTCACATTTAAACACACAAAAACAAGTTTAACAAAGCCAAAGTCCTACAGATTCCCTCTGCCAATCCCTTGCAGCTCCTACCACTGCGGCTTTACTCCAGACTGCCCTGCAGTGTATTGAGCCTCCAACTTGCCTGCCTGCCTGCACAGACTTCTTCACTAATAGGGGGATTGAGTTATGTGCACCTTTCCAGTTTGCGCCTTAGGCCCACTTTCCAGTGCGCTTTGTGCTCCAGACGTTGGAACAAGCCCAAATGGTATGTATAGTTGCACATCATCCCCCATTGACACCAGAGGGGGGGGGGGGGGTTGATAAAACTACTTGTACATCTGCAGTAAATTTTCAGTTGTCAGGCCGCAATTTTCATTCACCATGGCGACCAGGATTTGCCCAGCCCTGACTTATGGCCAAATCAGTGTATCAGATTTAGCTACACCGACCAGGTAACCATCTCTATGTGAGCTTGCACCATAAAGAATCTGTCTTTTGAAGCTTAGGGAAGTCATTGGCCGAGATGTAATCTTAACAGCAGTAATGTGTGGGTGTGGAAAAAGTAGCCGCAACAGATTGTGCCGTTCCCTATTGGCCGTGATTTACCAGCATGCCCAATCGCGACCAATGGCACCCCACCATACAATAGTTTTTGGCTGACTAATATCCTGCCTAAGAATCAATTTGAACCACTGGTACACCCCCTTTTTAATACAACTGCTCAAGTTAAAATTTATAAAGATAAATTGGGGCAATCCTTACTCTTAGTTATTTTCCAGCTGCTATCAAGTCAGATTTTGCACCCCACAAAAATGTAGTGCAGCTATAATTACTAGCTGGATGGATGCACATATGGAAAAAATAAATACAATTGTGTTAACGCATTGATGTAGTAAAACTGGTACATTAATGTTTACCTAACTGCATTTTGTATTACTTAATTCAAGTATCTAAAGATAAGAATATTCACAGCGGTGGTAAACTGAGCCAAGAACCAGATGCAATTTAATCAGCAACAAAGTATGCATGATCCATGCCATTATGTGATAATTTGCATCTGTGAGAACTGAACAGAATATACCCATCCATCTATAGGTTAGATACTGCTATAGGATGTTCAAAACTACTACCCTCCTCCATCCAGTTGTCAGTTCCCTTATTCCTAGTAAAAAGAAGTTGTAGTTTACCAACAGCTGGAAGGTGGGGGGAGGGAATTGTGGGAGTTACAGTTCTTCAATTAGACAAGCACATGGGTGTTTCTGGGTAAAATGCAACATAGGTATTATTGGTATAAACGTGCTAATAAATTATAAAGATAATTGCTAATAAAGATTATTGCTGTACACTGACCATATTACAGGGGGAAGTTAGGGCCACACAGTGTTATTAAAAGGTGTCTCAGATCATGCCATGTTCCTTCTATTCCCAACCTTGTTATAAACATGGCTTTACCCCACACTGATCTCACAGGGACACACACACAGCTCCAGGCTTCACCACTGCTCAGGCCCACTCAGAAACAAGGCTAAAGATCGTGGTGTTCACCCCCATCCACCAGAGGACTAAAGCGGCTCTCCCTGCTACTAAGCGTGTATCACCGCAGGGCCCATGTGTGGTTAATGGGAATGAAGGGGAGACATGTTCACTTCCTTCCTCTCTGGAAAGTTTTTTCCCCCCACCCGATCGATGGTTTCTGCCCGACAGCGCGAGGGAGGAGGGGGCGAGTGAATGAGCGATACCTGACCAGCAGCAAATCCGGGAATAACTGAGGCTCAGCCCAATGCAACGCGCGTGGTAGGGGGTTCAGTTTCACTGTGCAGAGGTAAAACCTTCAGGCCCTG
The DNA here is from genome assembly GCA_019447015.1 of Hymenochirus boettgeri. Taxonomy (NCBI): domain Eukaryota; kingdom Metazoa; phylum Chordata; class Amphibia; order Anura; family Pipidae; genus Hymenochirus; species Hymenochirus boettgeri. Next base: position 243,076,143 of record CM033469.1, read on the forward strand.
TTCCTGTTCCGCCTCCCCTCCGTCATGTCATCGTGATCAAACATGTCTGTGTAGTCTCCATCTGACTTCCTGATTCTGCTCCGGTTGATAAACTCAGCCTGTTACGTGCATAGGCCCACCCCACCCCCCGCAGCGCTCTATGTACACTCACGCTTGTGCAAGTTTAAAAGAAAGTCGACAGAAACTTCGGCTGATCACCTCTGGTCCCACCGCACACAACAAGTAGTTCCAGTCATGTAGGGAACACACAGTGACATGTAAATACATTCCATCCATCCACACAGCAAGTAGTTCCAGCCATGTAGGGAACACACAGTGCCATGTAAACACATTCCATCCATCCACACAGCAAGTAGTTCCAGCCATGTAGGGAACACACAGTGACATGTAAACATATTCCATCCATCCACACAAGTAGTTCCAGCCATGTAGGAAACACAGCGACATGTAAACATATTCCATCCTTCCAGCCATGTATGGAACAGTGACATGTAAACTTAATCTATCCACACAAGTAGTTCCAGCCATGAAGGGAACACAGTGACATGTAAACATATTCCATCCAGATCCTCATGATTCACTTACTGTCCCTTTACCATAAAAAAAGATATACATTAAAATCAACTATTTTATGACTACTGATCCGTTAGTTTTTTTGTCAGCCTGGTTCCACCCGTGTTCAGACACGGTCCTCTGCCAATTATGGCCGCGTCTCCCGGCAGTGGCACAAGACTAAGTACAGATCGGGATATTTTTTTGACAAATTAATACAGCAGTTGGGGGTGGGAGAGGGAGCCCTACACTACAGAAAATGGATATCATGCTAGGGGCACAGGGAACCTAACAGGGATCGGGAGGGAGAGCTGCACTGAGCAAGCCAGAAACCTCTCAGAGGACACCTAAGAGGCGAAAACGTTTTCCTCCCTGCCAGGCTCATGGTGTTCACTTTATAGGAATTTGGGCTGACATTACAGGAGAACCATTTGGAGCAGGGAGGTAAGGTAAGGATTTTTAAACTCTACACAGTGGGGCCGGCAGTGGGGGAGATTGTAGTTTTGGGGATGGACATTCCCTTTAAAAAAGGTACAGGAACAACTTTTTAATTTTACAAGCTTGGTGATGCAGAAATGACATCGCAGTAACTACATTGGGTAGCTTGCAACTTCGGTTTTTGTGGTGGCAATTTAAAATGTTTTTAGATTATTGAGAAGAGTGATCAGATGCCTACAAAAAGGGGATACAAAAATTAATTATAGAGCAATAAAATATGGAATTATTCCAAAAAAAATGTATTATCCAATATGCAAAATACTATACGCATGCTGGTGATTAGGCAGCTGATGCTTTAGATTCAGTGTTTAAATTCATTAGCTTGCACCCACTAAATCACTAGATCCTTATCGACAATCCATATTGGGATATTTAGAGACTAATAATAAAGTTGTTGAAATTCTTGTGTACACCAATTTATTTTTAAAAGTTATATTGGATTCACTTATCCGGATCATATTCACACAGCACTTTTAATACCCAATCAAATGGGTATTTATTCATCGATTTAAATTCGAAAAGATTAGTGCACTTTATAGCACGGTTTTGAACTTTTATATTTTTAGTATTTATTAAGATATGAATATATATTAAAGGGCATGTCCACCCCCAAAACTAAAATTTAACCCACTACTGCCCCCACTCTGTAGTTTAAAACAAGCCTTACCTTAAATTTCTGCTCCAAATGGTTCTCCTTTTAAGCCCCTCCAAATTCTAGAAAACTGCAGCGTAGGATCTCTGTGCGACTCATCCTGCTCCTGTGTCTGCCTCAACCTTGACAAGGTTTGAGGCATGCGCAGGAGAGCCCTCCCCCCCTCCCTCTCATTTTGCTGTCCCTCCCCCCCTCCCTCTCATTTTGCTGTCCCTCCCCCTAGCTCAAAATCCCTTTGCTATAATATAGGTATAGGTCCCCCAGCGCCATAATAGTTTTTAAAGAAAGTGCACAGATCTTTACTTACCCTACCACTCTCCCGTGGTGTTTTGAGCATCCGGCAGCCGCGTCCCTGATTGGCTGCCTCTCAGCCAATCAGAGACGCGGCTGCCGGTCCCGCCCCCTGCTTGAAAGCAGAGGGCCGGGAGAGTGCGGCGGAGGAGAGGGGTAAGGTAAGTAAAGATCTGTGCACTTTCTGAAAAAACTATTATGGCGGTTGGGGCTGGGGGACCTATATTATAGCAAAAGGACCCAAAAGGGGTGGGCATACCCTTTAATATATATAGATAAGTAAATGTACAGAGATAGGTAAAAGTTTTATTGCAAGCAAAAGTAGGTCTATATTACCTATGCGTTTCAACGTGGCCGTCATAAGAGTTTCAGATCCAATGGAATACACAGAATAAAAAGGCTAGTGCCCAGCCCTCACCACGTGATACAACATCACAGCTATATGTACAAGACAGTGAGTACTGGATTAACGCCTCCAGCAAGGGTGCTCTGGGAGTCCCACAGCACCCAAAAGTACAAACATGCAAGTGCCAAAGATAAACAGTCGGAATGCCCAAAGCCACGGTGCCTAATTGCATTATTGTTTGGTAAAAAGTAATAAAAGTGCAGGTGCATGAATGCTAAAAGATATCTTATCTAATATGTGCAAGATAGTTCTTAAAAGTGCTAGTGCTTAGTGTAAATAGTAAATACAATAAAATCAGCACAAAGGTAAGGTTATATAAAAGGCTAAATGCTTAATATATTGCGGAGGACACAGATAAATTACTGCCAGGAAATCAACAGGGCACTATTTTAAATGTCCAAATAGCAATGAATCCACTCAAGCACACCTCATGTAGCAAGGCCTTTGTTTGATAGGTGCAATCCTCTCTATCCCCTACCCAAGGGGTCACAATCTTCCAAAAGAACACAATGGAGAGAAGCACACTATTAAGGTGTCCAATTCTTTATTAACAAAGCGTGCGACGTTCGGGGGCTCAGCGGTCAAGTCTTTTGATCCATCGTATCTCCCTCTGTAATAGGTCTTTTCTTCGGTCAATTCCCTCCTTTTCGGGCTCACAGTCAATGGCCATCCACCTCAGGGTGGCCAATGGATGTTATATCAGCAAAAGGTCCCAAATGCACACACAGCCTGATATGGTGCAGACGTCCCCCACCCCAAGGGGCATAAGAATACGGTATATCAAAAAGACAAGGAGAGGACATTGCACTCAACGTTCTCACCTTGTCTTTTGAATGGCAAATGGATGTGCCTCCTTCCTGAAGTGTCTGGCCACCAACTGCTCACCAACCTTATCGGAGACACCGGGGGCAGAATCCTGTGTCACTGCATTTGACTATAAGGCTATTCTTATAGCCTGTCTGTGGTTGGCTAGGCAGTCACGTAAGGAGGTGGTGGTATTACCCACATAGTATTTTCCGCACGGACATGTAATAAGTGTTTGGGACAGTTTATTTACTTTGAATCTATTCCTAATTTTTATCCTACGTCCACTATGTGGATGTGAAAAGTGTGAACCTGTCTGAGCACTTCTGCAGGCTAAACATCCGTGACCCTTAAAGAATCCATTCTTCAGTGTAGGTAACCACATTAAGTTCTTTGTTAGAGGATCTATAAAATCCGTTTTCATATGGATGTTTTTAAGATTCTTTGCACCTGTATGCGAACAGCGGTGTGGAGTCACGAAAAGGTAAGTTTCGGTCACTGGTTAATATCTCCCACTTTGAGTTAATGCTCTGCTTCAACCATTTGCTTAAAGGTAAGTATGTGCTTACATATGGTATCTTATTGCTGTTCTTATTAGTATCAGGTGGGACAGGTGTAGCTATTAATTTTGGCAAATTCGTTACTACCCATTCCATCTGTTGTTCAATCATATCATGGTTATAACCCCTAGCAATAAATTTATGCTTCATGTCCACTAACTGTTTATGAGCCTGAGCCGAGTAATTTCTTAGAACTCTCAGGCATTGAGAGTATATGATGTCCTTTTTTTCAGAATCCAAATAAAAGCTTGGTAAACAATGTGGAGCACAGCTTATAACCTTCCTTGTAGATTCTTAAGGCAAGGAAGTCCATGGTTTCCAAGCTGGCGGTCATAGTCAGTTTGACCAGCGTATCCAGGCTCAACAAATTCAGTGCATTCCCATATTGTGCCCCGCCATAAAAAAAAAAACATCATCAATATATCTTCTATATAGAAGGATTTTATCCTTGCCACGGGGGATAATATACTTAGTTTCAAAATCTTCCATGAAGATGTTCACAAATGAAGGTCCAATATTCGACCTTATGGCTGTGCCAGCCGTTTGTTGAAAGTCATTTTGTTCCAAGGTAAACGGGAAAGTCCTTATGAAAACAGATTTTAGAGATCCTTCTCTAACCAAGAACTTAATGTGGTTACCTATACTGAAGAACAGCTTCTTTAAAATGTCATGGATGTTTAGCCTGCAGAAGTGCTCTGACAGGTTAAAATTTTCCACAACCACATAGTGGACATAGGATAAAAATTAGGAATAGACTTATATACAGATAGTTTGAGACATTGTTATTTCCTTCATTACATGTCCGTGTGACAAATACTATGTCGGTAAGACCACCACCTCCTTAGGCGACTGCCTAGCCAACCACAGACAGGCTATTAGAACAGCCTTACAGTTAAATGCAGCAACACAGGATTCTGCCCCCCGGTGTCTCCAATAAGTTTGGTCAGCAGTCGGTTGCCAGACACTTCATGAAGAAGGCACATCCATTGGCCACCCTGAGGTGGATGGCCATTGACTAAGCCCGAAAAGGAGGGAATTGACAGAAGAGCCCTATTACAGAGGGAGATCCAATGGATCAAAAGAATTGACACACTATCCCCCATGGGAAGGGGGGGGGGGAATTTATTACATCCTGTGACTTATAGTATGTCCCATGTGGTACTCTATTTTTCTTATGGTCTACCCTAAGTGGGTATATGAATGCTGCCACTGGGTGGGATACTAGTGGGATTCTAACCGACTATGGGCAGAGACCTTAGTAACCATTTATGTGCAGCACAGTGTCTTCGGTTGGGTTCTGTTAGACATTTAAAAAATAGTGCCCTGTTGATTTCCTGGCAGTAATTTATCTGTGTCCTCCACAATATAGCCTTAAGTCTTTGTTTAGCATTTAGTCTTTTATATAACTTTACATTTGGGCTGATTTTAATGTATTTACTATTTATACTAGGCACTTGCACTTTTCATAACTGTCTTGCACATATTAGATAAGATATGATATCTTTTAGCATTCATGCACTTGCACTTATTACCAAACAATAGTGCAATTAGGCCATGCGGCTTTGGGCATTCCGCACGTTTATCTTGGGCACTTGCATGTTTGCACTTTCGGGTGCTGTGGGGGTGAGAACTCTTCTTTCGCTTGGGATTGACTGTCTCCCTTGCTGGAGGCGTTAATCCAGCACACACACTGTCTTGTAAACATAGCTGTGGGAGGCGGGGGGTGAGGGCGGTAGGCAATACAGACCTACTTTTGCTTGTAATAGAACTTTTTTTTTAGAAGACCTTGGATTGCTCTGTACATTTACTCATCTACATAATTACTATACAGTAGCACCCAGACGGCAAACACACCAGACCGAGTATGAAGCATCCTCTTATGATTAATATATATATATATATATATATATATATATATATATATCATTTTGGGGGATGGTAGATTATTGATTAAATAAGGACTTCAGTATTAGATAATTAAAGTAAAGATTCTGTGATAACGTAGTAAAGATTTTTTATTAGGAATTAATGAATTGAATATCTTGATTAAGATGCTGGCCAGCTTATGTAAGTTTAAATAATATGTTTTATGATTTATCATAGTTTTAATGTTTTGATTATGTTTTTTATTGGGCAATAAATGTTATTTGGAATAATTCAATATTTTATTTCTCTATAATTAATCTATTTATTCTTTTTTTCTTCCTTGTACAAGGTCATTTCCCCTAGAGGGCAGGGGGTCATAGAGCAATTTTACCCAATTTGGGCATTCCTATATATATATTGCATATAAAAGGGGAACAATAGGGACACAATTACACCCAGCCCCAAACAAAAGTACCTAGGGTGAGGACCTAAAGCACTTTAGGTCCTCGTTTAAAATGGTGCTAATTTTGCCCAAACCAATCAGATCTTATTTAACATTTGAAAGCTAACATCTGATTGGTTGGGGCAAAACTAGCACCATTTTAAACGATAAGAACTTTTATTGAATAACCCTGATGATCCTCAACCCTAGGATTTGCTTTCTTAATCCAAACAAATCAATCTAACTTTTCTTTGTACAGCCGCAACAATCCACCCCTGGAACACCAATAAAAGATGTGCTTCTTTTATATTATATTTATTTTAAAGGAATAGTTCACCCGAAAAGTTAACTTTTTCTTTAATGTATTGATTGAAGCCTGGGAGGTGGGGAGCTATGCCTTACCTCCCGTTTTTCAATCAATTCAGCAGGAGCCAGGGGGAAGGTAAGTATATTTACTTTTAAAGCTATCCACTGCTGCAGAGATCCGAGCGTGATAATAATGTGCGCTATATAGTATTAGAATCAGGAAGTGGTCGGAGATTTTCACCTCTTCAGCAGTGGATCACGCGAAAGGTAAATATACCTTTGTCCCTGGCTCCTGCTCAATTGATTGAAGAACGGGAGGTAAGGCATAGCGTCAATACATTAAAGGAATAGTTCACTATTCTGGTGAACTATTCCTTTAAACAAGTATTGAAGCCAAATTTAAAAGAGATAACTGTCGATACTGATGTTAAAGGCTATGTCCACCCCGAAAATTCATTTTTAATATGATGTTCCCCCAAGTCCCCCAGCCCCAACCGCATCATTTTTTTTTTCAGAAAGCCCCCCAAACTCTTACTTACCTCCCCTCGATCCTCCGCCGCACTGCCGGCCCTCTGCTTGCGTGAATGCAAGCAGAGGGGCGGGACCGGCAGTCGCGTCTGTGATTGGGTGAGCGGAGCCAATCACGGACGCGGCTGCCGGTCTTCAGTGCAGCGGAGGAAAGCGGAGAGGTAAGTAAGAGTTGGGAGCTTAAAAAAAAAAAAACATGCGGTTGGGGCTGGGGGACATGGGGGAGCACAATATTAAGGGGTATTTGAGCTAGGGGGAGGGATAGTAGAACGGGAGGGAGAGGGAGGGAGAGGGAGGGGGGAGAAGGGCTGCAGCACGCATGGCAGGAATCTCCGGGAGGCCAGGTAGCAGGCAGTGTCCTATATGGACCTGCTAGCCTCCTGGTGGGCAGTTTTTGGAACTTTGGGGGGGGACTACAGGAGAACCAGATGGAGTTGGGATGTGAGGTAAGGATTAAACTACACTACATGGTGGGGCCAGTAGTTGGGGGGATTATAGTTTTGGGGGTGGACATGCCCTTTAAAGCAGAGGCAATATGGGTGGAATTGGGCAACAGGAAGGGGTGTAAATTTATTGTTGGTGTCTGCTACAAAGCACCAAATGTTAGCAAGGAGGAAGTGATTTAGCTTCATATGCAGATAGCAAGGGCTGAAAGTTTGGGGCATGTTCTGGGTTCCTAAATTTGGTACATGAACATTTTCTCTCACAGGTGTTTTCTACTAAAAAAAAGGAGCTCTGTTGGATCTGGTAATATCTAACAACACAGAGCGTATTATTGATATGAAGGTAACTGGAAGCTTAGGAAATAGTGACCATGAAATATTGTCATTTAATCTATGTTATCAAAAGAAAAAGTACACTGGGTTAACAAAGACTTAATATTAGGAAAGCAAATTTTCCTAATTACTGTGTGATTAGTTAAAAAAGGATTTGCCTCAGTTTACATGTCCTTTAAGGCTACGTTCACACTAGGCTTTTTTTTTAACACAGCAGAACATTGCGCCAACCTTTTGTGGGATGCTCCGCTGCGTTAACACATAGCCGCTGCCATAATTTTCCACGGCACCGCTGTGCGTTAACGCACAAAACTGCTGCATGCTCAGTAGTGTGAACAGTGCAATTCATTAGTATGTGCAAAGCATTTGGTGCGAGGTTTCCACACCAAAATGCTCTTAAATATAAACGAGCCCTTAGTACTTGAATGTTGCTGGCTTCCTCCTCCACTCTATTCACATTTTTAGCACTGCCCCCATGAGAATCTACAACATCCCTTTGACAGATGTTGTTTGAAGAGCGAGTGTGTGACATCTGTGTGCATGCAACAATGATATGCGTGAGCATTGACATAGAAGTGAGCATGCACCCCAGTGACAGCATTGCACCGCACTTGGGCGCGGTGCGATGACGTCACAGGGGCACATTCTTGTGGCAACATCACAGATATGCGCGCGCATTGACATGTCGCACAAGCTCTTCAGACACCCCCCACTACTATCTGGCAAAGTGCATGTTGGAGATATGGAGAATCTCATGGGGGCAGTCCTAAAAACGTGATTAGAGTGGAGGAGAAAACCAGCATCATTCAAGCACTAAAGGTAGGGTATGGGAGGGTAATAATAAAAAAAAAAAAAACCTTTGTATTTAAAGACAGAATTATCCAGTAAGAAAGTTGTTTTTACAGTACATGCCCTTTAAAGGGATTTTAAATAATTTCGCTAGCTAAAATAAATAATGAAGTAACAATAGCTGAATAAAGCCAGTGTTCTCCCTAGGGTCTTTAAGCCGGGCAGCCCACCCAGCTACTTTTTCATGCCACCAGGCTGGAAAAAAATTCTTGAGAGAACACTTGTGATTTAAAAGAATTTAGAAGTAGGTTTAATAGGTGTGCCAATAGGTCAGTAAAAACTCCCACCAAAACTGCTCAGTCCAGACCCCTTTTTTACACCTGCAAGAATATTTTAGCACGTTAACTAGCTTTTCCAAGATCTCCAAGGCCACAAAAGGGTGTCACATGTGCTTGTGCTGCTATGTTACATGGGTTACCTGCAGATGTTGACGAACTACAACTCCCTGCATTCACAACCATGGAATGCTGGAGTTATAGTTTTCAAACATCTAGTGGGACAAAAGTTAGACATCCCTGACCTATATAATGAGCATGATGCTGTGAACATTTTCCCGTACCACCAAATTTCCCCGTCCTACCCCACCCGGCTACTTTTCATGCCACCCGGCAGGAAAAAAATTCTAAAAGGTGCCCATAAATCTATAAGATTTTACTTACCCGACCGAGCGCTCACGCAATGTTCATCGATGCTGCCGGAACCACTTCTCCCGATCTTACATTCGACCGACATGCGATCGCAAAATCCCATTCATTTTGCGATCGCATGTCGGTCGAGTGTAAGATCGGGAGAAGCGGTTCCGGCAGGATCGAAGGAACATCGCGTGAGCGCTCGGTCGGGTAAGTAAAATCTTATAGATGTATGGGCACCTTAACCCTACAGATTTTTGTTATATTAATAGGAAGAAGATTTGCACTAAAAATGTGGGTCCATAAAATAATGGGTATAAGATATTTACAGAAGAGGCCGGTAAAGCAAGTTTTTGAACAATTTCTTTTCCTCTGTATACACTACAGAACATCCAAGAACAATAATGGTATAGAAACAAGTAAGTGAAGGTATAAGTGCAGCTTACAGATGGCACAGACTCCAAGCTGTGAAACAAGATGTCTTTAATAAACAAAACATGTGTGCTACATGTTTCGGACCAACGTCCTTTCTTGAGCTTGAGAAAGGACGTTGGTCCGAAACATGTAGCACAAATGTTTTGTTAATAAAGACATCTTGGTTCACAGCTTGGAGTCTGTGCCATCGTAAGCTGCCACTTATACCTTCACTTACTTGAATTACTGTACCTGTCCAGAGATACCAGGAAGTGTAGCCTACAGTATCTACGTTGCTCCTTGGTTTAGAGGGTCCCTATTCACTTTGCAAATGGTATAGAAACAATAATGGTATAATAGATGCAATTTCACTTTGGTCACCAGAGGCTATGGTTCAGAAACAACTAAATAAGGTTAATATTAATAAAGCTCCTGATAAAATTACATCCTCGGGTCCTTCGGAAACTATGTTCAGTTTTATTCAGGCCATTGTTGCTTATATTCCCTCATTTCTGAAAATGTGCCTCTTGATTGCAACAAAGCTGATGTTATTCCAGTTTTCAAAGAAGGTAGTTGTTCACAGCCAGGTAATTACAGGCCTGTAAGTTTAACTTCAGTGGTGGGGAAGATACTGAAATTTTGATAGAACATACTCTTGAGCATTTTTCAAAGACTAGCCTTTTAAATAGTAATCAACGTGGACTTTGGAGGAACAGATCTTGTCAAACAAAGTTGTTTGGCTTGTATAAGAGAGTAAGAATTTGGACTCTGGCATAGCAGTAGATGTGGTGGTATACTTGGATTTTGCTAAGGCGTCTTATGTATAAGCTAAGATCTGTTGGGCCTGGGTGGCCCATTTGTACATGGATAGAAAATTGGTTGATAGATCGAATGCAGAGTGTTGCTGTTTCTGACTGGAGAGCTACGCAGGCAGTAGGACCAACTACATTGTGGCTCATTGGCTTGCGATTCGAAAATAGTCTAGTCCAGTGGTGGCGAACCCATGACACGTGTGCCAGAGGTGGCACTCTGCTGTGCATGAGTGCCCACAGAGTGCTCTCAGTTCACCAGAGTTAGTTACCAGAAAGCCAGAGAGAAAGTGTAGCGGCTGTCTGTAGCAGAGAGAGGTCACATGCTATAACATTCAGCTCTGTTTAAGTCCCTGTTTTGGATCTCTAACTCCTGTCTGATGATGTAGGGATTAATAGTCACTGTTTTAGATCTCAAACTCCTGTGTGGTAATCTAGAGGTTAATAGGTAATCTATAATCAATTCTATCTACTGTATTGGTCTGTGTCCATTGGAGTTGTTTTTTCTAAAGTAAAAACTCCATATTCATGTTAAATGATCATGTTGGCACTATGCAATAAAAAGTGGGGTTTTGAGTTGTAGTTTGGGCACCTGGCCTCTAAAAGGTTCATCATCACTGGTCTAGTCCTTAGTTCCGCCCTAAAATAGCCATTCCCAACACCAACAAACCATCTGTATCAGGTATTTTAAATGGAAAAATGATCTTCAGTTATTATTGTACAGTACAGGAAGTTATAATCAATTGAGGTAGCGTATTTCCTCCAAAACAACAGTCTGGTTAATGTTTTTGCTAAATGCCTCAAATTACAGAGAGATGCCGGTGAAATCTGAAGTCTTGTAGATATGCAACAAAATTGCATGTGCAGGTACAGTGTAAGAAGGCAAATAAATTCATACAAGTGCTGCAATTTTTTGATAAAGATTTTTAACAATGTAACTTTTAATGACTGTTTGTGGGTTTGAGGACTTTCTTGGTTAAGAAAGGGAACACGCTACATGCACTGTACTATTAAAAGGTTATTTTAGACTTTTTTTTTTACACAATCTTGTCCCCACAATTTAACATACAGTAGGAAAGGAGCTTGAATAAAAATATATGTCCATCTAGTCCAGGGGTGCCCAACATGGCTAGAACTGGCAACCTAAAAAATGTAGAGAAGCTCCTATATAAAATTAGTATCGGGGATGTGGACACCGCCTATTCATGGCCCACCTAGTCATGCCCCATCATGCAAAGCTTCTGCTCTAGCTCAGACCCATCAAAAAGGAGAGGGAGTTACGAGTTAGGGTAAAACATACATAAAATCCACAATTTAGCCCTGTAATTAAAGAACACAAGCAGCTAAATCATTGCTCTGCATTTGCAATCATGCCAAAAAAAACAAGGTAGAAAAAAAATAGACTGATTGTTTTAAAGAATCCACACCAAAACACTAAATTCTACATGTTCACTTACAATTCTAATTCACTAATTGTACACATTCACTTTACATTATATTATCAATGGACGGATAATAAAGGGTATTGTCCCAAACCATAACATACGGTAGGTTTCTACACTGCAATGAGCAGGATCTCCTGACACACACACTAGGCTCAAGAACATAAAGAAGCATTTCTAAGCTCATCAGCATTGCTTGCCTTCTGAGTCAGATAACCTCAGGATTGCAGATTCAAATTTAGCTGCAAGGAAAAATACCTTAGATATACACACACATCTATGCTGACAGATGCAGCTCTCACCTAGTGGATGATAGCAAAGCAATTACTGAAAATCAAGTTACCCAGGATATGCAATCTTATTCTACACCAGGTCTAGTTTTGGATGAGTTCCCTGTATTTCCAATGAACAATTTGCTAAATTAAGATCTGCTCCCCCCTCAGAGATTTTTATATATATATATATATATATATATATATATATATATATATAATATATATATATTATATATATATATAAAAAAATCATATTGAAAATTATTTTTTCATTGAGAGGTAGGAAAGGGTACTTGGATAAATTACCCCAATTACCTTTAAAATTTGCTGAAATATCTGTAGCCCTGTAGTTTATTTCCTATCTTTAAATGGTATTGTCTAGGATAATAATGATTTTATGCAGACCCTGCACAGCACCATGATTAGTTTTAAGGAGTGGGGGGTGTTAATGGATAAATTATGATTTATTAATATCACATATGGTGCAACATATTCAATTTTGAGCAGAAACATACCTTCCAATATTCCCCGTTCAAAAGGTACATAATAAAAAACAGCATTGAACATGTTATGAGAACACTGGAGATTCAATAAAAGTTCTTATCATTAAAAATGGTGCTCATTTTGCCCCAACCAATCAGATGTTCGCTTTCAAATGTTAAATAACATCCGATTGGTTGGGGCAAAATTAGCACCATTTTTAGCGCTAAGAACTTTATTGAATCTCCCTATATGTCTGAATATTGTTGTGGCATTAATCTCTCCCCCCCAGCCTACCTTTTCTGCTAGAAACTTGTTTGTTTTCTCCTCCTGGAACATGTCATCTGCAGCTCCCCCCAGCCAAGATGTCCTGCTTCCTCCAGTTTCCTGGGCCCTCCAAACTTAATTTCCGAATGTGGCACATGCGCAAACTTGCTGCGTGCATGCGTATGACGTCAGTGTGCACATGACATGATGCGTGTGTGGCGTAATTGTGACCAAACACGTTGCGATTACAGCACCCACGTGCACGGTCGAGCCAATGCACATGCGAGTGACATGTGTGCGCATTGTTGTCACGCGCCTGTGGAACATCTGGAAATTATGCTCTGAGGCTCAGGATGCTGGAGGGAGCAGGACATCTCAGCGGGGCGGAGCTGCAGATGACATATTCTAGGAGGAGGAAACCAGCAAGTTTCTAGCAGAAAAGGTAGGCTCTTGGGGGGGGGAAGAGATGAAAAATGTTTTAGCCAACGTTAGTTTTAAAAACAACAGCTTGCAAATAACCTAAAGTTTGTTTTATGGTGTCATTCTTTAAATGATATAAAAGTAGCATATCTTAGGTCAGCAATGATTATTTAACAACAGCACAAGTTAAATGATCTTAGATGATATTGAACAACTAACCCCAGCATCGTTTACAAGAAAAAGTTATTGAAGAAGTAAAAAATGTGTTTCAGTAATGACAAGCTCCCTTATTTGTTGCCTAATGGCTGAACTACAGGTTCGGGTGTTGGAGGGGGATCCGGTATCTCTCGGCTGTGCATACACGGTCTGGTGTTGGAGAGAGGTATTAGTTGCTCAGCAGGTCTGATCTACTACTTTTTGTATTATTTTGATTTTTTGCTAGAACTTTGGACACTATTCAGCACTATTCTATGAACGATTATTGTTTTTGGATTCCGAGACTTTTTATGAACTTGATACCGTTTTAGGTCATACCCTAGGTCGTACTCATCTTTCATCTTTTATGTAATCATTGTCATTGTGCACCTAGTGCTTCCCAGTTTCTCCCATCATTTGGAACCCATTCTGGGGAGTTAAAAGGACTGAACTACAGGTCCCACCATCCTTTACCACCTGATAAAAGGCATAATTAATTTTCTCTCTTCCCTTTAAAATAGGCACACTATAGAGAAATGTATTGCACATAGCTGTGCTAAAATCAGGTTCACTTCATTATCCTTTCTCTGCAGGTCTGTACCATGTTATTTCTAGAAATATAACTATTAAAAGGGGAAAGTGGGAGGGTATGCATTTATTGCGGTTTCAATTAACATTAAATTGAGGGATTGAACATTCAAATCTCGGGGCAGACGTGCCAGATTTTGCCCACGGGCATTGTGTTTGACATACATGCAGTAGAGAATTTGGTCTTTTCTTTACGCTCTAATACATATGCCAAACTTGGCCTTTAAATGCCTATATGAATGGTGCTTATAGTGTATCAGTTGCATTTTACAAATCTCAATCTGTTTTTCGGCCAGCACATCATGTTACATTAATCACTTTCTGGCAAGCTACAGTATTATTCTCAGTAGTCTCAAGATGAAATCACTGAAAATGCAATGCACCAAACAGAAACAAACAGGTATCAGCTAGGTGTTGGGATCACTGAAAAAATAGACAGAATATAATTATTGTGGATTTATATAGCGCCAACATCTTTCATGGTGCTTTAAAATTACATGTATTCATTCACATCAGGCCCTGCCCCAAAGAGCTTACAATCTAAACACATTTGACACATACATCTTATCAGTATGTGTTTATGATTGTGGAGGAAATCAGGAGGACCTGAAAGAAACCCACACAAGCACGGGGAGAACATTTAAACTCCTTGCAGTTGTTTCCTGGGGTGGATTCGAACTCCGGACAGCAAGGCATCGGTGCTAACCACTGAGCCCAAAAAAGGAAACAGTTTAGCATAAGGCATAATGTATATGAGATTTAATTACCATATAATAATTTGTATTACAAGATTACTTCTTGCCATTGACTGACTGTACTAAATGCAATATTTTTTAGAACACTGGATAGATTAGAAGAAGTATATTCACCTGGAAAAATGCATAGGCTAACGCTGATATCGAACAGTGGCCAAAATCGTAATTGCAATCGTAACACTGGCCAATGCTTTGATAGACAGATGTACAATGTCAATTGTACGTAGATGTACCATACATGTTGTTCAACATTCAATTAGTTTGGAGATTGATGTCTAATGTCATCTTTTGTGAGGTTACATTACATTTAATCAGAACAGACCACAAACATTTAACCGATCGACCTAAAAAAAATGACTTTCCTGATCATATTTTGAACGGATATCGGCATAAGATCGGGAAAATCAGGAAAATGTTCTTAAACGCCACAGAATATATTGGCATTTTATAAATCCATAATAATTTAAAATGTACAATTTTTGGGCCAATCAATGGAAATGTCTACTTGCGTGTCAGATTGATCGTACAGAAGCTCGGTGGTTATCACTGATGCCTTGCAACACTGAAGGTCTGAGTTGGAATCCATCCTTAGACACATCTGCAAAGAAGTTTGTATGTTCTCCCCATGCCATGCTTGCGTGTGTTTCCTCAGGGCACTCGATTTTCCCCCACAATCATAAAGACATACTAATAGGTTGTGTCAAATAAATGTGCTTAGATTGTAAGCTCTTCAGGGCAGGACTTGATATGTATGTATACATGTAATATAAATCAATAATAATAATAAATAATAATAATAATAATAATAATGGCCCAGTGTATGGGCACCTTGAGTTTACTGATAGGGTTATTATGTAGGGCACTTTAGACAAGCTTGGTAAAGGTGTATGCAACCCCTTTACCATGTTAACAATGGAACCTGGCAATCTCTCTTTGTTAAAGACAGAATAGGATTTGCAATCAATGCAGTGAACTGGCACTCCTCTGCCACACAATTTACATGCAGCTGGCAAAAATCTGGTACTCCCAAAGGTTACATGCCAACTGCATTTGTGTTGGATGCATACTTTAGCAGTAGTATGGCAAACTCTAGTTCAGTTCAATTCAACCTTGGCACTTACGATGTTTAAAAAAAATACATGCATTATACAACCAAGGCATATAGCCGAAGTGACAAGGTTCGACATCGCTGCTCTAGATGTTACCATTTCCCCATATGTTTAATTTATGCCAAATGTTTTTCCAATTATAAGGCAAGGAATAACTAAAAGTAGTATGACTAGTTAACTATTTAAGGTTTTAAAATCATGTCCACCCTACCTCTCTATTTTCTTTATTTCCCTTTGTGGGCTCTGCTGCTCCCAATTTTCAGTGGCGGCTTGGGGCACTAAAATTGCAAGGCACAATTACAAGCCCCAAGCCTTAGCTGACATGTAGGCCCAGGGCATGTCCCCCCCCCCCCAAACAAAAAAATTCACACTTATTAAAACTCCTCAAAATCTATACCTACACCTCCTAAATATACTTACCAAGACCCCGTTCCCTAGGCGCTCTGTTGCTGCCGTTCCATGCCTTTTCCGCACATAGAAGCAGCAGAAGGGACCAGACTGGCTTTGGCGTCAGTGATTGCTGAAAGTTTGGTCTTGGTAAGTATGTTTAGGAGCTGAGGAGGAAAATTTTAACCTAGCAAGGTCCAAGGACTAATGGACTAATGGGCTATTCTTAAATGTTATGTCCACTGCCTAAATGAAGTTTGGGGATTTCAGCTTTATTGAAGAATGGGAGGTAAAGGAGCTATGTCTAACCTCCTATTCTTTAATAAAACCTGCAGGAGCCAGGAACAAAGGGAACTTACCCGGTCTCCCGCACCTCCACTGTTCTTCTGACAAGTCCTGACTGACTTTGTACTGTTTACAGTAGAAAAGTCAGTCTTTAAAGTGAGTAACACATTTCCAATCGTCCTCGAAAATGCCCTAAAATTTACCCCGGCTGCGGTCATCTTCCTATACTTAAAGTATAGGGAGTCGGCTGCAGCTGAGGGAAATGTGCAATCCCCGATCGCTCTCCCTATGCTTAATATAGGGACAATGTTCGGGACTGTGGGTAACATAGTTGAATAAAGACATACGTCCATCAAGTCCAACCATTTTACCCTCCTTTTTAACCCCACCTAACAGTTGATCCAGAGGAAGGCAAAAAAATCCCAGCTAAAAAGAGGAGGGTAGTATATGTATTAATACCAGTAATTCTCAATATTTTTTAGTTTTAGAAACTTATCCAGGCGTTTTTTAAAGCTATTTAATGAACTTGCCATTACCACATCTGCTGGAAGACAGTTCCACAGTTTCACCGTTCCCACTGTAAAGAAACCTTTCCTAACCTGAAGATGAAAATTTTTCTTGCAATCTTAAAGGATGTCCACGAGTCCTCTGATATGACCTATTGGCGAACAATGCACCAGAGAGTCTAATATACGGGTCATTAAAGGGAATTTCCACCTCTTAAATTATATTATGCAGGACCCCCCAAAACCTAGGAATCATACAGTACTTACAAGCTCCTTGATCCACCGCCGTGGCCGACTACTACTTATAAGATCAGTTCAAGGATATGATCCCGTAACAACGTTCCAGCACCTTTCCTACCATTGATGTTAGGCTTACAGGTCTATAGTTACCAGGCTGGGAACGATTACCTTTTTTGAATATTGGTATTAGAATGGGGTTTTTTTTCGAATCCAGCAGCACATAACCAGACAAAAGTGAATCTGAAAAGATAACAAATAGTGGTCTAGATAAAACTGGACTAAGCTCTCTTAAGATCAGAGCATGTATTTCATCCGGTCCTGGGGCTTTATTGATATTAACTTTGTCTAATTGATTCTGTACCATATCCTGTCAGCCAATGTGAATATTTCTCATTTAAAACCTTCATATCATTACAGTCCCTGCTATAGGCACTAGGATTCTCTATAGTGAATACAGAGGGGGAAAAAAAAAAAATAGTTTAGCACATTAGCCTTTTCGGCATACTCTATAACCATCTCAGCCCCATTATTTATTCCATATTCTAGGTCCTCATGTTTTTACTATTGGTATATTTAAAAAACAAGCAAGTAGCGTAATCTTTAAAAAAATGACAGAGAGAATCTTGCAGATTCTGTCTCATCTTTTAGCGGGACTATTTGTCCCGACCGAATGTTCGCTACTAGCAAGTGCTTCGCTGGGACAAATGACTGTCGGCCACAGCAATAGTGGCCAACAGTTTGTGCGACCGAACACCAGTGATTTACAAACAGGCCCAATCGGCCGTTCAGCTCGGTCGCCCCCACCCAAACCATGTTATATTTCTGGCCAACCAACCGATTAGTCAGTCAGCCGTAAATATCTCATGGTGTGTACCCAGAAATTAGAAATTTTGGGAATTGCACATATCAACAGAAAAGAAAGAAAAAAATAAAGGGAAAGAAATAAAAAACAATGGATTGTAAGCACTTTGGGGCAGGGATCTCATTCCTAATGTGTCAAAGCACGCCCAACTTATATCAATGTATCCATAATTTATATTTATGTATTCTTAACCTATGTATGGGACCATTAGATTTTTATTTGACTGTATAATTTACTTGCACTTATCCCCTTGTTTGTATAATGTGCAGTGCTGTGTACTGCACAGTGGTGCTTTACAAATAACATTTTACATACATAGAAGTGATGTCGAACCTTGGCACTCTAGATGTTTGGAATCTACAAAGCCCAGCATGCCTGGGTTGCAGCCGAATGCTTCCAAACATCTGGAGTGCCAAGGTGCTATACAGGGATACTTTCCGGTTGCTGTTTGGAGTCGGGAAGGAATTTCACCCCTTTTTTTAACAGGTTTTTTTTTTTTTGTGCCTTCCTCTGGATGAACAGTTAGGATGGGTTAAAAAGGAGGGTATAAAGGATGGATTTGATGGATGTAGGTGTTTATTCAACCTCAATTACTATGTTACTGTGTACAGTTTGACACTCAATACAAGATACTGAAAACACAGACCCTTGTTCTCTCAATAGGCTCATTCATGAATAGTTTATAATAGTATGCAAATATATACATCGTTCTGTTATTTCAAACACTCTGGTTTATGTAGACATACAAAATATTACAGAATAAAAATAAAATGTAAACAATAAAGTAAAAAGCCCTAATAGATTGTGTTAGAAATAGCATTGTAAAGGTAGATCTATTTAGGAATGCATGGCAGGTAGATAGCAGCATGTCACTAACCACCCCAAGCTGTAATGTCCTGGTTCCCTGGGTCTCTCCTGTGATAAAAGAAAAGGAATAATGAGAAGGAACAGTCTGCCAAGTTCTGTCACCTCCCTGCAAACTTCATTGGCAGCAAGAAAAGAAGAGAATGAGTAGCTGGGAAAGCTCAGGAGGATTGGATGAGTCTGCAGCTCTGCGATGGCCAAAGCTTGCTAGCCCTAAGCAGATTTCATTGAACACTGCACTCCCACCCCCTGCCAGAATATAGTGCTGATTGCACAAAAGATCAAAGCAGAGCAAGTTACCTGCCTGGCAACCCCACCTCCCAGTGCACTGGAACTAGGTAGGAAAGGGTTAAATTACTTTAAGTTTGCACCGTGACGCGAATACAGCGCTGCAAGGTATGTGCAACCCACCTGGGATGGATTGGGAATGTTAACACAATGCGATGGAAGTCATGGAGAGATCCAGCTGCTCCTTTCCGTCCTTATGGCTGATCCGTGTGTCTCTGATCTGTCCCTTTGACAGGAGGATAAGGAGAGGGAGGCGACGGTTCCTCTGCTGCGGTTACTGATCAGTTGTTCGGACTAGCCCGGTTCTGTCAGTCATTCCCGCAGTCAGTCACTTACAGCGGCTGCAACTCTCTAGCTGTCAGCAGGGCCATGAGATCATTATCCGGATCATGGCCTCTTCCCCTCCCGCTCAATCCCTCTCTGCCAACCCCTCCTCCCGATTCCTCCTTGGTTTTATTTTTAATCCCGCTGTCTGGAGTTTTCTTCTTGCTTTGCCACTTCCCCCGTGCAGAGGGTGCCAACCCCTCCCTCCTACATAGTTCAGCTGGCAACACACTGCACACAACTCGGGACCAACCCCTCCAGCTCTGACACTGCTGGTGACTGGATATTCAACATGATCTACTACAGACTGACTCATCTACCTGTGTCCTGTACCACATCCATTCCACTGGCTGCATAGATGGATCTTCAGAGCTTGGAGAAGGTGGGTCCTTCCTTTCCGCTGTGTATTAGGGCTTTTTCATTGGCAGACATAGTATTTAAAGGATTTTGCAGACAAAACTATTTATAACTCAGATCAGCATGTTACATTGTGTTGATTTATACTGTGGGAGAATTTACTAGCATGGGATTGCATGATGGGTACAGGATTGCTTTGTTATGTAGTATTAATGATGGTAAATAAAAAGGGTATGTGATATTTTTATAGAACCCATTGTTAGCCACTTTAATGATCGCCAACTACAAGAAAACCATGGTCCACATTGTATCCTGATTTATGGCCAAGAAACCAATGATTAAAATTGTTGACTTCATAACTAATGTTTCACCAGTGTGGATTGAGTATAATAAGTTCCCACCAGGTTAAGGTCCTAACCCCTGACCCATTGAGCACAACTTTCAGTAAGGACAGCTTCCCATTAATTGTGAAACAACCTGCAACTACAAACAGGCCATTTGCCTGGCTATAAAAAAAATAAAAAATACAGAGCCTGTATTAAAAAACATGTCCGCACCCACCTTCCCACTTACCTTCCTAACCCCTGAAAAATTAGTCAAATATGATTCATTGCGTGGTAAATTTAAATGGATATTTTGTGCTGACTATTCAGAATAATGGTCTGGGAGGTTGATCAGGCTGAAATATTGACATGTGTACCAGCCTTGATTGATCTTGCTGATTGGTTGTGTTCTAAATCACCACTGATCACTTGGCCAATCTAACTAATATTGGCATGTGTAAAGGGCCTGCAAAACCACATTTTCTGTGGAGGAGACAAGCAGATAAATGGAACTTCGTGGACTTTGGATAGATAAGTATGTTTAACACTCTTGGTGGGGGTTTTTTTTTTTTCGGGGGGGGGGGGGGGGGGGGGGGAGGGAAAGAGTAGGTGTGGACATGCCATTGAAACGCATCATACAATTTACTTCCCATGACTTTTAAAAAAACTCCCTTGCCTGATCTTGCAAAATGAATGGGCCATAACGAGATACGTCACAAACGTTGGGCTTTTGATAGTTGATAGTTTTGACAATCAAAGTGCATGGTCATCAATAAAGCTAGGAAGACTTTCTGATATTTTTAAAGAGCAAACATTACAGCTAAAAAATATTTTAATATAATGTTCCATTATTAGATTACAATAATAGATAATCACAAAGGATTGTTACATGTCTGTGCATTGTATACAACTGCATACAGCAACAGTAGACCACAGGAAACTTCTTATGGGTAATAGTGTGTGAACTTGTAAAGTAAAATACATTTGTCTGCAGGAGAAAGACGTGGACTGTCCCAGTTCAAGTGCCAGATGCAGGAAGCATCTGGAAATATTTTTGAGCTCATCAGCATTAGCTGCATTTAGATTCAGATAACCCTCAGGTCTGCAAATTCATGCCTGACTGCAAGGAAAAAAAAAAACAATAAAGGAACAATGCTCCTTTACTTAATAGATGGCAGGCAGGGGCGTAACTACCAGGGGAGCAGGGGGAGTAACTGCAGGGGGGCCCAGAAACCAAGGGGGGCCAGTCTTATTTTTCCAATGACAGATATAGCCTCCTCCCAGAAAACCTCTGTGGATGAAGCACAGATAGGGGCCCCATCATAGTTTTGCGGGGGGGCCTAGTGATTTCTAGTTACACCATCATGGCATTACAGTGCATATAAAGCAAATATGCTCAAAACCTGCTATACTTGTCTTCATTTTTTTATGGGAACTTTTGGACCAGTCCCAGACACCATTGTTGTATACGAATTGTACTGTATGTTAGAGCTGTGATGAAAAATATCAGACGGGGATGTACTGAATAATAGAATAGAATACTGAATTCTCAATGTATAAAGTATAAAACATGATTGATTCCCATGCCCTAATGTTAATCTGACACAGACCCAGCCATATCTGAAGATATATTATTTCCTGATTTGGCTGCTTTTTAGGAAACCATCTGTGTCCGATAAACAAAATTAACCCACCAACCTTTTTCCTGTGTGTATCATTGATCCTGAATTGTACTCTTTGCTGGCTAAAATATTTTCCTTTTCTCCAGAGTCCAGCAAAGCTGAGAAAATCCTTAGCATTGATGGCTTATTATAAAGAAGACGTCTGCATGTTTTGAGAATCTAGTGAGTTTATATGGTCACTTAATTTGAGGGTACAATTGGCAAAAACATAAATGGACAAATTAAAAAGCATACTAATTAACAGTTGTATGGCTTACTGGTACAGTACGCACAACATTTTCATCTTGCCGCTGACAAAAAGATACAAGTCTCAAAAAGCAAACAAAGGAAGGGATCTGAATATAGAACAGTGACTTGCTTTTTTTTTTTATTTTTTTTTTTTTTTTATTAAATCTTCAAATTTTCTGTTGACTTTGAAATGTTACTGTATATAAGGTGTGGTACAAAGAGTAATAACAAAAAATACATTACACAAAAATCCTGCTCTTTTAGTGCAGCCAAATTTGAAAAATGGCACCTGCACCAAGAATAATATGCTGATGCTGGCTCACTACCTTTAAAAGGGGCACTTTAGCTAATGAAATGATTGTACAAACTAAGTAAATGTGTCCATTTTATTCTTGGTGCAGATTGCCATTATTCATTTCTTGCATGTATGCTGAAAGGGCAAGTTCACCCTCTTAACCTTAAAGGGTATGTCCATCGTAATTTTAAGTTTCTTTTTAACTGTTTTACTGAAGAACAAGGGGTAAATGCACCATCTTACCTCCTGTTCTTCAGTAAATCTTGCAGGAGAAACTTACCCATGGACCCGTTCCAGTGCCAGCTTCTCGGACAGCCTCCGACACGCTCTCACTCCTTCACACTGTGTGTGCTCAGTGCAAAGCACTGGGGGTGCATCGGGGGCTTTCAGGCGCGTCTCTTGCAGTGCTGGAACGATGCAGGTGTCACTTGCAAGATTTACTGAAGAACGGGATGCAAGAGATAGTGCATTTACCTCCTGTTCTTCAGTAATACAGTTAAAAAGAAACTTAAAATTATGATGCACATACCCTTTAAAGCAAGTTAGGTTAAGTACTTTCTAAACATTAAGACCACAACATTTCAGATATTCCTCCCAATTTACACGGACCTCTCAAAGGGCATGTCCACCTGCAAAATAATTTTTAACATATGGTAGGGCACCCTATCCCACCCCTAACTACTAAGTTCATTTGTTTAAAAAAGCTTCAGAACTCTACTTACAGTCCTTCGATCAAACAACCTTGGATGGAGATTTCCACGCAGTATTCCACTGCAAGCAAACTTTATTTCTGTGCTCTCAGCAACATGTTTCGGATCTTACATGGATCCTTCTTCAAGCTTAAGTGATTACACATGAGTAGATGTCTAATATACACTCCCATAGAACACACTCCTCCCATATTGCATTTTCATTTAACCCTTACATTTAAAGTGACTACAGTGCTAAGTATTAATCCCATTGATACAACGTGCATAATAGTATATGATATTTAAAATCACTTATATTCAGTGTATTCAATAATTAGTTAAAACACCGGTAGGGCGATGCACCAATGGGCGCACCGCTCCTATTTTGGAGTTTAAGTCGCGCTAACCGATCGGTTAGCGTGAGTTAAATTCTTTCCTTGCGGCGGCTGTGTGGCTAACGCGTAAGTTAACAGCGCAGTCGCCGCAAGCGATGTTATATGCCGTTATATGACGTTATATTTTATTGTGGCACTTTCAATGCCAGCTAATAGCTGGCATTAAAAGTGCCGGAATAGAACAGGACCAGGTAGCAATGTTCTGAGCGGCGCTATTGGCATATAACATCGCTGCGCTGTTTGCACCAGGTTGCCAATAGCGGCGCTCGGTGCATCGCCCTGTAGGTGTTTTATATAATATACTGCATTTAAAATCACATAAATTTAGTGTATTCCATAAATAACTAAAACACCTTCATGGTTATTCAATAAAAGTTCTTATTGTTAAAAATGGTGCTAATTTTGCCCTAACCAATCAGATTTTAGCTTTCAAGTGTTAAATAAGATCTGATTGGTTGGGGCAAAATTAGCACCATTTTAAACAATAAGAACTTTTACTGAACTTTTATTGAATCTCCCTGCTTGTGTACTATTACATCATTAATAATCACATGTTCTATTTCATCCTTCCTACATAGCTACCTTTAATTACAATGTTAAAAGATACATTTATTAATGGAAACATTTACTAGATTACATTGTTTCACAATGCATTTAAAACCTTAGCTCATTCTTAGCACATAGTCCAAGTTTACGGTTTTATATTCCCATATTCTTTCATCTCCACATCGCATATCCATTATCTGTAATATTATTATGCACTTTGTGTCAATGGGATAATTACTTAGCACTGTCATCACTTTAAATGTAAGGGTTAAATGGAAATGCAATATAGGATGAGTGTGTTCTATGGGAGTGTATATTAGACTTTCACTCATGTTTTCACTTAAGCTTAAAAAAAGATCTATGTAAGGTCCAAAACATGTTGCTGAGAGAACTGAAATAAAATTTGTTTGCAGTGGAATACTGCGTGGAGTCTCCTTCCAACATTGTTTGATTGCTGCCGGGACCAGGGATGTGTGGGACACATTATACCAAAGATTACAATCCTTCGATCCCCTGGCGCTCTGATCTTGGCCCTCTGCTTGCCGGAACTGCAAGCAGGGGGACAGACCAGAAGCCCAGCCAATCAGAGACGTGGCTGCTGCAATAAAGGACACCGGGCAAACAAAGGATTGTAAGTGGAGTTCTGCAGCATTTTTAAACCACTGGACTTAGCCATTGAGGGTGGGATAGGGTGCCCTACCGTATCTTAAGAAGTTTTAGAGGTAGGGCACCCGGTAGCAAATAGGGCTACAGAGGGATGGAGGGAGGGCTCCCCTGCACATGCCAATGTGTTCTCAGAGGACAAGGAGGAGGCGAAAACCTTTCACAGAGGAAGACAGCTCCTACTCTTTATTTTCTTGGATCTTGGATAAACACTGCAGGAGAACCATTTGGAGCAGAGATGTCATTATGGGGTTAAACTTTAGTTTTGGGGGTGGACATGCCCTTTAATCTTCTTCCTATTCTTCTGAGTAGCAGCCTTTAGTCATGGCCATGACTGCTGATACCATGTGGGAGCAGAACTTTAGTTTGGTTAGGATAGTTACATTCTTCTTGCTAGGGAAAAGTCTTTAGGGCAGGAGATGGTTTAAAAGTTAGAAACATCTGATCTACTTACCTGAGCAAGGCTTAAGAAGTTCACAAGGAGGGTATATTTATGATCCCCTTATTACAGAGTTGACTTTCAGGTGACCCAATCACCCACCCACCTATAAAATAATCTGTGTAATTAAGTAATCAACTACAGTGCTTATGAGGGACAATGTGGGACTTGAGTAGCTGGTGAAAGAAACAAGTGTGTGTTTGGAAAAGCATCGTTGTAGTTTACAACTAAATTCTCCAGACAACATTTCACAACTATACAACAATCTGTGTCTCACCTCTCCTGTGCAGTGGCTGCTGGGTGATTTATGAGATTACCTGTGGGTACCAGGGGTTAGCTCCTGGGTAAACCTAGCTTAGTGTACTCAGTACGTTTGCATGCTCTGCAGTGTTCAACAGATCAAAACAAGGAATTTGCAGTATTGCTTCCTAAAATATGACAGACAATCATACAACAGTACAGGGATCCTCCCTCTCCTTAACACTGAACAGGGATTTAATTTTATTTTTCAAACACATTCAATGGTCCTTTCATGATAATGATTTAATCCTTTACTTTTCATAGAAAAAAAGAAAAGTAATTTTTGCAAAGTATTTCTTAGCTACTATGGATGTAAGAAACAGAATATTATCATTTCAGTAAAAACTAAAAGTAAGTCTGGGTAATTGAACATGCGACATCTTGTACTCTGTCTTGCTAAAAGCAAAGTTTTACACCCCTCCTAGCCCAACTCAGATACTATGTGTAACACTTCTACATGTAGAATTTTTATCTTTGCTAGGAATATAATGGAAACAAAAAAAAAGTAAGTCCGGGAATTTAAACCTGTGACCTTTTGGACCTCATTGTTTCTAAAATATATGCTTTAGCAGGTGAACCACTACTGAAGAATCCAGGTACATTTAGAAGTTTTATCTTTTGCTAGGAAAGAATAATAAAATGACCGTAAAATGTAGTATTTAGTATTGTCCAGGAAGGCTGTATGTAATTCACACTGACTGATAAATAAACTGCAGGGTAACAAGCATCTTTCAAAGTATTATCAGGGACTTCCATATTGGTGTAGAGACATCTGTATAGAAAATACTCTGTGCATAGAGATGGTGAATACTTGGGTCAGGGGGCGTGTCTCTACATGGGCTATGAGTTGTACTGACAACAACATGGAAACCTTATTTACAGAATCTATTAGTATACTAAATGCAACTTAGTTGAGAAAAATCTTACAATGTATAGGTGTTTTGGGGAGGAAAGCTTTCACATTAGGTTTTTATAAATGTAAGTTTGGTTCTCCTTTAAATAAAATTGGTATGGTGTTATAGTTGTTGCCATTTTTTCCTCCAACTCATGTCTGTGTCCCGGTTCTTTGGCGATTGCATGGTTAAGTGAATTGTGCCTATCCCATGACCAATGATAAACTGCTGATTCACCTCCTTTAGGATTTAAGAGGAGGCAGCAACCTTTGCAAAAGTGATGGGTGAATATACGTAGAAATATCTGCTTTTGGGAATATTGTTGAACCTGTATTGTTTGGAGGGCTAAACCTTACTATGGGTTCTTAGTTTGGAGATGAACTTGAGATTTTGGTCTATATTGACATGATAGCATTACAAAAATGGTGCAAATTTGTTGGCTGCATCTCAAAGGTTGAGATCTGGTGACTGTGGAGGCCGTTGGACAACAGTGAACTCGTTGCTTTCAAGAAACCAACTAGAAATAATGTGAGTTTGTGACATTATATTATTGTGTGCATTATCCTACTGGAAGTATCCTTCAGAAGACAGGTACACTGTGGCCATAAATGGATGATTATGGTCAGCAACAATATTCAGGTAGGCTGTGGCATTTAAACAATACTCAGTACTAAAGGGCCCAACGTGTGACAAGAAAATGTCCCCCACACCATTACACCACCACCAGACTGAACTGTTGACACAAGGCAGGATAGATCCATGCTTTCGTGTTGTGTACGACAAATTCTGACACTACTATCTGAATATTACAGCTGAACTCAAGTCCATTCACTTGTTATATCTCTCAGTCTTTGTATACATGTTACTTTGGTGTGTTAAAATGTATGACTGAACATACGGTACAATGACTATTTCATTAAATTTTTCATACCTTATATTAAATATAATATCATGTGTTTATTTTATTAGTGTGCATAATATATCATCCTGTCATAATCCGGTTCTTATAATCTGTACATATTAATTGTGATGTCTTTATGGATAAAAAGCAAAGAAAATGACTACGGTAAGATAAGTCCCTGATTCTTTCTGCTGGTGATAGGAGATGATTAAAAATACCATCTTGTTGCTTGATACAAAGAGCACAATACCAAAAAAATGCTGGA
This sequence comes from Hymenochirus boettgeri, assembly GCA_019447015.1. NCBI lineage: Eukaryota > Metazoa > Chordata > Amphibia > Anura > Pipidae > Hymenochirus > Hymenochirus boettgeri. The sequence continues at coordinate 243,103,788 of CM033469.1, forward strand.
ATGTAAGACAATGCAGAATAAAATTGAACAACCTTGCTAAAAAAATGGCACAGTTAATTCAAAAAGACAGATGTTTTTAATTCAGTATATGAGCAGCTGTAAAACCCAGGCTATAGGTTACTGCTGCTGTTACTGCAGTGCGATAAAGAAACAGAAACAAATCTGAAGCTTTAACCAGGAGAGACAACAGAAGTTCTAAGTGAAAAACATTGTCAGAGATTGAGAGATTTAGATGAAACTGATCTCCCTGTCTTAGTGTCGGGACTAGGCTTTGGAGAAGAGACAGAACTAGTGGGAATTTTTAAGGGAGCAGTGCAATGTCTGTACAACCGCTGAAAAAGGAATCTCAACAAGTTCTGGCAACAGTAGGATAATTATCAAGAGTGAAGGAATAATGATTTTTAATTTGTAGATCTGTACCTGCAGTAGAAAAATCAAACATATCAAAACTATATTGCATTGCACACTCCTAAACCTGGAACAGGAAAGACACCTGTTAATTCATTTTACTCAGCTTGGTCTAACTGTGATAGCATCATTGGTCTGAAGTGAAACGTTTCTTAACCATAAAATGTTATATTATAAATGCTCTGGAAGGACATATCACCCTTAGGGACACACAAAATATGCTGAAATATGCTGAAAAGTCTAAACCCTAAGGCAATACACAGACAGATGGACCAGGGTACAATAGCAGTACAAAAGTGAAACACAGGTGTATGGGCAAAGACAACTTCAATATCTATGTCTAAAGTAGTGTGTAACTGCTACACTAAAATGTTTAACTGCAGCAATAAGCTACCAAAACATATGTTTCAGACAGGAGATGGGCCATTGTCAGCTATACCCAAAAAGGGTATAGCTGAGGTTGTTAACTTATACCATTGAGTTTTAATAACTAACGCTTGATTTTATTGTGGTTATCTGATGGGCATATTATGGGCAGCCTTAAATTAAAACCCTTATTAGAAAGCATTAATAATTTGGGTCAGTTACCCTTCTGTTGGAATCTGATTAGCACATATCCTTATCCATCGGCTGAACAACAATGTGGAACTTCGGCGCACACTGGAAAGCAAGACACCAGCGACTCTTCAATACAACACGCTTTATTTACACCAGTGATGGCACTGGTGTAAATAAAGTGTGTTGTATTGAAGAGTCGCTGGTGTCTTGCTTTCCGGTGTGCGCCGAAGTTTCACATTGTTGTTCAGCCGAGTATTACAGAGGACTAGTAGCGACGGGTCCGGGGCGTGCAGCACCCGGACCACAGACCCACTTGGGTAAGTTTAACTCTGTGGTTGTTTGTGTGTATTCTGAACCAGATTACGTTGGGAGACGAGTGCTTTCTTTTCAGTGACGGACCCGGGGCATGTTCGCACCCGGGTCACTATACTGACAGTGTAAGTCAGAATATATATATAGAGCACAGATTGATGTCTGATATTTGGTTTAGATATTGTTAGAGAATTTGAGAACTGTGTTCCATGTTTTGTGCTACATATCCTTATCCATGTCTGCAAGCGCTGGCGTCACAACACAGACATCATAGTGTGTGGTTACACACGTCGTCATCACTCTGAGACCTGGGCAAATTAAATAGCTAAGTCTCTTTATTAGTCGTGGTGGTTGTTGTTTTGTTCAGATTAGCTTCCCAGATGTCTCACCACCTGACCCTGGTCTTTCCTCTGTTTAATTTCTTTCTTTTTTGCTGACCATTGCCTGTTCTACCTCTTACAATTCTGTACTGTCTACCCTGACCCAAGATCTATTATATATCTGTTATATTGTTATGTTAAAATATTAGTAAGCTAAGATGAAGGCAGAAAACAAAATGGATTCCATAAAGCTATATGAATATAAGGAATCATAATAAAACCAAACATCTATCAACTATGATCCCTGTGCAGCCTGCCCTAACCTTGTCGCCTTGCCTTAAATTGCATCTTGTCCTTCTTTTATCCATTAACTGGTGAGATTCCTCTTCTCCCTGATGATTCTTCCTTTATCTTATAGTTTGTAAACTGCACTAGGACTGATACATGGTGACTGCCATCAACACAACTTTACCACCATCAGGGACTCTGGAGAAAACCTGACAGTCACTTATATTCTCCACCCAGAGGAAATCCCTGGGCTGTTCCATAACACAAGTGCTGAATGGTTCCATCTAGGTCAAAGCCTGTCCACAGGCAGTGCATTAAAGGACAAAAAAGGATGCAGCGTTTACAGACCAGGTGTGCTTATTATGTGCATTAGGGGCTTAGAAGTGTCAAAATATGGTCCCAGCTTGTTTAAAAACATTTACGGTAAACTTGGAAAATGGATTTAGTCAGAAGCCTTCAATTACATTACAGGCTCATTGCATGTCAGCAGCAAGCCGAGGTAAACACTCCCCACTAATCCATACAGTATACTATGCCTGTCAAATGGTTCTTTTTCACTCAAAAATAGACCTGTCTAATTATTTATGAAAATGGCCTATGTGGTCAAAACATGTCCAGGGATGGTGCCTTTTGGTAGTTTGTAGATAATAAAATGCCTTACAAATGACAGCATTCACAATAGTGCTGCCATAAAAACACAACATTACCTAGAATGTTTTTTAATTACAAGGTGTATTTCCATAGTCTGTATTATAATTATCTACTTAAAGGGTATCTCCACTGGTAAAAAAATATATATGCTATTCAGTTTTAATAAAGAACGGGAAGTAAAGGAGCTGTGTCTTACCTCCCATTCTTCAATAAAACCTACAGGATTTGGGAACGAAGTTATGGTACTTACCCGATCGCTCGCTTCGCCTCGTCGTACTCTGACAGGTCCCTACGCGCATGCGTTTAGAATACAGAGTCTGTTGGGACCTGTCATAGGACGTGGCGGAGGAGCGAGCAATTGGGTAAGTACCTTACCTTCGTTCCCGCTCCTGAGCGTTACCTCCCATTGAGGAATGGGAGGTAAGACACAGCTCCTTTACTTCCCGTTCTTCAATAAAACTGAATACCAATTTTTTTTTACCAGTGGAAATACTCTTTAAAGTAAAACTAGGTGTGATTGAAGTTTAAATCTAGCTATCCTGAATATACCTACTGACTATAAGCTTGTAGGTTTTTCCCATGAAAAAATGTATATTTATTCCAATTAATATATTGTTTTGCATGTTTTAAATTAACATTTCAATGGTAAATTAACAAAACTAAACATGGATAAATATGGATAAAACTTCTAAAACAGTAACAGACTTTTTAAAAAAATGTAAAATGCATGAGTCAGACTTCAGTGTATTTTGAAAACAGTCTTGACAGTGATATATGAATACAGATCATCTTATTTTGCAGTGTTTTACCCACAGCATTGCTTATAAAGGCTTGAGTCAGCTGCTACCAAGACTGGGTGATTGTTTATCTTAGTATCTGACTGATTGACTTTTAGAGATGTTCTTACTATGTTTATTTGAAATGCGTCAGCTACATCCAAATTTTTAAAACCAATTTTGTGTCATTTCCTTTCTAATCGTTGCCATGCACGTTCCGGCAGACGGTCAGGCAATATTTTTTCCTGTCTGACCAGTTAAAAAAAATTCTGCTGCCCCATCTGAGTTAGGTACCCACGTGTACAAATGTTCTGGTCACGTTTGGGTAACATCAGAGCCAAAACTATATCTGTGAAGGTCCCTAATGGTGGTTCAAAATAAAGTCATTTACCCTGATTATCATACTGTAACCTCCTCCATCATACTGTATACACATTTCCTTGTAGATACCAAAGCTATATTTACATGATTCTGGTAGCAGCAATCATAACAGGTTAAAACCTAACCAAGAAACGGTACCATCATTCCTCCAGTTATAAAGTTTCCTAATACTTTTTTCTTTTGCATTTTAAGGCATTGATTCCACAAGGACTTATTAAAATATCTTGTTTAAAAGACTATGGCTATTTTATTCATCTAATTATAACTATAATGCTCTAGTGGATTAATATTAAACAACATATCACTTTTGTAGCTGTGTGATTAACTCTTTAAATCAATGTATTTGTTTTCATTTTAGCTGGCTCTGTGTTGTTTTTTTTAGTAATTTTTTATCCAAATATGTAAGAAAGTTTAAATGTTCACCCTTTTTGCAGTTTAGGTTAATTCATTAATTTTGTTTTCATTGGAAACATCTTCAGGTCAATATGATTTAAATGAGTAAACTCAGGCTGGAGATTTTTAGTGCAACTTTTTTTTCTCCAAAGCAAGTTATGCCTGATATACACATTTTTTTTCCTGATCAGCCAGGAAACAAAAGAAAAAACAGCAACTGACAGAAAAAATTTTCCAAAAAAAACTATTTTTTGTCTTGGAGAAATAAACTTGACGGCAAATCACACTGATTGGTCAGTCCAGAATATTGGATGCTTCCTTTTGACTCTGAAGGATTATCAGTCAAATCTCCGGCCATGTTACAAGGCCTGGCATGGCATGGCCGCTTGGATAGGCGTTGTTCCTTGATCTGACAGGATGGGTGTCTATAGAATCTATTAATGAAAGATTCAGTTTCTGAATACCATACAAATATTACCTCTGTGTCAGGATTGCCAGATTTTATAATACAAAATGTAATAACATTTTAAGCAATCTAATGCTTCATTCAGCTGAGGAGACTCTGTGACTTATCCAAGGACTTGTGTAAAAATATTCCTGCATTTTCCCTCAGTGGCGTTTCTGACAATTACCAAAGTGCCACATCTACGCTATAGAGAAAAGTTGCAGCCAGCAGAACTGTTGGTGGAGTTTGTTATGATTGGGGTAGAGTGACAATGAGCAGCCTGGCCAGTGACTTAAGTGCTGCTGCCTTTCTCTAAAACACTAGCTTCCAATACGCTGTTTGATGCCATAGACCTATTATAAGAAGTGCCTCTTATATTGTAGCTGTAGCGGCTTCCCATAAAGAAAGTTCTAGCAATCCATCATGAGAACTGTAGCGTGACTGTGTGATTGGTAAAAGGGGTAGAAACCAGAGACTGTAGTATGACTTAATTATAGCAGCATTAATAGCTAAACCTCTGTTATCCTAAACTTCATACAAAACATTTTAATATATTCAGGGTGTATTTTATTTACCATATCTTAAGTAGTACTTTGAATAGCATAAAATTTCTAAAGGTAGTAGAAGCAACCCAAGGAGGTGTTTTTTAACCTATTCTGCCTGCTGAATCTGTTTTCATGTTGACAGAGAACTCCTTGGTGACTTCTAATATCCATATAAATTAAAGATGACACTTCAAAATAAATTGGTTGATGGGAATCAAAACAGAATGTTTTGTCCTGATGCATAGTTAGTTCATCTGTGGATATTTCATTTATAAGAAACTTAATGCAGGATGCCTGGAACTCATATTTTATCAACATTCGATAAAGCTGAAGTTATTGGAATCTCAAGAGAACTGTTAGGATGTCTGCAGTGATGCGTAATACCTCTATAGCAGATGAATTGTATCCAGGTAAGATCATGGGAAAGATAACTCTCTAAAAAAGTAATTGTACAGACCCTATCGACATAGTAAATTTTAAAAGTGCTTTGCTGTTATCTAAAGTCATCAGTACTAGAATAATCAGATCAAGTAATAAAAATGTAAAAAGAGAAATAGTTACAAAGTGATGACTACCAATCTGCCATATAAACATATTCTCCCAGGGTATGTCCACCCTTAATTACAACTTTTGGCATATAATAGAATACTGCCCCCCAGCCCCAACCGCTATAAAAATAATTTCAGAAAGTGCCCAGATGTTTACTTACCTTCCCTCTCTCCTCCTACGCCCGGCCCGGCCTTCTGCTTGCGAGACACTGCAAGCAGGGGGCGGGACCGGCAGCCGCGTCCATGATTGGCTGAGAGGCTGCCAATCACGGACGCGGCTGCCGGCTTCTCAGAATGCCGGGGGAGCGAGGGAAGGGAAGTAGAGTTCTGGGGACTTTCTAAAAATAATTTTTATGCGGTTGGGGCTGGGGGAACATATTTATATGGGCAAGGGGTTTTATGGTAGGGGGAGGGATAGCAAAACGGGAGGGGGAGGTAGGGGGAGAAGGGCTGCAGTACGCATGCCAAACTTCTCCCGGAGGCCAGGTAGGAGGCATATATGGACTCTGCTGTCCTCCTGGTGGGCAGTTTTTGGGACTTTGGGGGGGACTACAGGAGAACCAGATGGAGCTGGGATGTGAGGTAAGGATTAAACTACACTACATGGTGGGGCCAGTAGTGGGGGGATTATAGTTTTGGCGGTGGACATGCCCTTTAGCCATAGCTTTTTTAGCTCCATGGAGAAAGGTCCTAACAGAGCACTATAACAATGTGTATTGCTACACTTAATTGTACTATGTGACAATTGAAAGATGACAAAAATTCTGTTTTATCCTTCCCATGGGTGGTTCACATGTTTATAGATTCTTCCTGAGCAATTTACCTATCAGTTTAGAAAGGCTAATAGAAATGATGTGCAAGTCTATGAAATGAAGATCATCCATTACCTTGGGATGTGTAAGGATTGTTTGAAAACCTACACTTGTTTACAAGAAAAATCAACTTTGTGTTTCTCCAAAAATTCCCAGACAAACTGGAGTTGAAATGACTTATTATTTCCTGTTTAGAGAATTTTTCTAAAACCCCGAGGGGTAATAAATAGAACCTTCAGGGACATTCAATAAAAGTTATCATTAAAAATGGTGCTAATTTTGCCTCAACCAATCAGATGTTAGCTTTCAAATGTTAAATAATATCTGATTGGTTGGGGGAAAATTCGCACAATTTTTAACAATAAGAACTCTTATTGAATAACCCTGCTTTTGTTTAAGAGCTACAGTTCCTTTTTATGCTTAGGGGACTCTATACAAAGTACTGTCATTTCTACATGGTGAAACTGAAATGTGCAAATAACTTAAATGTAAGTCTGAAATGGAAGCATAATCAGTCACCGGGGCCCTGTTCACTTTTAAAGGGCAATTGGTAAGCTAAGAAGGAGTTGTTCTCAAAGCTATTCACACAATGTTCTTTAAAAATAAAGAGTTGTAAGTGATTGTAAGTAATCTAACATTTATGAATGTAAAAACTGGAACTACAGTAGTTTTAGGGCATGTTCATGACAAGGGTATGGGGCAGGGACATTTTACCATAAGGGCAAACAGTGTAATTTATCAGTGCCCCATACCCCCAGTTAAAGGTTTTAATTGATGGAAGGGTAGTTGGTGGTCCCCACACTTTGTTTTGCACAGGGGCCCCACAATGCTTGCTATAGCCTTGGATGTGGGCAGTACTTAACAAGGTATGTTTATAAAAACACCTTTTCACTGCATGTACTAAGTCAAGTAGAGAAGTGGGGGCAATGAAAAACATTTAAAGGCGTACTAAACCTTACTATTCCGTTATATGAGATACTATGCTATTCCCATTTCCCCTGGTCTTCTGTGTCCAGTGATTATCTGCTTTATGATTGATATAACAACTGGTAATCTGCTGGTGAGGAGTACAGAAAGAGTGCACACATGTTCCCTGACAAACAATTATTTGGTGCGGAGCAATATGTACAAATTATCGAGATTTACCAGTTCGTTCAATCATCCACAAACAACTGACAATAGGAAAGAACAGTTGGGTGCTGATTTTCGGTATATTCACGTATCTTGGCAGACGAACAGTTAAATGAATGCCAGAAGACATATGATCAGCAGTTACTTGTGCTTCTATGGAGTGCTTCTTTTGCAATTTTCTGCTGCAGTACCATGAAGTCACATAAGTACATATCCATAAAAGTATGCCTTTGGGCAATCAGTGTAGAACGGACAGAGAAGAGAAAAAAATCTTCTATCCTACATGGATTTCCAGTTGATCTGAATATTACAACACATTTACTGTGTTTACACTCATAATGCTCTTACATTTCTTATATATAAATTTACTGCTACAGCAGCTCTCAGACCCCCCTAAAAATTACATCTTAAAACACTATCTAATGAAAGTCCAATGCTTTATTCCACCCTCACCCAAACCAACCTAAATTCTTTGCAATTGCTTTTAATTTTTATAAAAATCTATCCCTGACCAAGCATTCAGTCATTTCTGTTTTGTAGGCATCATATGTAAACACAAGCCATACTCAGTGGCGCTGCCAGAAAGACTGACACCTAGAGCAAAATGGCTCTGGTTCCCCCCCAACTTGCCTCATGGGCACAGCAATAGGCAGTATCCAGGTGAGCTGCTAAATATAGCTGCTGGAAATCTAATTGATTTTCCTTAGACCAACAAAAATTCATTTCCAGCATCAACATTTTTACAAGTACATCAACAGCAAAAAGATGAGGACAGAGACCATTAATTAGTGGGGATAAGATGTTTTTAAAGGAACAGTTCACTCCACTTGCATTGATTGAAGAACGGGAGGTAAGGCATAGCTCCTTATCCTCCAGGTCTTCAATCAATGCATTAAAGGAATAGTGAACTAGTCCTTTAAAATATGCTTGGTTAATGTGTGATTATGTGATTGCAAGGATTTAAATATTCAGCTATCACAGTTGGATTTGGTCTTTCCACAACCCTATATAAAAAGGTGCAAACTTGCATGTAACCCAGAAGTCATCAGAGTGATGAAAGAAGACTTCGGGATCAAGTTGTGACATCTGCGGTGTTGATGTCACCGACATCACTTCCTCTTGGAAATGTGTACTCCACCCACAGTGGGTCATGTGTTCAAGTACTAAAAGCTGGAGGGTTAGTCCCAAGAAAGCAAGCAAAAGAGCCACAGGGACTTTCATCTCATAAAATGCAGGTACTGAAATAAAGATAAAGTTTGAGAATTACGTCTCCTAAGAAGGTAAAAAGTTACTTTAATAAAATAGGTTAAAAGTTAGGACCCAGCAGAATAAAGCAAACCGTGAAGTGGTTGCTGGGCTTAAAATAATTTGGCCAAGTTATTGAACTAATTGCTTTAATTTATCCAGAGAGGGCAGGCTTTTTAAGTCACAATTTAATGGTAAAGTAAAATGTAAGCAAATTAATTGGATGTGCACTAGGCTTCTATTTTTTGTATGTATTGAATTAATTTAGTCTCTAGTTGCACTCTGCGTGGATGTATACTATCCCATTTCTATATATATATTGATGTCACTGACAACGGTGGTATCACTGGCGGCCGCAGTGATATCACCCGCCGTCAGCAACATCAGCAGAGTTGGTGTCACCGCTGATATCGACGACAATGTCTGAGAAAAGAAGACCCCGGAGACCTTTTAAGGACCAGGAGTGGTCCCAGTTTCGAGCTGCAGGACCCCCAACAAAGGCACTTGTCAGTGCCTCAAGGGGGGTCCCAATTTCGATCTGCAGGACCCCTTTAAGCCCCAAAAGGCACTTGTCAGTGTCCCTGGTGGGGTGCGGGGTCCCTGCCTGTGGAAGTGGGTGGGGACACGCGCAGACCCCTTCCCAGCAACGACCTCATGTGAAACACCCCCTTCCCAGTAGCCCCTTACCACCCACAGATCTAAGTTCCTCCGTTTCCTCCACCCCAAAGTTGACGAGTTGAAATGGGTGAACTTACCGTAAGATCACTGTTGCTGCCACTTTATGAATACGATTGAGCAGTAACGGTGGGATCATGGCATTAATGATGTTCTGCTGCTGGATATCAGCGTTAAGTATGATTTTGGTGATAGCGACAGCAGAGAATCAACGCACTTTTATAAATACGCCCCCTGGTCCTGATAACAGTGACTTTAGTCATAAAAATTTTATTTTTTACTTTGGTTGATAGATTATATGGTACCAAATCAATTAGGATATCAATAAATCCCCAGGCCCTAATGAAATACATCTTGGTATCTCAGTCCAGTTTTTTTCTTCCTTTTCTTCTTTAATTTTGTCTGGAGGTGTGCCTCTGGAAATGGAAAAAGGGCTGAGTTAATACCAGCCTGGTTATTATGGACTTGCCTAGTGGTAGGCAAGATACTGGTAAGTTTATTACGGACCATATTCTGAACTGTGTAATAAAAGTAGTAATCCTCACAAATTTATGAGAACTAGACCTAGTCAGACAAATGTGCTTGGCTTTTATGAAGATTAAGTGAAAATCTAGATTCTGGCAAAGCAGAAAGTGTGATATAAATTAAAGTCTATTAAAAAAACACAATTGCACAAGAATTGGTTGACAGATCTAAGGGTATTTAGTCAGTGGGGCTAAAGGTGGCCATAGAAGCTACAATCTTGGTAGTATAATCCATAGATCGTACATTTGGATTGGCAGACAATTTCACCCCCCCAACTTTTCTGATAGGAAAACATATTGTAACATCACTGGTCCCCAATGTACCCTGCTCTACATTTGCAGTAGTTGGCAGAATAATAGTCACTGCCTGTGAATGGGTGCATGTAGTCTATGTCAGGGATTCTCATACAGTTGTATTTTACGGGGGCACACAAAAATTATTAAACCCCCCCCCCAAAAGTTTCTTAAGGCTCATACACATATGATTATGGGGGCCATGTGTATGAGCACCCGTTTCAGCTGACAATTGTGCCGTGCATGGGCACTTTGTCAGCTGAAATGGACATTTGGTTGGGAATTATTGATGATCCAATTGGTGAATCAGTCAACACACCCTGATGTGAATGTTTGTTTTGGACAACAAAGTGCCCATACATGGCATGATGTTGGCTGAAACGGGCGCTCATACGCATCTTGCATTGTGGGTCGTTCGTGAATGAAGGCTACAACTCTCCTTTCCTGGTTGTCCTATGCTGTTGTAGGGGAATGCTGGGAGCAACTGTTGCACATCCTTGCCTTACTAGGGACTACAATTTCTACAAAACATAATATTGCTATATGGTAATCCTAAAATCTATCAAGGAGATTCAATAAAAGTTCTTATCGTTAAAAATGGTGCTACTTTTCCCCCAACCAATCAGATATTATGTAACACGTGAAAGCTACTGGTAACATCTGATTGGTTGGGGCAAAATTAGCACCATTTTAACGATAAGAACTTTTATTGAATAACCCTGTATATATCTTGTTATAAAGGAACCTGTGCTGCTTTTATTATATAGATTCCCCAATGTTTAACTGTAATGCAGTATAAAGTATTTCCTGCTTGTGAAACTAAATTCTGCACAGAGAATTTGGCAGCTGAAGCTAAAAGAAAAAGTTCAGCAAGATGAAAATGTGAAAAACCTTTGTTTCCAACATTGACAGGCTGTTGCTTGGTTACAGTGCCTTGTTCCCTTTCCTGCCCTGTCTGCTCTCTGCACATGGAGCTACATGGAGCTATTTAATTCATATAGTCTCACTTATTTCAAAGCTTTAACTGGTCACATCTTTGTGCAGAGATCGTGGACATAGGCTGATGCGATAAAAGGTGCAAACATTTGCCTGTGCTATTAATTTGAACCAACTGGGTTACTGCAATAAGATATAACCTGGTTGCTTGCTGCAGATAAATAGCCCATGCAAACATTTGCACCTCTTCTTGCCTCAGCCCTGGGGGTAAAACAAAAACATACCAGCCCTAAATTTTTATGTAAAGAAGAACTACCGATATGGTATAAAAAAAAAATATTCTGAATTATGGCCTAGAAACCAGGGTTAAAAATATCAGCAGCCTAAGCTATTCCTAAGTTATACCTGTGTGAAATTAGTAAACTTCTTATTTAATAACCACCTTCAATTTTAGCCAAGCTTATTAACCTCCCTTATTTAAGTCCACCCTCAAACTAGATTTCGTTATACTCAACTTTTTTTCTGACACTCCTTACAAAGCCTGATCCCTTTTTTGCAGGTTCAGTCTCCTCTGCTGCTGTTGCCGGAGAGGCTGCTTTGGTAGTGACCATCAATCATTGGCCATCATGTTATCGTAATGGCCTTGACTGGTGTTCGCTACATGGAACCTGCTATAAGAAAATAAAACCCTTAGGCGTGACGAAAGAAAACCTAGGTATGGGGTGGTCCTAATTATTTATTACGAGGGTGTATGTACCCTTTAACATCACTTCTTCTTTGCTAGTGGGACATTTTAATTGTGCTTCAGCCAGGGAAAATGTGAGGAAATGTCCAATATCTACTTTGAAGGGACTGCAATATAGTGTAAATGTGTAAAAGTAACATTTCCCAGTATAATATCCTGTGAATGACTAGTGACAAATTTTCAAGGTTTTAGATTCTACTTAACATATTTACAGGGTTATTGAATAAAAGTTCTTATCGTTTAAAATGGTGCTAATTTTGCCCCAACCAATCAGATGTTAGCTTTCAAATGTTAAATAAGATCTGATTGGTTGGGGCTACATTAGCACCATTTTAAATGATAAGACCTTTTATTGAATCTCCCTGTTAGCCTTTTACTTGGAAGTCACTAATACCCCTGAAAAGGCCTTCTTTAGGCATTTCATCTACTGGAAATGTAGCAGATTGCAAATTTCAGAGCCTCTCGTGGCAGTAGTTAACAGGACTACTTTCATCCAAATTTCTCTCCATTCATCTTATTGAGGTTCTGCTTCACACATACAAATCCCGGTCATGAGATATCCCGATATCATACAATCTGTGATTCATGTATGGCCAATTGTACGATCGTCATACAGGAAGAATATTTATTCTATGAAGGGATTTGTTAGTGTATGGGCCACATTAGACCTTACTGATATACTACAGTATACTGTAGTATACATTGTACTCTCATCAAATCTTTTAAGTAGAAAGGAAGATGGTTGAAGACCTTTGTATCTTGTGACTAGGTTATATTAACAACTGGCTCTAAGATTGTGACCACCGCTGAAGAGGGGAACTTGAGGGATATCTGAATATACCTTAAAAACCCATTTTAGGAAGTGGTACACTAATTCGTACCCAGTTCTGGAGAATCTGGAAAGAGACACACGAGACACACAACTTTTATATATATTGGGACCTATAGGTGTCACTCCACTGTGGAATAATTGGGAATACCCTGAGCTGGTGGCTTTTCCAGGTACCAGATTTGGACAAATTTTTCAGAATTTTATCTTTTGAAATCCTGCAACAAATGCAAAACTGACTTTTACATTATTGTTTTAGAGATTTCCCGCTAAAGCATTGTAATGTAGAATAGTTTTGCTTGTCTTAATATTTCTTTACCTAAATCACCCCATTATTGGTGTTTTACATACTCAAGTTTTACAATGGCTTATATACCATATTTACACATGCTTGACCAGGTGTAAATTGCAAATGCAGAGAAGCAATATTGCAGACATAGTCCAGATGTATTACAAATTTGGGTGCTGCTGGCTGGGCTGACCCTGCAGGTTCTCCCAGCCTGGTCTCCATAGCAGCTAACAATAGGCTCATACATCTGTACATCATAATAATAATAATGACTAGCTATAGATCATTGCTATTTCGAGAAACTTCTTTTTTTTTTTCTTGTTGGCCAATAATGTTGTTAATAACTATTGCTTGAAGTACAATAGACAAATGTATCACTCATTTTAAAGGACGTGTACACCCTTTTTTACTCACCGTATGTCTTTCTACAAACATCAAAGTTTGAATATGTCCTGTTCGGTTTTTTTTCTGTCATTTGTAAATAGCAGATTTTATCACGTTTTTCCAGTCTTACTTCATCATATAGTAAGGAGTCTCCTCTCACTGGAGATCTCATTCTAGCTAATATTCTAGCTGTCAGTGTGTCAGGGCTTAATCTGGGTACACACAGTACCAATCTTTGGAAAAAGACAGACAAAATCTGTAAGAGGGTACACACAGTCCTGAGCATTTTCCCTATACACAGCATAGATAGAATGTTCAGGACTGCATGTTTCCCTACGCCTGTGGGCGACTCCCAGTACTTTACGAAATACCATACAAAACAAGCCGAGAAAGGGGCGACTTTGTTGGATCTGACAGGAATCAACCCTTTATCGTTTATGTGTGTACCCAGCTTTAATTGGGTAATTAACAAAAACGTGGGGCAGGATAAACCTGCTCAAGGTTTCATTCACTTTCAGATAGGTACTGTACACTATTGAGAAATGCATTGCACCGAGCCAAGATCAGGTTGACTTCATTATCTTACCTCTGTAAGTGTAACTACTGTACTAAAAGGGGTAATGTTTAAGGGTTAAGTGAACTATTCATTTAAAGTAATGATTGAAGACCGGGAGGTAAAGGACCTATTCCTTACCTTCCGTTCTTCAATCACTTGACCAGGAGCCAGGAACAAAGGTGAGTATATTTACCAAATGCACGATCCACCGCCAGCTCCATTGACAATTCCCAACCGCTTCCTGGTTTAGTTAAACTAAGCCCCAAAGCGATGGGTAATTTTCAACGATGCTGGCGGTGGATCGTGAGCAAGGTAAATAAAGTAACCTTTGTTCCTGGTTCCTGGTCGAGTAATTGAAGAACGGAAGGTAAGGAATAGGTCCTTTACCTCCCGGTCATTAATCACTACTTTAAAGGAATAGTTCACTTTTTGTGTGAACTATTCCTTTAAAGCAATTTTAGGAGATTCTGTTAGATTGAAAAAATATCTAGGATACTGTGACAGATTAAAATCAATCTTTTGTAGCTTGTGACAAATATGAACTCTACATATTTGTCTGAAATACAAATTTGCAGTCAGCTAATAAGGAGGCCCGCAAAGTCTTAAATCAGCCTTAAGCCTCCTATACACGGGATTAATATTTTGAGCAATTTGGTGAATTTGATCGAATCGCCCAAAACATCAACCCTGTGTAAGCTGTGTTTTGGATTGACTTCTCAACAATATCGAGTGGTTTATTGATCAGGCCAGGGGGAAAGTTTACTAAACTTCTAACCCCAAGAACCTGCATGAATAACTAGGGAGATAGCCCACAAACCAACTTTGTGTTACAGCAGCAAGAACAATTGGGAAGGTAACCCAGATAGTTCCTGCTAGCAGATTTTATTCTTAGCTAGGTTCCTTGCTCTAGCTGATGGGAGCTTTTTGGTTTACCTCCCTAGATGTTCCTGCAGTTATTTAGACAAGGTTTCTGGTTAGGGTTTACCAGAGGGGCAGAGACTGCCCAAGCCAATTTAGCATTTTATGAAAACATTTGAAAAGATTTATAAAATTGCAAAAGTTTTGCACCAAAACTATCTTTACTGAGAAATCTGGGACGTCTGTTGATTTATTATTAGATTTCAATTCCACTTAAATAGCAAACACATATTAAGCTTGTTAAAAGAATATTCATTTTTATTATAACATTTCTGAGAATTCTGTTGTAATGTAGTTTGAGGTTATATCATAACACCACACAGTGACATCTAGTGGGTAGAAAAGACTAAATAACATTACAGAATAATTAGATAATTATATCATATTGATCTTTCTCAAATCTTTGGTAATACTTAAAGGGGATGAGGGGAATGTGCCTTGTCAGATATACCTTTACCGGTATAAGAGTTCACAATCACAGTAAATAGCATATTTAGAAATATAGTTTTTTGCCTTTAAAGTATTATGTTATGTCTAATTTTGATTTACCAGTTTCTAAAAAAAAATAAATTGTTAATGCCACTAAGTCCTGCATAATGTCTCGCTTTGTATGGTACATTTTCTGCGTAATGGACATGGTGCTGTACTTAAACTAAAGTAGAAATTGGCTCACAATTCACATTGTGTAATATCACACAGAGTATCCTTAAGAGTCGACATAAAGGGGATCATGCAAAGCAGCTCTCTGCATCCCTGTCACCAATAACATTTTATAAGATTCAGAGATTCAAAATGGAAATTCAAACATAGTATTCAAAGTGCAGAAATTTAATATAGGTTTACCTACCCTTTAAAAAAGTTGCCATATAAAAGATGGAGATATTGACTATTATACAGTAAGTAAAAATGTATCTTGTGATTACCATCTGATCAGCAAGACAAACGTGAGTAGTTCGTATCATTGCTAAAGACCATCAGTACAAAATCCAATATGAATAGAAAATGACATTGTTTGAGACAAATAACCCAGAACATGAGGTCATGTTAATTGATTTATTCTACTGCAGGTAGATTTTTCTATGGTAGATTCCAGTTCAACCTTTGCTGTTACATACACATAACAACATTTTTCATTTTCCAGAAACATACAAGCATGATCACTATTTAGGTTAATAAATGCAAATGCAGATTGTATTTCCCAATGTATAGTCCAGAAACTTAAAGGGAATGTCCACCCCCAAAACTATAATCCCCCCACTACTGGCCCCATTGTGTAGTGTAGTTTAATCCTTCCTCACATCCCAGCTCCATATGGTTCTCCTGTAGTCCCCCCCCAAAGTACCAAAAACTGCCCACCAGGAGGATAGCAGAGTCCATATAGGACTCTGCCTCCTACCTAGTCTCTGGGAGAAGTTTGGCATGCATACTGCAGCCCTTCTCCCCCTCCCTCTCCCTCCCTCTTAGGATTCCCTCCCTCCCCCTAGTGTAATCCCTTAAGATATATGATCCCCCTGTCCCCCCAGCCCCAACCGCTCTATTTGTATTCTTAGAAAGTGCCCCAAACTCTACTTACCTTCCTCTTTCCCCCGCTGCAAAGAATTCCCGGCAGCCAGGAGTTCTCCCAGCTGCCGGTCCCACCCTCTGCTTGCATTTCTCGCAAGCAGAGGGCCGGCAGCGCGGCGGAGGAAAGAGGGGAGGTAAGTAGAGTTTGGGGCACTTTCTAAGATAAAAATAGAGCGGTTGGGACTGGGGGGACAGGGGGAATCATATATCAAAAAATATTTTAAGGGTGACATACCCTTTAAAATAAAATACTACCCACTAATTTTTTAAGCCAGCAAAAGCTTCCAAAATAAGGAGGAAAGGAGCTCTTCATTTTATAATGATTAATCGAAAAACTACACTGGACAGCTTGCTGTAGTTAGCATTTTGTTTGTTGTTTGACTACTATATTTGTGTAGTAACACCTTAACAATTGATACACTTTCAGGGCTATTTAATAAAACTTCTTGTCGTTTAAAATAGTGCTAATTTTCCCCCAACCAATCAGATATTAGCTTCCATTTAAAAAAGCTAACATTTGATTGGTTGGGGCAAAATTAGAACTTTTATTGAATATCTCTGTTTATTTTATATCATTTTCAGGCCCAAAATACTGGGATTTTATCTATTTTTAGACTTTAAATTTATCATCACACTGTTTCTGCTAATATATATATATATTAATATAGGTCTTTTAGCTACATATTGATATATATATAATAATGAAATACCTTCCAACCATGTTAGGGTGCCTCTGCTACATTAAGGCTGGCACTCTATCTGGTTGCATTTAAAGTTAGAACTGAATGCAGCAGCTCCAGACTTACAGAAATGGCAGCACATAGAGCGTCCCCACCACCCCTCTCTCTTCTTTCTACAAATGCACACAAGCACATAGTAAAAATAATGGTACGCATTACATCAATCATCACCCTGTAATTTGGGAGATACTGCATTCAGTTCTAGTTCAGTAAACTGGGTATAAAACTGTTCTCTATTACCTTCTGTTCATCTGTAGAACCTAATAAAAGAATGTTGTTTATTTCAGTGAATATATCCTTTAAGTATAAGCTTTCTACAGAAACACTTGTAAAACTGCACAAGGACAGAATATCAGTGCACAGAGCCTATCAAACTCCCAGTGGACTGGAGGTGCTCATGGTAATATTAATCATTTACAAAATACAAAAGAAAGTTCCTGGTACTCAACCACTGTGTGAGACTAGACATAAAACCATTCCTTTATTGTGAAACTATGGGAAAACAATATGCAATGGTGAATATCACATCAATAAAAACAATAGTAATAATGTGATCTCCCCAAGTATTACCCATAAATCTGGGATAGCCAAAACCTTACCACAAATAAGCTAGGTAAATCCCATAATACTCATCTGTCCACCAGTCACTGTCTGTCAACCAGTCAGCATGAGGGATCATATATCAGCTAATGTATGTATGTATAATTTATTTTGGGGACACAGCGCTGTACATTAACAAAATACAATAAACTCATACAAGGGGAATAAATACATAGATAGTTCAGTACATAAATAGTAGTGCTAGAGCTTTGCCACAAGAGGAAAGGAGGTCCATGCCCCATAGAGCTTATGATCTAGTTAGGTGGGTAACATACAGATACAATGGAGTGGGTATAAGTGCTGGAGTGAGATGTATGCAATGCAAATAAAACAATCATAGACTGTGCTGGTTTCCAGATAGGTAGGATGTAAGACTAGATTTAAACCTGCTAATTGAGATAAAGAGAGGGGAATAGAATTCCAGAGGATGGGAGCTACAAGAGAGAAAGGTTTAAGGCGAGAGGAAGCAGTCCTAGTGGGGGGTCTGTACAGGAACTGGTTCTGTGATGAGAGAAGGGTACAGGCAGGAACATATGCGGACACTAGAAAAAAAGATAAGAAGGAGCAGCAGAGCGAAGGGATTTAAATGTTAGGAGAAGGCTAATAGCAGGCATTCATGTAGGAGGCCAAGAGGTAAAGGGAAGATCACATCTAAACTCAGTAGACACTGGACGCTTTTTTCACAAAAGGTTTTCTCAGCAGCGTTGTAAGACTGCTTCAGGTGACAATCTAACGTGTTGGGGTTTTGTCTTTGTGATCAGATCAAAAAGTGTGGCAACTGGAGACAACAGACATATTACATTGTTGGCCAAAGCCTTTGAGTGTCTTTGGACATTTTTCGTTAGCTTCAACCGTATCTAACATGCGTACAAAAATTGTTGTGATCACTTTAAAGATCACTTTAGTCAGCCCCCAATATTTATTTTTTATCTTAATTTTTATTTAAAAAATTCTCATAACTTTTTTTCCTACAATTTAATAATGGAGAACTTCCCAGTTTTTTTCTCTATGTAATCTACCTATTGTTAAAATAAAGTGCCAGTCAGGTGTCACTCAGGTCCCGTTGGAAAACTTTTCTGTTTTGTATGACAACATTGCTCTGGTTTTCATCAATGCCATTGCCTGGATAGCTAGGAAAGTCTCCAGCTGATGTCTTATCCAACTAGTTTATCTTAGTGACGGAATGATAGATTTTGGTTTCAACAAGGGCTTTGAAAGTAAAGTTGTGACCTAGATTGTTTTTTTTTTTTATACCGACCGGGGATAGGGAGTATATGTGATTAATAGGTAGAGCTTGGCTTACAGCATATTTCCAATTAAAATATAATATGAGCCATGTGCTTAGTAGTAATAGTCTTTCTGCTTTCTGTCAAAACTGTCTGCCTAAAACATCTTGCTAGAAAACATTTATTAAACCTACAGTATCCTGTTTATTTTTACATTTTATTTCCAAGCACCAATCAACAGTTAAAAATAACAATAAACATATAATTTAGTGGTTGCCTAAGGCAGCATTGTTATAGAGCCATAGCCTGGGAAAATCCAAATGCTGATTTTATCATGTAAGCAAAAAGTATAAATTAACATTGACCAGATATTTAAAAAGATTACCATGTTATCCTACAATTTGCAAAACATGTAGACCTTTAGAATGCACAGGAGGAGAACCTATACTGCTTTTTGATTGGCTAGGAAACCAGGGACTTATTCTGTTGTTATTATCTGATTTTGACCCAGGGAAATAGAAAACTATAATTTGGGCAGGTGTCTAATACAGTAACTGCTCTTTAAGCCAGTCAGATATGTCTGAGATATTAGACCCTCTAGGTGTGTTTATGGCCAATTTAACCATCTGCAAGAATCACATTTATATATCACTGTAAGGTTGGAAACATTAATTATAATTGTTCAATAGCTCAGGTTTATTTTTATTTTAAAGCACAAAATATAACAGAAGCAAGGGGAATTGATGTGCCTAACACTATGGAGTCTATAAATAAATAAAAAGGCACGTTGGTGTAAAATGTCTCCTTTTGTGCATGTTTCTTAACACTGCATTTTTTTCCCTTAAGGACTTTGTAAATGGACTTTTGTCAAGAAATGCAAGTAGGTGTACACTTTCCTACTATCTATTCTCTTTGATCTGAATTGAACTACTCATAACCATAATAGGCTTTTATGTACAGTATATTCTAATGGATAGACCCTATATGATATTGCCTTTGTAGTTAAGACTAAAGCTAGGTACACACTGTACTGATTTATAGCAGATGACAGACAGATTCCATTTTGATCTTGACACAATTGTATGTGTTCCATCAGATTAAATATTTTGGTGCGGTGGTAGCCACATAACCGGCCCCAACCGACACTGACACTTAAAGTAAAGGGAGCAGATAAAGACTGAAGGAAATTTTCTCCCCCCTCACCTTAATGATATTTTACAAACTCATTGGAGTCAATGGTTTTGTCTTATATTGGCAGGGGCGTCTCTAGGTTTTTTTTCCACCTGAGCCAAATTTTTGAATGCTGCTCCTATGTACCACTAGGCCCCTTGAAATGCGCCACCGCAACCAGGGTTAGGTGTGAGTGGCTTCCAGGAATGGGCGTGGTTGAACATTTGGTTATTTTAAGCTTCTCATCATGGCGGTTTTTATACAATTCCTCAGAAAGACATTTATCCACACCATAATTCCTGTAGAATTAAATATTTTTTTCCAAAACATTTGTAAGCCTGCCACCTCATCAAGGTAGATTCTTTCAACAAGTCCCTAAATAACCTAACCAAGTTGCCCTCATGCCCAGCTCACACAGATAGGTACAAATAACATGCCCTAATGACCAGATCACACAGATAGGTACATATAACATGCCTTAATGCCCAGTTTGCACAGATAGGTATATATAACCTGCCCTAATGCCCAGATCACCCAAACTATGCTGAAAATAAGATCTGCCCAGATCTGCACACACAGATAATTACCCCACTTACCCTATGACGATCAGAGCAGGGTCTGGTCTTAAAGTGAGCTTGACCTGCCACCTCTCGGCAAAGATGCCGCCCTGAGCATTTGGCTCATATTACCTCATTAGAGAGACACCCCTGAATATCGGCCATGTGTATGGCTGCCTTAAATTAGGCCCCAGTGATTCAGTCGGGGGCAGAGAAGAGGGGCGGAGCTGCATAACTACATAATGGATTAGCTGTCAGACAAAAAGCATATATCATGCTGTATTATTATATACTCACTATAAAATGTGCAAACGGTATCAACCCCTTTTATCAATTCTAGCTTCTTTGTAGCAATGACTGTGTTTTTTTTTTGCATTTGTCAAGATTTGTTCTTAGATTGTGACAGGTATAGCCATACAATAAGATGACAACAATTCAGCACCTGCTGTAAAATATGTCAGACATAGTTCTGTGATAAAGGAAACACAAGCATTAATGCCGTAATAATGCCATAAGTGAATAATGATAGCAACATTGTGCAGAATTTGCTTGTAAAATCATAGACAGTAAGTAACTACTCCACACATTTACCTGGGGACCAAGCACGTAAATGATGGATTTACTGTATTTTATTTTACTGCATTGATAATGCAGTAAAATGATAATAAAGTATGGATGTATTGCCTCCTGGTATATTTTTACTAGAATATTTACAGGGAGTTTCAATAAAAGTGCTTATCGTTTAAAATGGTGCTAATTTTGCCCCAACCAATGAGATCTTATTTAACATTTGTAAGCTTACATCTGATTGGTTGGGGCAAAATTAGCACCATTTTTAATAATAAGAACTTTTATTGAATAACCCTGATAGTGTGTTGCTTTCAGGAACACTTGTACATATTATAAAGCACCATTCCACTACTAGGATAACCCAACAAACTGTTTTGACTATAACTATGATTTATGAATGCACTAAGACTAAACTCTGCCTGTTTAGATACAGTTTAGACTAATGCATATAACATGGTTCCCAGTCTAGGCTTATTAGCATCTAATTATTGGTCCTTGTAAAGCTATGTACACTTTTAAAAATTATTCACCTCCCCCCAAATTCAGCCACCCCTTTAAAATTGAAGGATGTGCCAATAATTATCATAACACTATTGCATAATCATATACATGTTCATGTACAGTTCCAACCCTGTCCTTGCAAATCTGCCTTTGTGTTGTTCCCATTTGACACATAATACTACTTTACTAGTTAAAAACATTCTGGTACATACAAAATTATCCTGGGGTCATAAATGCATAACATGTACACTTTGAACATTTGGAATATCCATACAGTTTATTAAATGCTTTAGTCCTGTAACAAGGCACTAGGTCAGTCTTCAGCTGCGTACACACAGTACCAACCTGTAAGATTCTCTCTGTCATCTTTGAAAGATGTGGCCACGCATAGTCACAAATGTTTTCCCTGTAAAAAGTAAAGGGAGATCGCTCATGACTGGTATGCACCTAGTGATCATGGCCGACTCGCTATATTTTAGTACAAGGAGCCGACTGAGACAAGAAATTTTCCGTTTGTAACGTCAGTTTCCAAAGCCGACGATGAGCTTTATCTGCATCGGAAACGGTAGTTATAGATGTGTACACATTACCGATATGGTACCGTCCCCTTCGGTAACGACAGGATTGGCCCTTAATTGGTAATGTGTGTATCCAGCTTTAACCAGGTTAAGGTCCCTAGGTCTCCTGAAGCTGGAGATACTAAAATCTTTTTTTCCCAATCTCATTCTGAATTGTGTAACCTGAGGTTAAAAACTTGGTGTTACACAAACTGTTGTTTATCAGGTTTTTAAGAGTTAATCAGGAACCTCTGCATTAGAAGCAATTTCCATTACCCAAAATTGTTGTTTGTAAATATAAACACACAAACAGTATGCTTCCTAGCATAGTGAAGATAAATACTTAACTGCACATGTGCCAACTTTGACATAGATGAGGAGGCGAAGGGACCATTAGGTGAAACCAGATGTTAACATTTCAAGTATACATGAAAAATATTAACTTCTGGTGGGTTTAAACAGAAATCCTGATTGCTATTCATAGTTTTGATTTGATTCCTGGGTAGGGTTGCAAATAAATAAATGTGATTTTTTAAAAAAACAAAATGAGTAAGAAATTTACATTTAAAACTTTTCCCTTAAAAATAAAAAAGTGCGTTTATAAATGAAATATCCCAACCGAACCACAAACATAAATGAAGTAACAAGATTTTGGTCAACGCAACAGAGACAGGAATATAAACTATACTACAATGAAATATTCATAGCTGTGGGTTTTTTTTTTACAGACCTCCAATGCTTGATTTACACCAATTTTTGTGTCTTCTGGACTCTGCAATGTAATAGAAAATAAAAATGAGAAACATAGAAAGAGAGAGAGAGAGAGATTGCATTAGAATTCATATGCTTCGGGCAGGGAAAACAAAACAGTTTTAATATAAAACAAACTAATGCTGGAAAACTACAATCTTATGTACAATGTAGAAACTAGAAAACATATCTTGCTGATTATTAAACATATCAACGGATAACCATCACCAAGATGCATTTACAAGGATAAACATACATAAAATGCTAGCTGCCCTGTTTGATGAATATTGGAATTCTCCAGAGGTAAGAAATTCCATATTCTGTGCTGTGCATGTCAATGAATAATCTCCTAAGAGATTCCTGTATAAATACCCTGCTAATCAATTATACCCAAGATAAATAAACTCATTAGGGTTTTCTAATCTAGGTCAATTAGAATATCAAAAGTTGCTTACTATGTATGATTTTTGCTACATTTTTTATCTATTTACCTTTTTTTCAAATATTACTTTTTTGGCAGGTTCACTAAATCATCAGTTTCAAGGCTGTGCTGCAAGAATAGGCACCAAAACAAGAGTTTTAACTAGTTCCTTCTCAAAAAGAGAAGAAACATCTGCAAGGGGATGCATCAACTTATAGTGGATGGTATGATGT
This sequence comes from Hymenochirus boettgeri, assembly GCA_019447015.1. Classification (NCBI taxonomy): domain Eukaryota; kingdom Metazoa; phylum Chordata; class Amphibia; order Anura; family Pipidae; genus Hymenochirus; species Hymenochirus boettgeri. The sequence continues at coordinate 243,127,639 of CM033469.1, forward strand.
ATTTCCATGGTGAGCATTTGCTCTGCTAGGGAAAAAAGGTGTTCCACAACCATTAGACATTGCATAATTATAATTACATGTAAGCATAATTTACTCTGAGGTATGTGTGTGTTGCTGCAAGATTTAATGGTGAACTGTGGTCCAAAAATGACTTTAGGTAAATTGAGGCAAATTGATAGGAATAGCTCCCCTGCGAAGTTTTGCAATTTATTTCCATTGTTTATTTTGCATAGTTTTGAAGATATTTACATTTTTGTGTGTGATATGGCAGCAGCATCACCAGGTCCCCTGCACGTCCTGCTTCCTGCTCTGAAACTGTCATTCAATCTGTCCTGTGTCTCCTCCTCCCCTTTGCAGCCCCCCTGGTCCCTCCCCCCTGGTCCCTCCCACTCTAGTTGCAGGCCCCCCATGGCCCATTATCTTACAGCCCCATGTGGCGCCGCCCACTTGCGGGTGCCGTGGCCCCGCCAACTCGTGGTCATCTAAGCCCCGCCCACTCGCGGGTGTCTAAGCCCCACTCGCGGGTGCCATGGGTTACTCAGACACAAACCCCCCCCCCCCTACAGAAAACTCTGTGGAAACAGCCTTTTCAGGCAGAGTGAGAACAGAGTGAGCACTCTGCCTGAAAAGGCTGTTTTCACACAGTGAAAGAGAAGGGCTAAAGATTCCCTTACCTTCTCTGTCAGGACTTCACACAGCAGAGAGGAGGAGGGACTTCCTGTCTCCCTCACACACTGAGGGAGTCTGAGGCTGTGCTCGCCAGCGGCACTTTGCAGGAGAAGCCTCTGGATTGTCACAAGTCAGCTTCCCACCCATTAACTTTCTGGTCAGTCATTTATGTATATCTTGGGCTGTGGAGCTTGTAGAGAGGGGGTTGATGGCTCATTTTAAAGGTAGGAAACTGGCCTTTCATTTAAACTTAACTTGTTTGCAGACCACAGTTCCCTTTTAAAGCCAATTCTTGTTTTGCTTAGGCTCAGTATCCCCCCTCCCAGACTCTGACTGACTCTGTGTGAGGGCAAGCATGCTCAGTAATCCCTATGAAGCAGCACTGGGAGAAGGCATTTCCTGCTTGCAGCTCACATACCAATTGTTACCATTCCAGCTACAGCAAACCTACACATAACACAAGACAGCTGAAATGTAAGATGCTTCAGATATCTAAAAAAAAGGTGGGAAGATCATAAAAAAAAAAGTACGTTGATTCTCTAATTGAGAAGAATTATAAAAATAAAAAAAAAATCCATTGTACATACTAATAAAAATTTTCCTTCCAACCTGGCCCCCTCCCCTTCATGCAACAGAGTGAATTGTAAACGCTTCAACTTAGTGAACCAGATACTTACAGAAAGTAGAGTTTCCCCACTCCAGCTCCATTGCAATAGGCCAATGGAAAGATCTCAAACAGGTGAATATGCATACTGGTAGCCCAAATAGTAAATTAGGGTCCCACACCTCCCACTGCTTCTCCGTGCCCTGCAGTGTATGATATAGCCGAACAATAGTAAAGGAGGGGGACACCACATGGAATAAATCTGCAATGCAGCCGGATTTATTGCAACCTGTTTCGGACTTATAACAAGTCCTTTGTCAAGTTCAAAACATGTTACAATAAATCCGGTTACTTTGCAGATTTATTCTGTGTGGTGTCCCCCTCCTTTACTATTGTTTGGCAATGGAAAGATGTCCTCTGGTTACAGTAAGAAAAAAAGTGTGGGTTCGGTGGAATAATTTTTGGGGGGCACAATCCTTTACATTTTAAAGGAGGGTTACAGGTTAAAAACAGAGGGCATGACTCTGCAAAGAATGAAGTTGTTGAGTAGTTGATTCATTGCATCTACATGGATCTCACAGCTCCTCCAGAGCTCATAATTTTTTACACATTACTGTACTGCCCTCAAAATCCGTTCCTTCTTTTCCCATCTACCCTATATCATTATAATTGCATATTTAGTATCCATGTGAAAACAATCTCAATTCACTTTGACAGCCCAAACAATGTAAGTATATGCCCACTAAACGATACCACACAAAACATAGCTCAACTCGAGACTGTATATCCTATTAGATCACACGCGTGCCTTTAAATGGGAGGGTACCTGGTGTGATGTCACCTCTGATGAAGTGTCAGTCACGACATGAAACACTTCAGGTTCTTTCTGAGCTATGCTGCATGGTTTTATTATTAACAAATAAATGTTACGTTTTACATAATCGCTATCCTCATGTGGATTCAGTTCTGGATTAAGTTTCTACCTGTTGGGTATATGCCCAATACCAGAAATCATTTGGGTACTAAAGGCAAATTATACCCAAAAACACAGCCCCACCTATGTACCCAGGGAGCTAGTTGTACATAAGATCACCCAAACTATTTACAGAAAGCAGAACAGGAAGGACAGTGGGAAAGTACAAATCTAGCAGCAACTGCGGCTTACTAGATTAATAAAAGGCATAAAGATGGTACATTCATAATTTTATGAATTGGAAGTTATCATTGATTTCTACCATTGGGCCCCCAATGACACGTATATGGGCATCTTTATATTGATTCTTTATATAGATGTCCATCCCCAAAATTAAAATCAAACCCCATACTGGCCCCACTGTGTAGTGTTAAAAAACCATTACCTTACATCTCTGCTCCAAATGGTTCTCCCGCAGTGTCTATCCAAAGTCCAGGAAACTGAAGAGTAGAAGCTGTCTTCCTCTGTGAAGGGTTTCCGCCTCGTCCTTATCCACAGAGAGGACAGTGGCATGTGCAGGGGAGCCCCCTCTCCCTCCATCCCACAAGTACAACATTAGAGGTGGGGATATTACCAAAAAACTACAACGTTTGGAAACAAAGTGGATTTATTAGCTAAATTCCAGAGCACCTAACGGACTCAACAAAGAATTTGACCTTACTCCGTTTATCTAATTCCTTTATACTCCTTTATAGAAGGACAGGGGAAACCAACGAATTGGCAAAGACTATAAAAACGATATGGTATTATAGACCTAATTGATAAGACAGCCATAAAAGAACTTCAGGAAAAGTCCTGTCTGTGGATACAAATGGAAAACCTAGACTATGTTCACAAGAGACAAAAACAAGATAATACCCAATATAGGGTTTACTTCCCCTTTAAATTTCCTTCAAAAACTGTACCTCTTCAAATATATGTATATAATAATGTTGATATTGAGTAGCAACTGTCTAAGGCATGCTCCGATACAGGATTCAAATATTGCACTCTTCAATGGATATTACATATAACCTGCATATTTTTAGATATTTTTTTTATATAAAATCAAAAGATCTGAATAAGCATGCCCTAACCAGAAATGCATATTTATTATCTATTCACTCTTAAGCACTTTAATAGTTGATAACATCTTCGTAATGGTATGTGATATAAATATCAAAATGTATAGCACCTTTGATGTGAAAAGCACCTTTAACTGACTGTAATGTCCTTAGAGACTTCTGGTTCAGAGAGGTAGGATTCCACTTCCACTTATGTAATCACTCACATGCCCGGCCAATGAGATCGCGTGGCGCGTTGTGCAGAATGACGTCATTCCGGCCACGCAGGCTTAGGCGTTCTAATAAACGAAGCAGTTTAGAGGGCTTAAACAGCAAAGTTGAGAAAGCTCCTAACACCCAGTGGGAGGAGAGAAACGCGTCCCACCTGCTTTTCCTACAGAGAACACCACATGGATTGCTCTGACTCCTTAGACAAACAATGACTGGTAGATATGTTTGGAACTGACCCATTAACTCTGAATAGTATGTCATATGTGTTATTTATGACTGCAATTACTGTACAGTACTTTAGAGGTGATAACCCTGAACGTTTTTAAACATTTTAACATATCCCTTCTGAAATAAAGGACTTTTAGTTGAATATAATTAATTAATTTGAGATTAGTATTGGCTAAAATAGGCTTTGCACCTCCTTATATTTGCATAGCTCCCTGCCACCTCAAAAATTAATTTGCTACCGGGTGCCCTACCTCTAAAACCTCTTAAGATATGGTAGGGCACCCTATCCCACCCCAAACCACTAAATCCGTTTGTTTAAAAAAGCTTCAGAACTCTACTTACGATCCTTCATTCACCTTGCCTCTCAGCAAATCAGAGAGGTGGCTGCCAGTCCGGCCCCCTACTTGCAGTTCTGGCAAGCAGAGGGCTAAGATCAGAGTGCCCTGGGATTGAAGGATTGTAAGTAGAGCTCTGTAACTGACTTAGAGGTTGGGGGTGGGATAGGGTGCCCTACCATAGGTTAAAAAAATATTTTGCAGGTGGACATGCCTTTTAAGTATTTAGGAGTATTCAATTTGCTTCACTTTAGCAGTAGTGCACTATAGGTACAAGTATTCTTAGATAGAATTTATAGGTACAGAGATCCTACTGAACATTTTGTTATAGTATTTTAAGGTTTAGTGATAGGAATTATCTCTGCATGGCCATGCTGGTAAGGAATGTGTTAAATCAAGAACAATGGGTGAATTGTGTGTTCTTTCCTTTTCTGTTCTCCTCAAAATAAATTTTAGCCTTTGCTCTGCTGGTTTCTGAACAGAAAACGCAGCAGGAGGTGGTACATGCATGAGTAGCAGCATGTCTCAGTGCTTAAAGCCACATACACTGTTTAATGAGTCCTATTCTAATAAATGCCTTGGAGAACGATAGCAGTCTGGCCACTACATGAATGCTTGCTGGCTGGAAGAACAAATTAGACTAAGATGTGTGATTTGCTCTTATAAAGTCATTATTTGAACCATCACAAACCAAAGCAACATACCGTAGTATATTCACTATCCCTTTTTACTGGGCTGCCCTGAAAAGACACATGCAGAGAAATAGTTGTAAAAATGGTAATTCCAATTAGTTTGAAACAGAAGGTATTGTGAATTGGGATGTGTGACATAATGAAAAGAACTGCAGGCACGGTAACACAAACTACCCAGAAACCTTTTACTCTTATCATTTTGTGGTATTTTCATCTGTGCTCAAATAAAAGGAATAATTAAAAAAAATTTTTTTAGGAGCAACTACAAATATTAACAATATGCTTGTAACGCTTCTCATTCATCTTGTTCATGGTATATCTGTGTTCTTCAGTTTGAACAACCGGGTTTGAGGTTTAGTTTTTGAATATGCTTTGCTAGTTATCCGACTGTAATGTTAGCACTTTAATTGAGAAAGCCAGTCGGATGACTAGTGAAATGTATTCAAGAACTAAACCTCAAGGGAAGTTGATCTAACTGAATACAACAGATACAGATGTTATCTCACTGTAGAAGACTAGTTAAAAGTTATCATCTGATTGGTTGAGTTAAATTAACAACACAGGAACATTTTTGAACCTTTTATTAAAGAAGCCTTACTAATTATATGATCATGGAACTTGGTGTGGCTTCCAATGCTATATATTATGTATAAGGAGAAACAAGCTCCTTTTATGTGCACCTCTATTCGGCAGCACCTGGGCATTCACTATAGTACGGAGTGCGGACGAGCACATACTTCTGTATATATATATATATATATATATATATATATATATAAATTCCTCCAAAGAAGCCGCACCAAATTTTTGCTAATATAAAAGGATTTATTACATGCCCGCAAAACACATCAACGTTTTGGGAACAACTTCCCTTTGTCAAGTTTGCAAGCAGGTGAATTCTCAATACAATACAGTCACTTTTAAAGGGATATCTCCTCCCACAAAGGAAGTAACATCAATTAATCCAAATTTGCATATTATTAATTATATAATGCTTTCTCCTGATTAATAATACATTATATGGAATAACAATAGCAAATTATATCGACCAGATATTCATTAGGGGGTAGATGTAGAATACATAGACAATAAAACAATCACAAGAATAGATACAAGTTATAATCTCTATTCATCCCCATTGGTACTAGGGTGCCTAACATTTTGATCCACCAGGTCTCCCTTTGTTTCAATCCTAATTGTCTATCTCCTTGGTAATTAAGTGGGATTCCCTCCAGTACGGTGAAATGGAGGTCCTCTATTTTATGGTTCTTGTCTACAAAGTGTCTAGACACTATTAAGTGTGTATGTTTTAGTCTAATCGCTGACTTATGTTGACCAAACCTTAATTCTGGGTAGGTTCTCCTATGTAAAGCAGCTTGGAGGGGCAGACTATGACATAGATGACAAACGTTAAGTCACATGTCAATGTACAAGTAATTTTAATCTTTAACCCAGTAACTGGATGTATAAATCTGGGTCCTTTTATCACCGATCTGCAATGTACACAGTTCAGACACGGATACATGCCTTGTTGCTTGCTGCCCAACCATGTGGTTTTATGTGTATATGTACATGTGGACTTGGTATTGGTAACCATGAAACCTATTGTCTTTCCCCGTCTGTATTCCATCATAGGGTAAGTACTATGCCTTTTTTTAGAATATGCCAGTGTTGTTTTAAAACATTACTAATCTGTGTACTTTGTTCATTAAATTGTGTTACACATGGCATCCTGGGTATGTGTTTTTTTTATGTATATGTGTCAATTTTTATTTTGGCATCACTGATCACCTTCTGAGGGTAACCCCTACTTTCAAATTTCTCGCACATATCATTCATTTGCTGTCGTCTCCTATCTGGATTAATCACTAGTCTATTGACCCGATACAGTTGGCTGTATGGAATGGATTTTTTTAGGTGATTAGGGTGGTAACTCTGATTACATGTCAATCTACGACCCACCCTGTTTCCTACTAATGAGGAATACAAAACACACTTTATGCAAATCATCGATAAATGTTCTATGGATATTATGGTCCTTACAGTTGAATATCTAAGTAAAGAAATTGACACTTTGGGAAGTGAAATTCAAATCTTGGAAAGTCAACTAAATGCACAAGATTTTGAAATTTATAAAGCTGATGTGGTAGAAAAATTAAAGGAACACAAGAAATTGGGTGAACAACAAAAAAAGTATGTATCCGTGTCTGAACTGTGTACATTGCAGAACGGTGATAAAAGGACCCAGATTTATACATCCAGTTACTGGGTTAGAGATTAAAATTACTGGTACATTCACATGTGACTCAAAGTTTGTCATCTATGTCATAGTCTGCCCCTGCAAGCTGCTTTTCATTGGAGAAACTACCCAGAAAATCAAGGACTAGTCAACATAAGTCAGCGATTAGATTAAAACATACACACTTAACAGTGTCTAGACTGTGTCACCGCACTGGAGGGAATCCCACTTAATTACCAAGGAGATAGGAAATTAAGGTTAAAACAAAGGGAAACCTGGTGGATCAAAAAATTAGGCTCTCTAGTACCAATGGGGATGAATATAGGTTATAAGTATCTATTCTTGTTATTCTTTTTATTGTCTATGTATTCTACATCTCCCCCTAATGAATATCTGGTTAATATGGTTTACTATTGTTATTCCATATAATGTATTATTAATTAGGAGAAAGCATTATATAATTAATTATATGCAAATTTGGATTAATTGATGTCACTTCCTTTGTGGGAGGAGATATCCCTTTAAAAGTGACTGTGTTGTATTAAGAATTCACCTGCTTGCAAACTTGACAAAGGGAAGTTGTTCCCGAAACGTTGATGTGTTTTGCTGGCATGTAATAAATCCTTTTATATTGCCAAAAATTTGGTGCAGCTTCTTTGGAAGAATTTGTTTAATTAGGAGATATTCGGGTCCCCTGGAGATTCGCACCTCATTTTATTTTTCAGAGTGCTGCTGCCTTTTGGAAATATGATATATATACATATATACGGCAAAGTGGTAAAGAGCACTCCTGGGACTTGATGAAAAAAGTTTATTAAACACACAAAAAGATGTTGATGTGTTTCAGCCCATTAGGGATATTCATGTCACTACCTCCTACTAATAAAGATAAACTGTAGACCCATATACAAAAAATCAAAGAGTTGCACAAACACACTCACGGGACTTCTCTTCCATTAATGTCTTTATTAGCAAGTTGACGTGTTTCCGCTTACACAGGAGCCGTTGTCAGAACAAACAGTACACCAACACATTCATCTTTTTAAAACATAAACCTAGCCCCACACCCCATGTCGTCACATCCACCTGTGCTTAATACATTAAAACTTTAAAAATCCATATACAGTGTCAGGAAAGAGTGTAGGGACTTGGCAAGAATGGGTTAACTATTTGTATTAGTTCTTGCAAAGGGCCAATAAAAATACCATTTCACACTGGAACAGTCATATTGTTTATATTACGATTAGTGAAGCATGGAACCAGATCTTCTTTTCCAGACAATGTAGGGCCGAACCGTGTATCTGGAATTCAGCTAGGGGTCTGGTGGGTACCTTAAGAGGTCATTTTAAGGACAACCATACATGGAAAATAAATGTATTTCGGTATTGGAATATGTAAGACAGAAATTAATATTATACTTGTGAATGGGAAAGAAGGCCCTTAAAAATTATACCCAACATGGAGCCCTTATTCCCTTGCCAAGGCGAGTTATTAATATCTTGGGAAATATGGATTACACACAGGTCATGTTTGGTGTTGGAGGAATTGATAATTAATACAGGAGAGGAATATGTGGTCAATATCCCAATACAATGTACATATCTACATTTATATGGAATCTGCCTAAGTGAGGGGGAATGAGTGCTTTTAGCTAGTCGTAAATCTAGGCATTCCTAGACACTCCCACCTCCTGCATACCCAGGAGGGGGGTGGTTCAACAAGGAGTTTAAAAATCCTTGTAGCCCCTATAACTTTGTTCATACTGAGGGGACATGCTAAAACCATGTGTATGGACCCGATGTTTCTTCCCGCCCCGAGAGACAGGACTTCTTCTAGTGAGTAGAGTCTCTGAATATTTTTATCCTTTTTATTTTATATAACTGTTGTACCTATTGTATGTCATTTTATTATAACACCATTTTCTTTTATTTTTGTATTATATGCACTGTCCACCTTTTGGAATATTAAATCTAAAATGTAATAAGTTTTGTCTTTGATGCTCTAAAAGAACTTAGTTAGCCTCTGATAAGTTTATATGTGGTTGAATGGAGTGTGCAGTGTAAATGCTAATTAACTCTGTGACTGCTTGTGAAGGACTGATGCTAATTAACCAGTTAGTTGCTGGAGTGAATGGTGTAGTGTTAACCATTTAGCTGCCAAGGCAGGGGTGTGCATAGTCAGTGAGAGTCAAGAGTGTTTTTGGGGTGACTTTAAGGCGGTAACTTAAAGTGGTGGCAGCGAGTACCGATTGATTGGTCAGATCACGTGCCCAGCGAACTGGCGTTCGTGACATACAGGAATAAATATTACTTACGGACAATCTGGAAGCTCAATCCACCCCATGCCTCTATAGCGGTGACTTAATCGGAGACACAAACTCCGCAGTGATAACTCCCAGCAAGACATCTCTCGCTCCTTACCCGGCCTGCTCCCTGGACCACCCATCAAGTCACGTCACTGACCCATGTGACACCGTGTCACAGGTTGCTAGGTGACCACCCCCGCTTCTCTCTCCATAAATGGTAAATGAACGGCGCATCTAATAACATGGAGGCGGATATTAGCTTCCAAGTCCCCCCCCAAGAGAAAAAAATGCACTATACAGAGACCATTTCAATATACCAAATCAGGCATCTCTACTCGGTACTAAAATCCAGGTTCCGTTTCCGTGTGCCATATGTTATCCACGGAAACCCCTTACACCCTATCTGACAGCCTCTTGTCACATATTGTAGACCCCCATTATAATTTAACCATATATAACCATGACAATGCTTCTGTCCTAATTCAATTTTTAATGGGCAATGTCCATTAGGTGCAGAGTTAACCTACCTTCACAAAAAGCACTGTAGTGCCCATTGTTCATTGAGGCCTTTTGGAGCTAACGTCTGAAGTTTAAAGATCCATTTCGCCTCCATCCTTTGGAGGGCCCTTTCCTTATCTACAGGGGTATTTCTGTCATTAAGGCCATCAAATGTCATGCACCTTAGACTCCATAATGGGTGACTCGGCCTTAAAGTGCTTCACCACCGCCATGTCACCATATTTGCTGGTGATCTCACCTCAAGGGCATTACGGATAGAGGTCCTATGGTTGCCCATTCGTTCTTTAAAGGTCGTCGTTGTCATCCCTACATAGACCAATCCGCAGGGGCACATAATTATACATATTATATATCTACTCGTACATGTGAATTTGCACTTAATTTTGATTCTTTTTCCTGTGTGGGGATGCACAAAGCTATCTCCTGATATCATACTATAACAGGTGACTCTAGTTCTTTTTTCGAGTAACCCCTCGCCTCAAAGCATTCAAACATGTCTTTTAATTGCGCATCCCTTACTACAGGGTCTGTGTTATTCCTATACACCCACATAAACTGCAAAATAGGGATGCTTTTCTTCTGAGAGTTGGGGTGACAGCTACTTTAATGTAGTAACATATTTTTGTCATTATATCAAACAAAGTGATCAGCACTCCATTCCATAGAGTCAAGTGCCTGGGTGCCGTTCAAGCAGTATAGTAAATCCAATCATACGAATGCACTTTCAGGTCTTAAATAAAATATAACTTTTATTTCATACAACTTAAAGGGTATCTCCACTGCTAAAAGTCACCTGGGTAGGATAGATATGTGTAAGGTGGAAATGTACCTGCAGTATCCTGTGTCTTTGAGCAGTAGTTTAGAAGAAATCCAATGAGTTTCCCCCATAATGCTGTATATGGTGCAGGTCCACCCACTTTCAGTGACTGCCTGCATTGGAAATGTCCGACGCGCGTTTTTCTTTAGTGCATGCGCACAACGTGAGAGGATCCGTCGGGACTGCTGTCCGTGTGATCTGACTGGTTGGTCGATTCTACACACGCACACGCACACACACTTCAAGCTACTGAGTTCACTGATTAATGGAGGAATAATCACATGACCATCACAGCAGCTTGCTGACTTCACTAATTAATGGAGTAATCAAGTACTATCTTTTTCTCTCTCCCACTCCCTCCCATACCAGATTGCCTCATATTCCCAGCATCCTCTATGAAATCAATCATTGATCAATTTTTCAACCATCCCTCTCAGAGTTAGACACAAAAAAAATCTTTATTAAAAACAACAAAGTTCCCCCTACTTACAGCAGTGTGGGAAGAGGGTTTTAACTTTTTCTCCCCTGTCTCTCTCTGCATGATCAGCTGTAAAAATGAACTTAGAGAGTCAGGGAGGAACCTGCACAACTTTCCCATGCTGCTGCAATCAAACGAAAGGGAATTCTGGGTAAAAAAAGGTAGGGGGAGGGTTGGGGGATGGTGTACTTTAAAATAAACCAAAAAAAAATGCTTTTTCCTCAGTGGAGATACCCTTTAAATGCTATCTACGCCTTTCAGCTCAAAAAAAAAAACTAAATATAACAAAATATAACAGTGTGTGTAATGTAACATTACCTGGGAAAACTGAATATAACATAATATAACAGTGTGTGTGATATAATAGTACCTGGGAAAACTGAATATAACATAACAGCATGTGTAATATAACAGTACCTGGGAAAACAGAATATAACATAATACAACAGTGTATGTAATATAACAGTACGGTACCTGGGAAAACTGAACATAACACAATATAACTGTGTGTAATATAACAGTACCTGGGAAAACAGAATATAACATAATATAACAGAGTGTATAAATGTAATATAACAGTACCTGGGAAAACAGAATATGACACAATATAACTGTGTATAATATAACAGAACCTGGGAAAAACTGAATATAACACAATAAAACAGTGTGTATAATGTAACAGTACCTGGGAAAACTGAATATAACAAAATATAACAGTGTGTGTAATATAACAGTACCTGGGAAAACTGAATATAACAAAATATAACAGTGTTGTAATATAACAGTACCTGGGAAAACTGAATATAACATATACAGGTGTGTAATATAACAGTACCTGGGAAAAACAACATAACAATATAACAGTGTGTGTAATATAACAGTACCTGGGAAAACTGAATATAACAATATAACAGTGTGTGTAATATAACAGTACCTGGGAAAAACCGAACATAACAAAATATAACAGTGTGTGTAATATAACAGTACCTGGGAAAACTGAATATAACAATATAACAGTGTGTGTAATATAACAGTACCTGGGAAAACTGAATATAACATAACAGTGTGTGTAATAAACCAGTACCTGGGAACAGTACATGTAATATAACAGTACCAGGGAAAACTGAATATAACAATATAACAGTGTGTGTAATATAAAAGTACCTGCAAAAAACTGAATATAACAAAATTTAACCGTGTGTGTAATATAACAGTACCTGGGAAAACTGAATATAACATAATATAACAGTGTGTGTAATATAACAGTACCTGGGAAAACTTAATATAATATAACAGTACACGTAATATAACAGTACCTGGGAAAACTGAATGTAACACAAAATAACAGTACATGTAATATAAAAGAACCAGGAAAACAGAATATAGCATTATACTAACCCCATTATCTATTGTCTCTATGCACAGTTTCTAGCTTCTGTTTCTAGTGAAATATAAAATTCAAAATGTACCTTTATCTCTAGTGGTGCTACACATAAATGCAATGTTACAAAATTATTGGTTGCCGTTTGTTCCCAGAACATTTAATCAACAAAAAACAATACTTTGGTGACAAAACCACACTTAGTTGACCAAAAGAAATTCTGTGGGAACCAAACATACATTTAGTCGACAAAAAATACACTTTTGGTGCCAAAACTATATTTTGTTGACCAAAAGAAATTTGGTGTTTACAAAACATATTTAGTCATAAAAACAACAACAATGTTTTGGTGACAAAATTATATTTAGTCAACCAAAATATACATTTAGTCAACAAAAACAACTGTAGCACCAAAATGTATATTTTGATGACCAAAATCTTTTTTGTGAACAAAATGTACGGTGAAACAGAATATTTTTTGTACACAAAAAGTGGTGGAAAGAAACATTATGTTGGCAAAAAGAAAAATTAGTCGACCAAATAAATCTTGTAGAGCAGGTGTATGTTTTTAGTACACAAAATGAACTAAGGAAAAACAAGCATATTATTAGTCTTAAAAATGCAATTTTGTGCACCAAGAGTTGTGTTTGGTAATGTTTATGGTAAATGGCAAGCTTTCCCTTTAATCTTTGTTAATAAATACATAAACTGGTAAAACGTTGGCTTTCCCTTTAATCCCTTCAGAAAAAAATGTGTACACTTAATGACTCTCTTGCCCATAATATATTTCCCTTTTAAGAAATATCTGGTGTATGATACACTTCCCCTTTAAAAATGGTAATTGTCGTGCATTAAAATAATAATAAATTCTGGTAAATGGAAAATGTTTCCTTTAATCTCTGCTGTAAGAAAATACCACTAAATGGCACAGTCCTTATTTTTTTTTTTTATGGGCAAGGTCCCACTAGGCAGCATACAAGAATCACGCTACACAGAGAAATCGCAACGTCGGGCAATTCATGTGCGGAACCCCGAGTGTGCGCTGCAAGTGCTCTGATGTTATCCTATGGCAGCGCATGCGACGCACACCAAAAATGGTGATCCCATGCGCTGCGAAAAGGGTCGGCAGCGCAGGTCAGCGGATATTGTGGGGTCACCCCCATCCTCTTCTATTGGTGTGCGCTGAAGGCAGGGGTGTTCCTAGGGTTTTTGGCACCTGAAACAATGTTTGAATGCCACTCCTAGGCGGATGTGCGGTGGCGTGCGGAGCCGTGGCAAAGTGGGCGTGGCTTTGTGTGTAAGCGTGGCTTATTTGATAGCTCTCTCCCACACTCTCTCTCACACACACACTCTCACATACACACACGCACTCACACACACACACTCTCTCGCACATTCTCTCATACACACTCTCTCACACACACTCTCTCACACACACTCTCACATACACACTCTCACATACACACTCTCTCACACACTCTCTCACACTCTCTCACACACACTCTCTCAAACACTCACACACTCTCTCACACTCTCTCACACACACACACACTCACTCAAACACACACACACACACTAACACACACACACACACTCAATCTCACACACACACACTCTTACACACACTCTCTTACACACACTCTTACACACACAGTTGCCATTAGATACAGGTAGGCCCACAGCACACAGGTAATTTCACCCAACACACAACACAAAGTAAAGCGTCCGTCCAAGGACGAACGCTCCACCTCACTACACTGCTGCCATGCCAGTGCCTCTACAGTATATCCATATATCTTCATTACTATAGGCTAAAAACCCGCCCCCCCCCACACTGCGCGTGTGAGACACTTATGCACAGAGGGGGGCCTTAAGGAGCAGCTGCAGGACCAATCAGGCATTGCAATGCCCTGATTGGTTGGAGTCCGTGTCCCTCAGGCTGCCATTTACATTATAGCACAGTGCCGCTGGCCCACTGCCGCTGTTTTGGGGGGGGGGGGAAATTGTCGGCTGAGCTGCCGCCTCTCTGGACTTCCCAAAGGTGGCTTCATGGTAGGAGCGGCACTGGTTGACGGCTGAGCTAAAGCAGTGCACAACGCACACCAAAATAGGCTAGAGAGGCCTAGCCCTTACTCCATACTTTACAGACATTTCACCCTGCCAAATGTAGCTTCCTGGCAGGATGAGGGGGTGGGGGTGGTGTGGTGGAGACGGGAAGGGGGCGTGGCACAAGATGTTATCTAGGGGTGGAGTGGAGTTAGGGCATGGAGAGGGGACATTATGGACATAAAAGGGGCATTCTGGGGTCTGAGAATACAGGTGCTTGCAATCACGGGAGTTTGGGGTGGTCTCATGAGAGTGCGGGAGACCACCCCAGAATATGGAAGACTTCTGCGACTGTTGGAAGGGGTTGGATACCTGAATTAAGGGCTAGGCCACACTAGCAAATTTTTTTCATGTTTGTGCACGCGTTTTCGCTCACAATTGTGGCTGTGATTGCGCATACATTTACGTTTTGCTTTCAAGCATTTTTCATGCAATTGCATGCCTTTTCTCTTTGTAAATAGGGAAAAAGCATGCGCAAACACAAAACAAGCGCAAACGCACAGAAATTGCGTTCCATAACACTCGCGATTGCGTGCGTGATTTGGTGCGTTGTAGTGTGTCCTCAGCCTTAGCGTTGTTCTGAGTTAAATTTTCCCTTGAAGAAATCAGCTAAATAAGAAACCAACTACAGCCTCATCTATCTAAAGCCGTGACGCCAAACCCGTGGCCTGGGCACCAAAATTAGCATAAAACCCATGCTACCTGATGTATTATTGGGTTTGCATTGGTTTTACACTAATTTTGTGTTAACTGCGCTATTTTCAAAAATTCTTAAAAATAAGGCAGAGCAGCCTATGTAATATAGGCAGCGATGAATTTTGTGCTACCTTGTAACACAGAACTTAACGCCTTTAAGGCAGGGGCACAGAGCTTCTTACCTGACCAGGATCCCGCGATTCAGTAAATCTCGCAAAGGGATTTACAACTTTGAGGGATCTTGCAAAGGTTAGTAATGCTGCTTCTGGTTCTGCATCGACCCCTATGTTTATAAAACACAACTTTTATAAAGTTCACCAAATAATTTCTGTAGAACAAGTCTGTCAATTCTGTTCACCAAATAATTTCTGTGGAACAATTTTTTCCATCAAATAATTTCTGTGGAACAAGTCTGTCTTTTCTGTTCACCAAATTATTTATGTAAAACAAATTAGTTCCCCCAATAATTTTTGTAAAACAAGTCTATCAATTCAGTTCGCCAAATAATTTCTGTAGAGCAATTATTTTCACCAAATTATTTCTGTAGACCAAATTTGTAAATTTTGTGCAGTTTATACATTTGGTTCATTTTTTTTACACTCGGTCAAAAGTTCAGTGAATTAGTTAAATGATACATTTATTAGTAACCTTCAAATGAACCCTTAGATTTGCCAGGTTCCCACATGCCTGACTTTGTATCTTTTTTTGCTCTACAGAAATTATTTGGTGAACCGAATTGATAGACTTGTTTTACAAAAATTATTGTGAGGACAATTTGTTCTACATAAATAATTTGGTGAATAGAAAAGACAGACTTGTTCCACGGAAATTATTTGGTGGACAAAATTGTTCCACAGGAATTATTTGGTGAATAGATAGACTTGTTTTGCAGAAATTATTTGGTGAACAAATTTGTTCTACAGAAATTATTTGGTGAACATTATAAGATTGTTGTGTCTTATAAACATAGGGGCCGATGCAGAACCAGAAGCAGCATTACTTACCTTTGAGAGATCCCACAATGTGGTAAATCCCTTTGCGAGATTTACTGAATAGCGGAACCCCGGTCAGGTAAGAAGCAACGCTCTGTGCCTCTGCCTTAAATTCTGTGCCTCTGCCTTGAAGGCACTACGTTCTGTACTACAAGGTAGCGCAAAACTCAATGCTTTCTATATTACATAGGCTGTGCTGCCTTATTTTCAAGGTTTCTTGAAAATAGCACAGTCAAAACAAAATTGATCAGGTAGCTAATTTTGGTGCCTGGGCCGCGGTTTGGGCACCACTGCTTTAGATAGATAGATGAGGCTGTAGTTGGTTTCTTATTTAGCTGGTTTCTTCAAGGGAAAATTTAGCTCAGAACAACTCTAAAGTCATGTTTCCAACCCCTCCATCAATAGAAGAGGATGGGGATGGCCCCACTATCCCGCTGCCCTGTGCTACCGACCCTTTTTGCAGCGCATGCGATCACCATTTTTTGGTGCGCATCGCATGTGCTGCCATAGGGTAACATCAAAGCAATCGCAGCTCACACGCAGGGTAGCGCACATGAATCGCGCAACGTTGCAATTTTGCTGTGTAGCATGATTCTTGCGTGCTGCCTAGTGGGGCCTTGCCCATAAAAAGAAAATAAGGACTGTGCCATTTAGTGGTATTTTATTACAGCAGAGATTAAAGGAAACATTTTCCATTTACCAGAATAACCATTACCAAACAACTCTTGGTGTTCAAAATTGCATTTTTAAGACAAAAAGTATGCTTGTTTTTCCTTTCATTTTGTGTACTAAAAACATACACCTGCACTACAAGATTTTTTTGGTCGACCAAATTTTCTTTTTGCCAACATAATGTTTCTTTTCACCAATTTTTGTGTACAAAAAATATTATGTTTTAATCCACTGTACATTTTGTTCACAAAAAAACTCTTTGGTCATCAAAATATACATTTTGGTGCTACAGTTGTTTTTTGTTGACTTAATGTATGTTTTGTTACCACCAAATTTCTTTTGGTCGACTAAATATAGTATTGTCACTAAAATGTTGTTTTTTGTTGACTTGGTCGACTAAATATAGTTTTGTCCCCAAAATGTTGGTTTTTGTTCACTAAATATATTTTGTTACCATTGAATTTCTTTTGGTCACATGTGGTTTTTTGTTACAAAATGATCTGGGAACAAAGGGCACTCCATACAAAATAGTTTGCTGGCTGAGTTTTGTTTGTTTCCATTATGTGTCTAGAAAAATATAAAGCTTCTACATGTAAAAACTTTATATATAGTAGCTCTGTTTTTATTTACCAACCAGCATTAATTGCTGACAGCCTTCCTGGAGCAAAATAAAAAAAAAACAAAAAACTAAATTTACTGACAAATTAAATATTGTAAATGTACCTACTTCTTTTGTGTGTATAGTGGTGGTACACTGCTCAAGTGCTTGTTTTAGAAACACACAGACCATTGAGTCACAGGTTTAAATCCTCAGGCTTATTTTTTTTTCGTTTGTAGCAAAAGATAAAGATTTTACATGTTCTTATATTCCGAAGCAAAACAAACATACCGGTTCCATAGTGGGAGCGCTATCAGTGTACCTCCATTCGGCTGCTCTGTGTCTCGTTGTGCTGCGTAGTCCCTCCCAGCAGGATCCAGCCAGTCCCGTGGTATCTCACATAGAAAAAATATATCAGGAGGAAATCGGCTGCTCTGGAACACGGGACACAAGACTGTGACGTAATCACAGCAAGTTTGCTGTGATTACGTCATCCCCAGTCTTGTGTCCCGTGTTCTGGAGCAGCCGATTTCCTCCTGATATATTTTTTCTATGTTCTTATATTCCACCTAGTTTTTGTAGGATAGTGGTGCAAACCTGTGTTTTTAGCAAGATACAGTACATGAGGTTGCAAGCTCGATTCTCCATACTTTCTTTTATTTTTTAAGGTGAATTATGGGAGCTGATACCCTAGTACCCAGCAACCACTGCAAAGGAAGAGGTGAGACACATCCTTTGGTATATTTGTGAATGTGCTCTATCAATTGGGGCAATTTTGTCTGGAGACTTTAGTTCCCTTTTAAGCCATATTCTCAGATCCAGATTACCTCGTCTCCGCTCCTGCATCCCTCTGTCCTCATCTCACAACTGTTCCTGGTAGTTCAGCATTGCTTGTGTGTGTACGTTTCTGTAAACCTTTGTTCATTTCCAGGGGGCAATCGTTTCCAGAAACAATCAGATCCTTGTGTGGTTCTTGGTTGTTATAGGCAGCAAATTCCAATTCTTATTGTCCTATATTCTTCCTAGTTCAGTTTTTCTACCCTTTTGATTGGTTCCTGGTACCTTTTTAAGCTTCTGTCATTGCTCCAGCAGCCATTATAGCTTATGGTTCTCCCTAGATCGTAATGAGTTTTCCTTGGTTTTGACCTCTTGGTTCCAGATTCCTGATAGTTTCCCATTTATGGTTGTTTGACGCCTGCTCGCCCAAAGACCATGCTTTCTCCTGAACTTTTTGTACCTTGCTCCACTGACTGATTTCCTGTGTTCCTGATTCCTACCTGTTTCCCAGTTACGCTTGTTAGCCATCTATCAAAGGAGCCAAAAGTTTAAATTCTAGACAGGCTCGCTAGGCTCTCGTCTTTTCCAAATTTCATTTTACAATTACCTATAGGCCTGGTTCCAAAATCATTGCAGCAGATGCTCTTTTTCAGGCTTTGCTGAGTTTATTCATTGTTACGAGGAAATTCCTGGATCTATTTTACCTGTGAACTGTGTTATTAGAGCTCTCAATCCCACTCAACTGTTGCCCAAATTGCTAAACACCCTACAACTATTTTAGGAAGATTGGCCCCCAGGTAGACCAAAAAATATTTAATTTGTAGGACTAACCCTTCTTTTGCAGGTACTTAAGCAAATTCATGATTCTAAATTTGCGGGGAATCCAGCGGAAAAGGAAACTTTGAGGAAGATTCAATAAAAGCTCTTATCGTTTAAAATGGTGCTAATTTTGCCCCAACCAATCAGATGTTATGTACCATTAGAAATCTGATTGGTTGGGGCAAAGTTAGCACCATTTTAAATGATAAGAACTTTTATTGAAAAACCCTGTTTGTCTTTATTAGGTCACCGTGTTTGATAGCTATCTATTACTTAAAGACACTAATGGGCCAATGTAGTAAGAAAATGTATACATCTTACCTGACCGTAATCCTGCAATGCTTTGATCTCCTTCGCGAGACAGCTAAGTTAAGACGTATACATTTTGTTACTACATGGGCCGTATGCCTCTATTCAATAGGAGTTAAGTTGTAGTGCAAAACTTAACTTAGACTATATTGAATTTAATTTTTTTTGGGAAATGGCGCGGCCACCGCAAAATTAGTGCAAAACCCATGCTAACTTGATTGGGTACATTGGGTTGCATAGTTGTTGCACTTATTCAGCCCAAAAGTGCCCAATAGATGGGTTTTGCTAATGCTTGAGTTGTCTGTGCCCCCAGTAATGCCCCTTTTTTGTTGTAATTAAAGTCACCATAAGGCTTCGCTTCGCTAGAGGTTACTTTAAATCCTTCCTTGTGCTGGCTGCGTGGGAGTCGGAAAAGGCACCCGCGCAGCCGGCGCTCTCAAATCAGTATCGCGTTTGCGCTCCTTTTGGCGATGCATTTTAACAACGATAAAATCGTGCTCGGAGCAAATCCATTTTCGTGATGTACCCACAGTCGCAAACACGATATTGAATCGTGTTCAAGATATTTACCCAGAGCTATAGCGGCTCTGGGTAAATCGTTCTGATAGTGTCAGGGAAGTGCAATTTATTTCTCAGTTTTGGCGAGCTTTTTGTTCTCACCTTGGTATTTCGTTCTCATTTTCAGCAGGTTTTTTTTATCCTGAGTCCAATGGTCAGACTGACAGAACTAATTAGTCACTAGAGCAATATCTAAGGTGTTTTGTTTCAGATTCTCAGAAAAGTTTGCAGAATTCGCTTATAATAACTCTATTCTTTCATTTACTAAAGTTTCTCCTTTCTGGTGCAATAAATGATCCCAAATTCTCTTCTGTTTTAGGTCTCTCTTCCAGTGCTTGGAGAAGTCTTTACTCACATGTCTCAAATCTCACGGCAGGTTCTCTCAAATTTAAAACTAGCTGCAGATGAACAAAAGAGTGCGATTTATCTTTCAATCAACCACCTGCAGTTGTGACCAAAATACATAGCTTCATATCCAATCTCTCAAGTAACCTACATAGTAACATTACCAGATTCAGTCAAATGTTTTAACACCTTTCATGTCGGCAGCCAAGGAAAGATGTTGGGTTCCTGCCTTTATTATTCCTGCCACAAAACTCATTTTAAAATTTCATAAAACTTTTTCTCAGAAACCAGGGCGGCAGAGGCAAGGGTCTGGAGGCCCTCCTCAAGAGGTGGGTAATGCCAAGTCCAGTTTATCTTCTCTCTGCTCCCGTCCCAATCTATCCTTGTTTTACAGCTCTTTCAGTTCGTGCACATGCATGAATGTTTCCAGAAGCTACCGAATGTTCCTAGAAGCTTCCGTTTCCAGAGACAATTTGATGATTTTGTCTTTTTCTCTGACTATGCTTTCTCTTGTTCCTTTGGTACCTTGCTCCAATGATTGATTCCCAGTGTACTGATCCTTGGCTCCCTTCTTGACTCTGATTCTGCTTATTCCACCTGTACCAGGCTTTTGCTGGCACTCTGGGTTCCCAGACGGAAGTGCCCAGTCTACCTGTTGCACTCTAATTTTCTCTATTGTCCCTGTACTCAGCACAGATACCTTGCACTTTAAGTCCAGAAGACAACCGTGGTGCTTCTCGCCTTCCGGCTAATGTCTTGTCTATTGGTGTAGCAAGTGGCTATGGATTAAGGTATCTGTGTGAAAGGGATATTAGGGTACTCCGAAGCATTACACATATGCCATGAGATACCAGCTATTAATAAATTATGAACCTAATAGTTTTTAAAAGCAGTTTGATTAACCACATTGTATCTTTTCCACCATAAATTTACAAAAATAAAGCAAATGTCTCACAATAACTTGTCATGTAGTGATCTGAAAATCTTTATTTATAGTAAAAATGAATTAAAGAAAAAATCTTTAAATCCCTGTTAAAATTTTAGAAGATGCCACAATGGGCTGGGCCATTTTAATGTACAAATTAATAATAAATAAAAAAAAACCTATAAAGCAGAATAATAAATAGAGTTGCCATTAGTATTTTTTGTGCCATATACTATGTAAGATTATGGCCTCCCTAACACAATAGCCATCCAAGCCTCTGGAAAGCAAGATTGTGAGTATCTGTTGTAACCTTCCTTATAGCAGTCCTACTAAAAATGTCCTGATCTGACCTGGTCAAAAAACATGTTTGCTGACATAAACAGTTTTACAATAAAGAAATATGAAACCAGTCTCTCATATAAAAACGAAGAGCTGAACTCTACAAACTTTATACCTTTTTTGAGTGTGCCTGCCAAACTTGACAGATATGAGTTACAAGCAAGCCCATTAGCAGACCTGCTCCCAGGAATGGTACTATAAATTTGACCCCAATGATTATGGTATATCTGCCTCCAGATCACATCACATTTTTTTGCTGAGAGCTTTCTTTTTATTTCTTTGTGTCAGTTTCCTTCTTTTGTATCATACTTCAATGCCCCCTCTGAAACCTTATTCAGCTGTGTGGCAGAATAATAGGTGTGTGATTTATAGATGTGCCTTCACCTCTGAGCTCTCGTTCCCTGATCCATAACAAAGCAATGGCCCTGTAGAAATAAATGATGAAACAGGCAACAGGATGTATGAAGGTGAATATAGTGAGCCAGCATCATAATTATTTAGATAAAAAGAGTTATGAAGTAGAACTTTATTAGTTTTAAGAGAGGAACAATCTTATAAAATCAAAATACACTGGAAAATGTTACACATAAATTAGAATATTCAAAAAATATAAATTCAATAAAATAAGTTATGTAAGGAAGGAAATAAAAACTGGAATCTCTCATTCTAAGACTGGGTACACGCAGGAGGACTATTTGTCCAGACTGAGCGCACGATCGCCATGATTTACCAACAGGCCCAATCGCCCATTTGTCCGATCTAGATGAACAGGTGACCGAGCACACCATGCAAAATTTCTGCCCACCCCAAAATCGCATGTTGTGTACCCAGCCTAATTCTTTGTGGCACAGAGGATCATTATACTGTTGGCTTTCTGCAAACGCAATATAAAGGAAGCACCAGTGATTACATAGGTGCGGGTCCCTGGTACTTCCATTATAGTAGGCTAAAGCAATTTTCATCTACTGCAGAACTGTAATTCTCTGCATTTTTTAGTTATTACAAATGGTAAGTAGTTGTTAATAGTTATAGTTATAGTTATACAGTTATAAAGTGCTAACCATTACATATTACATAGTACTGAATACTTAAATATTATTGTAAAGAGATATATACAATTTTGTGTTTTGTAAGAAATAAAAAATATACATCTATCTGTGTTGAATGTTTTATACTCCACAAGAAGAGTAAGTTTGGTTAAAATAAAATAGTGGGCATTCCCAGCGCATAATCAAGGGAGCACGCATGTAATCAGAGCTCTCTCTACTATGTGACCTTAAGCCTTGGCAGGGCAAAATCAATATACTTATCAAGACACAAAGACTGAGAAACAGCAAAATGACAAAGAACTAAAGAAACAGGAACAAAATCCATAAACTCACTGACTACTTTGAGAGAGAACAAGAACCATGCAACAGAGACCAAGATGGCATGGACTTCAGCGGTTTCTCTGCCTCCATCAAAAGTTGCAAAACCTGCAAACACACAAACCAAAAAAACCCCCCAACAAAACTCTGAACTCTACAAAGACATCCTCGGAAGCTTACAAACAAATACAAACCCTGGATAGCTCTCAGACCTCGCATAATGAAAAACTCATGATCGCAGTTAGTACCTTTCATCTAAATACAACCCCATACCAGCTTTATTTACTTAACATTATTATGAGATTTAACTTCTTTTACATCAAGGAAAAAATAATGCAACTATCCAGTCAAACAAAATCTACCAGAACCCTACCAGAAACTGTAATTTTCCCGGATTTGTCCACAACAACACTACAAGCTAGAAAATCATTTTAAACAGTCACAAAAAGTGTCCCAACAAAACATATACAGAGGAAACAAATGCTACCTGGCTCATTTACCCAGTGCCGCTGGGCAATAATATGGAATTAAAGTCATGCAAACCAGTTTGCTTACACCATATCAGTGCTGGATGCGCAGGTTTCGCAAAAGACACCACTCATCCAGTCCACACGATTCAGCGTCACATTTGCGCTACTTTTAGTTCTTGATAGGGATGGACTAGAACTCGAGCCCGAGTTCGAGCCAAACTTTATGAGTTCGAACGGACCCGGACTTCTCGAACTATCCCGGATCCGGATCAGTCCTGGGTACACTTTCTAAGTATACTTACCCAAAGTTTGGTATACTTTGGGTAAGTATAACTAAAGGACTGACTAACACTGGCTAATGATCTAAAGTGCAGACTAACGCAAATTAACTGGATGAATGGCAAACACTGAATATTAAATTGGGGGTGATGTGACTAACACAGGCTAAAGAACTGGAGGGCTGACTTACACTGACTAATGATATGAAGGGCTGACAACACTTGGTAATGAACTGGAGGGCTGATGACACTACTAGCTAATGAACTGGAGGGCTGACTTACACTGGCAAACAATATGAAGGACTGACAACACTGGATAATGAACTGTAGGGCTGAATAACACTGGCAAATGATCACAAGGGCTGACAACACTAGCAAATGACCACAAGGGCTATCAACACTGGCTAATAAACTGGAGGGCTGACAACATTGACTAATGAACTGGAGGGCTGACAACACTGTCTGAATGTACATCTTTCCTTTCCCTTATTCCTCAATAAATGAAGACTATTAAGTCTAATTGTTACATACCAGACTTCCTACAAACAATTATCTAGATATTATATATTCTAGATTCTAATTTGAAATTTTGAAATGGAGCTTTTAAGCTTGTAAGCTTCCTTAAAACTATGTATATAGTTCTTTAATTTGTTTATTTGATTTCCCCCTATTAAGGTACCCTTAACTCAAACATATACAAACCTATACTAATCAAATCAACCAACTAGTACATCAAATCTAAATGATCCAATCCTAAGAAAAAATATTGGTAAAGAGCTACACTCATTTCAAATATAATGGTATTTGAAATGCAATCATATAATGTACAGGGACGTAACTCCCCCTACAAAATACACACTATATTGAAAGAAATTTCCTAATCCAAAATTCACCTTGTCTGTATCTTAGAAATGTATTTATTACATCAACATACCCATTTACTTAAACACATATACTATCCACACATATCAAGCAACTTTACAAAAAAAAAAAGGCATTGCAATCTTAATTAAAAACACTTTTGCTTTTCAATGCAAAGATAAATTAATAGACCCTAACGGTAGATATTTAATATTATATAAATTAATATATGTTATATAATATTGATATGAACTATTAATAATCAAGACTATACTATTGTCAATTTATATGCACCAAACCAAAATCAACTAAAAGTCATTAAAAAGTAATAACGAAAGCTAAATATTTTAAAAACATCAATATAATAATAATGGGAGACTTTAATCTCCCTCCTCATCCAAATAAAGATTCTACAGGAAATAACCCTTCCAGAAACCATCAATTCCTCCAGTGGCTACAAACTTAAGATTTCTATGATATATGGCATATTTACCACCCTACAGAACTTGACTTCTCATATTATTCAAAAACACACAAACTTACTCCTATATCAACCTTATTATATTGGACAAATGGACGCACCCATATCACTCGAAATTTTAGAGAAATTCAACAACCCCACACACATTTTTTGGAGAATAAATCGATATTTGATCTCCCATCCAAACTCAAGCAAAAAAATATTCAAAGAACTAAAAGATTACTTCTATCTGAATGAAACACACAAGACCACACAGGCCTTTACAATATATGGCTAGCACATAAAGCAAATATAAGAGGAATATGCATCAAAATAGCATCAATCCATAAAAAACTAATAACACAACAAAAGCACAAACTATTACAAAAAATTTCATATCTAGAAATAAAACAAAAATCTACCAAAGAAATTCTACTTGAATTAAAGCAAACCCAGCAAAAACTCCATCAAATTAATTTATCGTTTTAATTCAGTCTATCGTATGTATTAATACGATAGACTGACGTCTCAGATCTAATTATTACTCACAAGGAGGTAGAGGAAATAAACTGTTAGCAAACAAATTAAAATTCCAATCAACTAAGTCAAAAATAGCATATATAAACAATCCCAACTACCTAAAAATATCCACAAAACATAGCCGATCAGTTCAGCAACTATTACACTAAACTATATAATCTTAACAAATCAATAAACAACCCTACCCTAAATATAAACAAGGTCAACTCCAGATCTTACAAGATCTTAAAATTCCAACCTTATGGACCAAATTGACTGCTTAATTAACCATATTCCTGATCCTGAAAAAAGAATGCCTTGATGGATTCACTAATGAATACTTGAAAAATGATAAAGATTCCTAATTGAATATCTTTCCCAGATTTTCAATGAAGCATTACAACAAGGTTCTCTTCCCTCTGAAATGTTAAAAGCCATCATAGTTACCATTCTCAAACAAGACAAAGATCATACACTTATTATAGACCAATATCACTTCTAAATACGGACTTTAAAATATATTCATAAATACTGGCAACCAGACTCATACCAACACTCTTCAAACACTTCGAAATAACGAATGGAACCTGTCATGGCTGTCCCCTTTCTCCAATTTTATTTGCTCTAATAATGGATCCACTTGCTCAACCAATAAAGCAAGACTCCCAGATATCTGGCATAAATACGGGGAATGTTTCCCACAAGCTTGCACTATTTGCTGACAATATTATTTTGACTAGTCCAATTCAATCTCTTATACACATCCAAAAACACATTGTTAATGTCATCAAAAACTCAAGTACTCCCAATTAATGTATCTACCACTCTAAAACTTCTTCTTAAGAAAGTTGGAAAAAATCTAAAAGGATTGTCCAATACCTCATTCACACTGATGGGAAAAATAAATATTGTAAAGATGATGATTCCCCCCCAATTTCTGTTTATCTTTAAAGCAACCCCAATACCAGTCTTCTTTGTCCAAGCACAATCCTTAATTACATCACATTACAATTAAATTTTTTTGGAACAAATCTCAAATAATAGGAAGAAATAGATTAACAAAAACCTGAGCAGGAGGATTGGCCCTACCAATAATTAGAGACTATTATTATGCAATGATTTTAAATCAATCAAGATTTTGGTGGAAAAAATCACTTAATCATTGGATACATATAAAACAGACAGAACTACATCCACTTTCCACAAAACAACTTTTAGGAGCCACACTCCTAGGCTAAAATCTCCCCAACCTCCATATCTACAATACTAATATAGGGACAAATCCCCAAAAATTCTTCACAGGCCTCTATAAAATAATACCAATAATCAGTATCTGTTGTATTCTTT
The DNA here is from genome assembly GCA_019447015.1 of Hymenochirus boettgeri. Taxonomy (NCBI): domain Eukaryota; kingdom Metazoa; phylum Chordata; class Amphibia; order Anura; family Pipidae; genus Hymenochirus; species Hymenochirus boettgeri. The sequence continues at coordinate 243,154,591 of CM033469.1, forward strand.
TAGATCAACTGGACTTAATGTTTAGTTGAAGGCATTTTGCTAGTAATCTGACGGGCTTTCTCAATTCAGACTGACAAGAATCTGTTGAAAATTAAGTACCCAGGAAAGTCCCAATTAGCATGACAGCCAGGTGTTATGGACCTTCTGAATGCAAGGCATGATTGCATTGTGGCTAAGAGTTGTTATCGAAACTGCCCTGGGTAAGGTGTCAAAACAGCATTGTACATGGCAGACAATTGATGTCGAACCCCCCCACCTCTATTCAGGCTTGGTTTCTTTATTTTCACATAAATGGCCTCTTGACACACCTCTTGAACCAGTCATGTTCCTTTGCCAAGATGTTGACATTACAATCTTCAAAGGTATGTCCTTTTTCCTTAAGATGCAGCTACACGGCTGAGTCCTGACCCGATGAATTGGCTCTTCTTGGCTGGGCCATACGTTGATGCAGTTTCTGTTTGGTCTCCCCCACATACAAATCAGAGCACTCTTCACTGCACTGGACTGCGTATATGATGTCGCTTTTCTTGTTTTTTGGTATTGGTTCTTTTGGATGTACCAATTGCTGCCTCAGTGTGTTGTTTGTTTAAAGCAGACATGGATACAGTGTTTTTTGAAAATTCTTCATAATGTCTTTGAGACCCCTGCTGCATATGGGATGCCCATGTTCTTTCTCCTGTCTTGCTTCCCGCCCTTCACTATTGGTATTCGTGTTCTTTTCTTTCCTTCTACTTCTTTTGACAAAGGCCCGGTCTGGATATTCACAAGTTTTAAGGGCTCCTCTGAGATGTTTTATTTCTTTAGCCTTCAAGTCTGTGGTAGTGGGCATGTTCTGTGCTCTGTGTTGCAGGGTTCTGATGACACCCAGCTTGTGCTCTCAAGGGTGGTGGGAGTCAAACATCAAATACTGATCTGTGTGGGTTGGTTTTCTGTAAAACTCTACTTCCAGTTTACCATTCTCCCTGACTTCTACCAAGCAGTCCAAGAAAGCCAGTGTGTTGTTTTGTACCTGTTCCCTTGTAAATTTGATGTTCTGGTGTATGGCATTGATATGTTCTGTGAAGGCTTGTACTTCCTTCTGGTGGATTTTAGCCCAGGTGTCATCCACATATCTGAACCAGTGGCTGGGTGCTATGCACTTAAAGGTATTAAGTGCCCGTGTTTCCACTTCCTCCATGAAAGGGTTGCCACAGTGGTTGAAACTTGAGATCCCATAGCAAATCCATGTTTTTGCTTATAGAACTTATCCCTGTATTTGAAATAGGTAGTATTCAGGCACAAATCCAGTAGTAAACACACCTGTTCTGGCTTAAGATCTGTTCTGCTGGTAAGGGTGCTGTCTTGGCCTAGCCATTTTCTCACCATAACAACAGCCTCCTTGGAGGTTATACAGGTGAAGAAAGATGTCACAGAATATGACACTTGAATCTTGTCGGCGAAATCCTGGGAGTTCTGGATGTGATGCTTAGAACTTCTAACAAATGGCCCTAAGGCTAGGTATTTTGCCACCTTGCATGTTACATGACTTGATGCTGCTGACTATAGGTCTTAGTGCTGCTGACTATAGGTCTCAGCAACTGTACCAACATATGGCCCAGCACAGAAGATCCAATTCCTTGGGTCAGGACTCAGCCATGTACCTTCATCAAGGATAAAGGACATACCTTTGAAGATTGTAATGTCAACATTTTGGCAAAGGAGCCTGACTGGTTCAAGAGGTGACAAGGAGGCCATTTATGTGAAAATAAAGAAACCAAGCCTGAATAGAGGTGGTGGGGCTCAACACCAACTGTCTGCTATGTACAGACACCTTACCCTGGGCAGTTTCAATAACACCTATACCACCAATCACGCCTTGCATTCAGTAGGTCTTCAACACCTGGCTGTCATATGCTAATTAGGACTTTCCAGGGTACATAATTGCCAACAGATTCTTGTACAAGTCATTATGAATTGAGAAGCCAGTCGGATGCCTAGCTAAACTTTAAGTCCAGTTGATCTAACAGAATACAACAGATATACCATGACCTGGATGAATGAGAACCTTCACAAGCATACAAATAACCAGTTTAAAAATACTAATTCCGAATTTTAAAACAAATTGGATTACATTATCCCAATTATTCCATAACAACATATATTTCACTTTTCCAGAATTAAAAAAGAAATACAATTTACCTGACACAATGTTGCAAACAGAAGCAGCTGAAGGTGAAGGAAGGAAGGGGTAGGATGAGCTCTTAAAGTACTGTGGAGAGTAGTTCTAAAACAACATGCAACATGTAATGCTTTAGGCTTTTTAACAGTGACCTCTGTGACAGACAGCCATGAGATCACTATCCCTGTCCCTTTCTTCCTTCCCCTTACTCTCCAGTTTAAAGGGTATTTCCACAGGTATAAAACTGTTTTGATATTCAGTTTTATTGAAGAACAGGAGGTCAAGGAGCTGTGTCTTACCTCCCATTCCTTAATAAAATCTGCAGAAGCCAGGAACGAAGGTAAGGTACTTACCCGATCGCTCGCTGTCACAATCATGTGAATAATTATGTTTATATGTATGTGGGGAATTTATACGTATATTTAAATGTATGTTTAACATTTATGTCATAATCTGTATTATTGTATATGATTCACCAATCCCCCTATCTCTTAAATGTGTTATTTTCTGTCTATACAAGGTATTTTGTGTATTCGGTTAATGTAGATACCAACAGGTAACTTCATTATGCATAGTTAGCAGGATGAAAGGACATCCTGTGGTCGTCTGTATTTCCCAGGTGCAAACAGACTCCTGGCTCTGACGGGGGTAATTAGCAACCCTGGAATCCATATCCCAGTTCATAACTATGAGGAAAGCAAAACATATATCAGGATTCATCTCTTTCGGGGGCCATAATTTAGGTGAACTGTTTTTAAAAATGGACTCGTTTCATGGGAATCCAAACAACCATGGTCTACTTTGTGTGCAACGTGACAGAGACACTTTGGTTTGATTTATGGATCAATACGCAATAACCATATTAGATTTGGTATGTACAAATCCATCTAACTGCGCTGGATACGAATTTGTGAGTTGGCGTGCTATGGCACGTTACCCCGTCGCAATAAGGGATTTGGCAGGGATAGCCACCTCGTGGGTGTGTCAGGGAGACCACCTGGAGTGCGCTACACTCCTCTTGCTCAGCCCACCCTTTCTCTGATTGGGTGTGGTGATCTGGTTACACCCCTGTCTAGGGGTATAAACTGACTCTGAAACCCAAAGAGCTAGCTCTCCATTTACCATCTAATATTGGAGTAATAAAAGTTATTTTAAGGGCCGGTAACTCCATCTTGCACGGATCTACCTTCTTCACTTCATCCTGGAACATTAAGGACTGAAACTAAGTATTATCTCACTTTTTCATCCCATTGTTTTATTGTTGCTTGGGTTGTATTTTGTCTGTTATATTTTTCTGTAGTTATTTGCACTGTTTTTGTTTATATTAAATGATATTCAAATCGTTAGCTGAATCTCTGATTGCTCTAATTAGAACTAAGGAACTCTGCCTCTGAGACACTACGTTTTTATTAGTATATTATATTCTATTGTATCCTGTTATATTCCTACCTGTACGTGGTAGCGAAGTAACAGTCATTATTATTGGTTTTATTGTACTGCTGTGCATGCTGTGTAAGTTGGTGTACCTTTTAACCCACCTGGTGGCAGTTACTGATGGTTTATAGTAAATATATATAAGTGAAGGGCAACTCTCAGTCAGGTTTTTTGGGGGTTTTGCAGTGAGCTAAGCATGCTCAGAGCGCCCCTGGGCTGAGGGTTGTAGTGTCCCTGTCACACTCGCTCCTCTGCCACGTACTCTGACAGGTCCGATGGACTTAGTACTCGTTGCGCATTTGTTCTTCAATAAAACTAAATATCAACATTCTTTTTACACGTGGAGATATCCTTTAAACTTAGAGTAGGTGTATGACAGCCCTGAGGAGTAAGCAACTCATTTGAGGAGAAATGGACAGCAGGTCCATACTGTATATCATGTCAATGCTGGCAGCTGAAAGGGTTAATGGTAATACTCTGCTGGCACTAAAAGTGTTAATGGCAATACTATGGAAAGTCTGCTGACACTGAAGGGTTAATGGCAATTTTCTGGAAAAGTGCTGGCATTGAAAGTGTTAATGGCAATACTCTGCGAAAGTCTCCTGACACTGAAAGAGTTAAACATCCCAAATCCCACCAAATTCTATTCAGGTTTACTTAAAATTTAGCTTTACTTCTCCTTTGAAACCATGACTTGGAAGCTTCAATGAATTTTTTTCAGTGCTTCAGAATGATGATGTGATTAGATCATTTTATGGGTGTTCGGTTTTTAATGGATGATTCAGCAAATAGAACTTACATTAAATAAAAGTGCTCTACTAAAGAGTGGTAATTAAACCTTTGCATTTGGTGATTTACAACACTATAAAAAAAGGTGAAAAAAACTCTCTGTGTTCTCTAGCAGATTTTAATATTTTTGTAATGCAGAAAGATCCTGTCTGTCATTTTTCAAACGATCGGGCTACACACAGTCCCGAGCGCTCCCCCCATGCACATCATAGGGCGAATGCTTGGGACTCTGTGTTCCCTCGGCCATGGCCAACGGAAATTTTCCCTCTTTTCCAAACGAGTGTTTGGCCAACCTGATAGTTCGGCAGCTTCGGAAAACGAAGGTACACAAAGTATGGGTCGAACCCTAGGTCTGCTCTTCAAACTGCCAGCATAAGGAATCCATGAGTTTGTAGATCTGTAATCATAACTGCCACTTGGCTAATTAACAGACATAACAAATGAGAAAAGACAATTAAAATCTGATTGTAAGGGTAGACACGTGTGTACAGTCATTTTGTTCTGCTGACAGATTAACAATTATAATGCTCATAGAAATGAAAAATATGCAATGAATCTGTTTGAGTGGACCCAGCTTTAGAGACCCTTCTCATCATTACTAAAGGGTCTTGTTTTGCTCATTGAAATAAACAGAAACTGCTACATCGCTCAAGAAAAAAAACGTTGCAAATAGCATTGAGTATTCCGTGAAAGAAAATCTTGCCTTAAGGCTATGTATGTATTTTCTTATTTCTATAGCTTTATTAAACAAACATAGTACTGTGAATTCTTACAATACATTATAAAATGGATAAGAATTATTTCAAATTTTTTTTAGAAAAAACAAATACCTAAATATTTTAAGATTTAAGTAGTTGGTTGGTTTTAAGATTTGATTTATTTAAGATTTTTAAAATCTGTAAATATCAAATTCATATGTATGTTTACTTAAATTTCACAGCTGGACACATAGGCGGGTTGGGGGAATTCTTTGTATACACCAGCAAACACTGTTATTAAAATGAAATAAACACAAATTGTTGTCTATTATATACCCAGAACATGAAATCGCACCTTAGATCTAGTCTTATTTGCTTGCATTGGTATCTGTAATTATGGGTAGTCAGAATCCCCCCTCCCCTCCCATCTGTTTCTATAGCAAGCTCATACCAAGCATTTTATCTTCTTCTTGTGCAATCACCATAAGCTACACAATGATATTTCCAAAAACCTAAAATGGATGCTGCATAGAGCTCTAGGGCACCGGGTGTCATTTTCAGCTTTGAAGTACCAAGCAAAGAGCTTTTAGATATCTTATACGTGATATTTGAAAGTGATACTTTACTGTTTTTAGCCAGCATCTTTTTATAAAGCAAAAAATGGAAGATCACTGTTCACACAATGAGATGCAGAAGGCACGTTTTTACGCTTAGATTATTTTATATTATTTTTAGCATTTAAAGGTGCTTTCCAGTGTCTATCGCATCTGAAAAGTCTTCAGCATTATTCTGGATCATGTTTATTTAAAAGAATGAAAACAAAACTAAGACAATACATTCTAATGGTAATTTAATGCTTAAAATTTAAGACGGATAGATAAACATTGTCACTGTAAAGGGAACTGTGCATGGCTGGCCACTTTCCTGTTCCTCTCTATAACATCTCAAGACTCTGGTTATACCCCCTATGATTATTACTATACTTTCCATCATTAAAATGTGTGATTAAATGTGTATTCATTACTATATGGTAGCTTTTTAGCAGTAATAAGGTGACCGATATCTACACTTGTCAATGAGATGAAGGTTTTCAATGTATAGGCTGCCATTATCTGCTAAATTAACAGAATAAGGCCAGATACACATGAGGCAATATTTTGCCCCAACATTCTTTCAACTGGACAAAAAGATTATTGGACATGTCGGTAAATCATGGCTGATCAGTAGTTTCCCATAGAATGTGCAATTGGTTGCTTTGAAATGTTGACTGCGACTGCGTTGACTATCAACACTATTTCGGTCCAGCCAGGGGTTGGCTGGCCTAAGAAATTCTGGCCATGGTTACATAGCCTTAGAGTTTTATTTAAGAACAGCTCCAGTATTGTCTATTGTTATGTACGGCAACCATGAAAACACCATTTATTAGAATGCTTGTGAAGATTCTCATTCATCCAGGTCATCCGTTGTATTCAATTAGATCATAATCTAATCTTACATAATTGCCACAGATTCTTGAACAAGTCATTCTGAATTGAGAAAGCCAGTCGGATGACTAGCGAAGTCCAGTTGATCTAATTGAATACAACGGATACATTTATTAGAATAAAACTAAAATGTTTTTTGTTAAAAAAAATGTCCTTCACTAATATAATTTTAATACAGATGTATACACCTATCAGTATTTATACATATACCTTTAAATACTGGACCTGAACTTTAATACTGGGGAAAATTAATCAGCACATTTTTTTCTATGTTATGTTAACCCTACATCTTCATGCTGTGATATATGATTGTGATTAAGAGATTAACAGACAATTCTAATTACTAAATAAAAATATACATTTTCACATGTTTTGCTGCTCACTGACCATATATTAACAGAAGCACAATGTGGCTAAAGTCATTCCAGATTAGCTTTTACACCCTAGATTTTAAAGGGTAGGTACACCAATTTTTCACACCCCTTTCTGTCTCTCACCTACTGTCAAAGTCATCTTTTCCCTTGTCTTTTTTTCCTGTAATTTCTAAATGTATTTTAAGATATTTGTCCAGACTCTCTTCCTCCTTATGGAATACCTTTGGATTTTGAGATAGATCATTCTGAGATTGTCCCCAGTTCATGTGCTGGACTGACTGGGATGTTACAAATAGGTCGTGCCAGATTGACCTGCTCTGAATGTTTCATTCACCTTCAAATACTAAAGGTTTCATTCACTTCCAGATAATTACAGTGGTGTAACTAGGAATCATTGGTCCCTGCAGCAAAACTTTAATGGGTCCCCCTCATTGCTTTATATAAAGTGGTATATAAGTTGTCTGGGGGAGACTTTATCTCTCAGAAAAAGTTGTGGCCCCTTCTAGCTTCTGGGCCCACCTGTGATGGGGCCCCTTTTAACTATGTGAAATGCATTGCACAGAGCTGGCGATTATTGCCCCCAGTGACCTGCCCCCATAAGATTTTCTAAAGATGCTCGGGACTATTAATGTGTGAGAAACATAACATTTAATGACTAAAATATGTGAGACTGGAATGAGCTACATTTCTCAACAGCCCCAGCAAAATGAATAGTAGCAGATTGCTGCTTTTCTGTCAAGGTCCTCTGTCTTCTTGGCTGATCCTGTGGCTGACAAACTACCACCATCAGGACCTCAGGACCCGTTGGTTCTGGCTGAAAATTTACATTGATCACTGTTGGCACCTTATACTTGGGTATACACATTCCAATAAAAGGCTGATCCTGTTCGACACAACAACGGCCCCATACATAGTTCAAAAAATGCCAATCCCACTGCCGAATTCATTGAAAATTTCGATCAGTCTCAGTATTATATATTTGGGAGCCAATAGTGGCCTGCTGGCCTCCCAAAGGATCTCTATGCAAAGGATTAAAGAAAGGAAAGGATTATACAACTGTGCTAGGAAAACATTTGAAAGCTAAAAAGTTTGAATTTCTTACAGTACTTTGCAATATAAGAACTTTAGAAAGAAAAGAAAGAAAGAAACATTTAAAATTTGTAGTGAAATGCATCTCGAGATACCATCAGTAGCTAAAAATAGATTGGTATATTTGTGTTTTAAGTACACTAATTCTCTGTTGTCTTGGGAGCATACGATAATAATGTAGGTACAGTATTTCATAAAAAAATTCAAAAATGCTTATAATGTGTTTGGAATGGATTGGGTCTTGTTTGCTTTCAGATATATTTTTCTTCTGTATATGTACAGGGCATTAAATGTACTGAAACTAAATCATTTCCTTTTTGTTATAGCCAAAACAAGAAAGGATACTTGTATGTAGGACAACTATGGGCTAGCCAATCTGATAGTTTTGGGGGTATACCACATAATGGGGTTTAGTTATGTATTACTGATTCCCTTTCTGAACTATACATATGTAAATAGTGTTAGAAAAATACTGACCCCTTTGGCAGGAATGGCCTACTGCTCAAAAAAAAACAGAGAGACCCTACATGGGGTTGGTGACTCAGTGGTATTCACAAAGGAAATATATTTTAACATGTCTGCAACAGAATCTCATGGTGGCAAACACTGGAACAGCAAAAGGAATAGCAGAGAGAGGTGTCGGTGACAGTCAAACATAACACATTTCTATTTCATTATTTTTAACTGCTGCCCCTCCAGCAGTTAACTATTTAGATGCACTGGAATAGTGTTTGTGTTGTATGCCTTCAAAGAAAAATAAGTAATTGAATTAAGAAATGGTGTGTCAGGTTATTTTACAAGTATTGCACAGACTATAATGATTCCTCCCAAATAAGAAGATATACATTTGCAGAACGGAGTTTCGCAAGCTTTAATATAGTGAAAGGTCACAGTAACCAAAGATTTCTATTTTGAGGACTGCAAAGACAGAAATTTCATAAGAAAATTACACTCCAGGCTTTGCATTTATTAAATCCTTGTCAGGAATACCTGGTAGAAAACAAAAAATGAAAGTTGTAGCAATATCTAAAATTCTTGATTTTTTGGGGGTAAATTTAAGAACCTACAGCATTATCTTTTTTTGGGGGGGGGGTTGAAAAGCATTGCATGTTATCTGTACTGAGATAGTATGAGACAAAGGAAGGCTAGGTGCAGACAGATAAAGAAGGAGTTAAATGTGTTAGATTCTGATGCACGCAGTTGGGTGGGTTGCTATGGTGATATGGTCCAAAGCAAGAAGCCTGAGTGAGTTGTTAGATACCCTGTGGATTGCAATAATGTTAAGTTATGGTATTGCAGGTGCTATGGAGGAAAGCTTAAAAGTGAATCTAATCCTAGTTGTTCAGGTAAACTTTGAGAAAGGGTTTGTTTTAAGGAGACAGACAAGCATCTTGCTAATGGTGTTTTTTTTAATTAAAAAGTAAATATTTAATTTTCAACCTTTCAAACTGGAATAGATGATTTTTCTATTTTGCAATTCCCATTTTTGGTCATTTTATAAAAAAAAACATGAAATTCTGCACTAACAGGTTAATATAGACTATATGGTTAAAACAGGAATACAGAACAGGAATAATCTGTGAGTGATGAGTAGTCACTAAATCGAGGTTGACACATATAAAGAAATTCAGTTTTGTAAAGTATTGTGAAGATGACATATCAGAGCCTTCCAGTATCCATTGCAGTCTGTTATTCCACATTATTCAGGCTCCCTTAAAGATTGATTGGAAGCCATTAAAGTCTTGGCGTGTAATCAGTCTGCAGCACAAAAAACACTTATACAGCAAGAAGAACAGTCAATCATATTGCTCTCATATGGGGTGATATCACTCCTTACCTTACCTTGCTGACAAAATGGGTGTAGGTAGTAACAGTAGGTGATTGTAAAGAAGTGATATTAGAATTAGAAGTTATAAAATGTCAGGGGTCATAAAAATTCCCCAAGATAAATAACTAACCTTTTTATTTTTCATTGTGAAACAAATATCAGTTAAGATTAAATTACTGTACGATTACTGGATGAGGAAGGGGGCAGAGAAATCACTGCACTGCAACTCACAAAAGATGACAATGTCAACCTACCAACATTTGTGTCTGGTATTTGGCTAGATCACAGGCTAGTAGCTTTAACACCACTAGTATCTAAGGGGCAGATGCAATAAAAGGTGTAAAAGTTTGTGTTATTAATCTGCAGCAAACAATCAGATGTTATCTAAATGCAGTAACACAATTAAAACCCAATAAAAATCTTTTTGGTTTCAGCAAAATTAATAGCACGGGAAAACTTTTGCACCTCATATTGTATCAGTCCTTTATTGTTTTGAGAGTGTTACAATGGGTCTGTCAAAATCATTTATCCCTCCCAGGTTTGATATATCAAATATGCCAAATACAGAGTGAAGCGCTTCCTTTAATGTTATTCCTTTAGTATCTTACACAGTGGAACTGTTGCATGTTATCACATTGTACCTAGGGGATGAAGACAAAGGGGTGTTGGAAATTTGAGTATGTTTTCTGCCCAAACCAAGGTGAACCCAAGGGCAAGGACCTAGAGTTTTAGGTTCTCTCATTGGATACATCTCTAGTTCCCTTTAAATCTGAATGTTGGAACAGTGCAGGTAAATTAGAGCCTGGGCGCATTTTTCTGATAATATGCCTGTACGCAAAAAAAACATTCCAACCTGTCTGGAGAAACAATACACACATGCACAAACTTACCAATATGCACAAGGTAATAAAGCTAATAATATCAGAAAACTCTTAGCACACAGTTACCGGTCTTATAGTAGTTATTTATTAGAAGAAACGTGAGTGAAGAAGAAAGGAAAGGATGAAAGACAAGGAAATATAAGGAAAACAAACAGAATATACACATAAAAGAAAAGAGCAAGGGCACTAAGCACAGAAAACAAAAAGACAACACAATTTATAGAGTTAGTGCAGTGGATTCCATCTTTTATATGTTTCTGATACCCTGCATAGGATATATGGAATTCTTACTGTTTGATTGTCTGCACCGTCTTACACTTCTTACATTTGGAAATCTGCAGCATTATTATGCACTTGGCATCGGTCCTGGTTACACTAGGCCAATCAAGGATAATTGCAATGTGTAATAGTAGTTTTGCACCTGTTAGTTTACAATACCAACCTGGTCTATGCAATTTAAATGTAGATCTGTAGATTATGTGTAATATTGTCTCTTCATACATTCTAATCCAGGATTAACTTGTACTTCCACCTAGTGGCAATATAGAAATATGACAAGAACTAAATATACATCTCCCAGTGTTCTGTATAGCAACAATTCTGAGGATGCTCCTTTCAGTCTTTGTCATAGCAACTAAACAAATAGAATTTTCAGAACATATGTGAGTTTATTAATCCAGAAAATCTGAAGATTTTATGACTGTTTGTTGCCCAACTATTTAAATGCTCAATTTGTGGTCCTGATTTAAAATGTCAGATATTTGAAAACTACAACTCCCAGCATTCTGCAGCCATGGAATACTGGGAGTTGTAATTATCAAAGATCTGGAAGGCTGCTGGTTGGACATCCCTGGTTTAAATACAGTTCCCCTAGAGATAATGTATGCTCTATTGATGTCTATTGACATGTCTGTATCCATGCTATTGCCAGGTCTGTCTAATAGATAACATTGTTTGTCATTCCTCTGTCAGGTATTCCTTTAAAAACAGAAAAAATGCTAACATGACACATTTCATCCATTCATTTTATATTCCAATGTTTATTAGATTGCCTGTGCTGAAACACTGACACTAAAACAATTAATATCACAGGGACAAATGAAGGCAATATACTACAATTTATCTGGCTTGAAAGAGCCAATTATCTGATATAGGAGAATAAGTCTGTCCTGTGTATACTCAAGCTTGTATAAAGCTTGAGCACGGGGAAGTGTACCCACTCCTATAACGAGCTCAGAAATCAAAGGACACGTCTGAACTTTGGTTTTGTGAGTTTGGCTAACAAGATTATTCTGGCTGTAAGATTGGAGAGGTTGGATTCACTGAAGATAGTGAGAAGGTTGGTGAATTTGTACATTTTTCAGTGAACATGCCCTTTAAAGGGCAACTGTGGTCTCAAAACAAGTGAGGATTAAATGAAAGCCTGCAGTATTTCCTTTACACTGAGCCAACAATAACATCTCTGGCTTCACCCTGTGAAAAATGATATAGAGGTGAATGTTCAAACTTCCTGCTTCCAGTAGGTTGAGTGACATCACCTAACCTCTGCCGGCCCTTTTACCCCAGAGGGAGAAGCATGCTTAGTAAAGACTTATTGCTGGGGAAATCAGGAAGTACCTGAGGAAAAAAATTGACAGTTGAGAAGGGGAGCCTATTAATGCAGGCAGAGGCTGGTCACATGACTACAAGCTGGTCACATGGCTAAAAACATGACGAGTTCAACCAGGAAGTTACATTGCTGAACTTTTGCAGCAATAACTTCTCACAACTTTTATCTAGAGATGTGATTTTGGTTTTATTTTGAAAGTATGATGAAAGGATTTTTATATAATTCTTACTAGTTTGGAAGACTTTGAGACGACAGTTACCCTTTAACAGAGAGACAAAGCAGTAATCCAGCAGGACCAGACACCAGAAATAAGATGTATGGCTGTTGTCTTTCGTGCGAAACCCACTGACTGACGGAAAGTATCACAAACCAGACAGATACAAATACAAATCATTGTTTAACAAGCTGTCAATTATGCAAATATTTTTATTTGCGTTTTATTTTTCAGCTTAAAAGCAGCTTAATTTTAAATATCACAAAAACCAAGACAATGAAGTGGCTTAGAAAGTAACTTAGAAAGAAACTTTAACACAAAGCTGTGGCTGTATCCCAAGGTGATTTGACAGAGTAAATTCAGTTTGGCGCCAGCTGTGGATTAGATTGCCAGTGATTAGAATCTGAGGGAGTTAGCGATCATAAAGTAAAGAACAGACACAAGTAAGAAAATGAAAAGGGACGTATGGGGTAAATGATGTTCTCATAGCTGTAGACTACAGTATGTTCAAGAATGAGTTTCCATTTACAAAGGGTTAATGTTAATTTAAGATTAGATGAAATGAAGGAGCCGATTATAACCCGGAAGAATAAGCGCCCTCTTCCCAATAGGACAATACTTACATTGTAGTATAAAATGTAGTTGAGTAAAATTCAATGCAGCCTTGGCTACGAGTAGACAGACATTTGAATGTAAGCACTGCAATAGAAAAGACGTTTATAAATGCTTTATTTATTCTTTATAAGCTAAAATACTTGCAAAGAAGCATTAAAAGGCCTAATACACTTATTATAGCAGCAGGGAAAATCAGATGCTTTTTGTATGTAAAGGGAGGATGTATGCACAGGGAAATCAGTTATTTTCTGGCCAGAATAACAAATCCCACTTTTGATGGCGATAGTTTATCTGTGCTGAAAATCATTTTTCAAGGCATAAACATGGCCATTAATGAGCAAATTGTATCATATCTCAAGGTTTTGGCTATTACATAGGTGCCCAAAACATGGCCTAAGGGCTGCATGCTGCCCTATGGAGTGAATGGGGCTATGTGCAGAGTCATAGTGGGCCCAGAAAAGAGTCAGATGGATCCGGGGCACACTTAAACCTCACACACATGTACAATTTTGGCCACGATCCATGACTCCTGAGTGCATTCATGCATGCAGGCGTTTCGGCTGGTAATCGTGTGTGTGTATGTGTTCGAAGGCATACACACGAGTGATTATCGGCCATTGTGTATCCGTCGTGGTCAAAATTATACGTGTATGAGCCTTTAGAATCACAGTCAGCTGGGCAACTATGGTTTATTATCAGGCATTTGCATAGTGCAAATAGAGATTGACCGGATCGCTGATCAGAACCCAGTTCCGTGACAGATTTCCAAATTGCAGATCTTGTGGATTTTTTGGAATTCCGCATAGCGGATTTTTTCAAGCCGCATTCAAAAATTTCCAAAAATTCAAGAAATTTTGAAAATTAAATTTTTTTTTAAAAATTATTCAGTAACTTACTGTAAATGGCTCTGGGACCTGGAAAATGGTCTAGGGAACAGACCTTTCTGAAAGAATCTGATTGTAACCAATTCTGATTAGTTACAATGACATTTTTTTCCAGAAAGAATCTGAAATTCTTTTCCAATAAGAATTGGTTGCAATCAGATTCTTCCAGAAAGAATCGGATTGGTTACTATACCAATCAGATTATTTTTAAAAGAATCTAATTGTAACCAATTCTGATTGGTTACAATTAAATTCTTCCAGAAAGCATACCAATCAGATTCTTCCTGAAAGAATCTGATTGTAACCAATTCAGATTGGATACATTCTGATTATTTCATAAAATAATCTAATTGGTTAGTATACCAATCAGATTCTTCCAGAAAGCATCTGAAAGAATGAAAAGAATCTGTTTGTAACCAATTCTGATTGGATACAACCAGATTATTTCAGACTGAATCTGACTGATTAGTATACCAATTAGATTCTTTTCCAATCAGAATTAGTTACAATCAGATTCTTTCAGAAAGAATCTGTTTGGTTAGTATACAATCAGATTATTTCTGAAAGAAACCAAATCAGTTACATTCTATGTAATGTACCGTAATGGTACCATGAATATTTTAACTACGGAACCTTTTTACTGAATCAAAGTTCAATGGCTTGAACAGAAATATAAAACACATTTAAAATCCTTCAAAATTGGATTGCTAATCATCGGTTTCTCCAAATACTGCCTCAAAGTCAGCTGGCGTAATGTCATCTGCATAGACATTATCATCATTATCAATCTCCGTCATCTTCATCGTTGCTGCTGTGCTGAAATAAAATATCGTCTTCGCTACCATCCATGACGTTACTTATACCGCATTTCTGAGGCGGTATAATATTAGGCGCATGCGCGCCAATACAAAATATAGGGCGCGCGATCGAGAGAGATCAGCTGTTCAGTGAAGAAGCGGCTTGCGAGTGGATTGCGGTAAGGTAAGTTCCAGGTCCCCCGAGCATCCTATTATTCACAGGGAGGTGAGAATAAGCGTTCTCACCTCCCTGTGAATAATAGAAACGGATGGCACATAGTTGTTTTTATGGATTCAGTGTTTCTTTAAGTGCCAGCAGAATTTTCAGGGTTTTGCCCTTAATCACTTTAGACTAATTTTACAGTAGGAAACCTTGCAATAAATCAGGCATATTATACATTGTTTTTTTCAGCACAAAGTCTACTTTAACACGGTAACAGAATTCTGTAACTTTTCTGGAAATTTTACTGGAATTATGGGTAAAATATGGGGAAAAAATTTAAAATTTGCAAATTTTCATGGATTTTTCCCATTTTTATTTATAGTTATTTTAAGGTTACACACAAAAATCTTACTATTTCTAAAATCTCTGATACTCCCGAGTACAACGATACCAGATATATGTAGGTACCCCACTTTTCCTGTACAGGAGACCCCCCCAAACTAAAACTGCACCTTCAAGAATATTACACCAAATTAAAATATATAACTACTGACAGTTAACATAGAATATCTTCCAAATTAACTAAAATATCCCCACAAGTGAGATATTTTTAGAAACTAAACACCCGCAGGATTTTATGAGTGAGGTAAGTTTCGATCAAAATGCAGATACCTGGGTGCAGCTCTTCGTCCAATTGTAAGTTATTTTTTCATATTTTCCTTTTTTTCCTCAACTGTAAAATCAGAGGCAAAATCAAATGCGAATTTCAGCTAAAATGTGTGGAGGAAAGTTTAAAGGGCATGTCCACCCCAAAACTATAATCCCCCCCACTGCCCCACCATGTAGTGTAGTTTAATCCTTACCCTACATCCCAGCCCATAGGGTTCTCCGTAGTCCCCCCCCAAAGTCCCAAAAAATGCCACCAGGAGGCTAGCAGGTCCATATAGGACACTGCCTGCTACCTGGCCTCCCGGAGATCATTGCCATGGTACTGCAGCCCTTCCCCCCTCCCTCCCCTCCTCTCTCCCTCTCCCTCCCGTTCTGCTATCTCCCCCTAGCATAAATCCCCTTCATGGCAGCCTTCCCCCATGTCCCCCAGCTCCCAACCGCATGATTTTTATTTTTATAAAGCTCCCCAAACTTTAACTTACCTCTCTGCTTTCCTACGCTGGAGTGAGCTGCCGGCAGCCGCGTCCGTGATTGGCTGCCGCTCAGCCAATCACAGACGCGGCTGCCGGTCCCACCCCTCTGCTTGCATTTCCTCGCAAGCAGAGGGCTGGGAGCGCGTCGGAGGAAAGAGGGGAGGTAAGTAGAGTTTGGGGGGCTTAAAAAAAAAAAAAATAATGCGGTTGGGGCTGGGAGCCCATGGGGAATAGCATAGCAAAAATTTTAATTTAGGGTGGACATGCTCTTTAAATGCATCTCAAATATGAAAGCCTAACCCCTCCCGAATAAAACTGTATGCCACATTCATGGGTGTACCCAGAGACATGGCTACCAACTAACCCAGAGCGGGACCCATGCCAAATGTCAGTAGCAGCAAAAAAAAAAACAACTAGCCAGCTTTGCATTTGAACAGTCTGCAGTTTTTCCCACAAAACAGCCCCCCAAACTATATTCCTGAAATATACACACGTTCAGCTATGTAACGCTGTAGTTTGTTCATTCATACCATCAATGGTGTGGGCGCAGTTCCTCGTAGAAGTTTGCATTTTTTGGAACTTGGAAATACCCTCCACAAACTATATATTTTTGGAATCTACACTTCTACAGCTACATTACAGTGCCAAGCTTTCATACATACATGAAGAATCCCAGACACAGTAATCCAAAGAACTCTGTGTTTTTAGGAGATTTTGTGAAAAATAAAATTAGATGATTCAAAGGTTGAAATCCAATCTAAACCCTCTTGACAAGCAAAAAAACCCACACTACACGTCAATCTTCCACATGTCCTGAATCAAACGGTATGCCATATGCATGGGTGCACACAGAGACATAGCCACCAACTAGCTCAAATGGGACGCATGCCCAAGTGCAATTACAAGAAAAAAATCAAAGTGCTCTGTATTTTCAACAGTCTACACTATTTAAAAGGAAACAGCACTGAAACTTGGAAATACTCCCCACAAACTATATATTTTTGGAATCTACACACCTTCACCTACGTAACGTTGTCATGCTTTCATACATACATGAAGAATTCCAGACACAGTACTATATAGAACTCGGTGCTTTTTAGGAGATTTTGTAAAAAATATAATAAGGTGATTCAAAGGTTGAAATCCTACCTAAACCCACTTGACAAGCAAAAAATCCCGCTAAATGTCAATTTCCCACATTTTCTGAATCAAATGGTATGCCATATGCGTGGGTGCAAACAGAGACGTGGCCACCAACTAGCTCAAATGTGACGCATGCCCAAGTGCAATTACAAGAAAAAATCAAAGTGTTCTGTAATTTGAACAGCCTATCCTTTTTCAAAGGAAACAGTCCCGAAACTTGGAAATACCCCCCATAATCTATATATTTTTGGAATCTACACTCCTTCAGCTATGTTACGGTGCCAAGCTTTCATACATACATGAAGAATTCCAGACACAGTAATCCAAAGAACTCTGTGTTTTTAGGAGATTTTGTGAAAAATAAAATTAGATGATTGAAAGGTTGAAATCCTATCTAAACCCACTTGACAAGCAAAAAAACCACACTTAATGTCAATCTTCCCCATGTCCTGAATCAAACGCATGGGTGCATACAGAGACGTAGCCAACAACTAGCTCAAATGGGACGCATGCTCAAGTCCAATTACAAGAAAAAATCAAAGTGCTCTGTAATTTCAACACTTTTTCAAAGGAAACAGCACTGAAACTTGGAAATACCCCCCACAAACGATATATTTCTGGAATTTACACACCTTCACCTACGTAACGCTGTTATGCTTTCATATATACATGAAGAATTCCAGATACAGTACTCCATAGAACTCTGTGCTTTTTAGGAGATTTTGTAAAAAATATAATAAGGTGATTCAAAGGTTGAAATCCTACCTAAACCCACTTGACAAGTAAAAAAACCCATTAAATGGCAATCTCCCACATGTCTTGAATCAAACGGTATGCCATATGGGTGGGTGCACACAGAGGCGTGGCCACCAACTAGCTCAAATGGGACCCATGCGCAATTGCAATTACAAGAAAAAATAACAAAACGCCACAACCCACCCTCCACCCCCACTCCCCCTTTTAGTGGTATTTTAGTGAAAACCGGTTAGTATGGAGAGTCACACAAGTTTTTGCACACTTTACTGATCCTAAAAATTCAATCCGGTCTTTTTTTGGTACCTCTGCAAAAAAATTTTTAAAGGGACAGCCACAGAACTTGTGTTCACGTTCTGTGGCAGTTTGAGCCTTTCCTGCACAGAACGTGAATTTACGATCTGTGGCAGTGAAAGGGTTAAAAGGTTTGTTTATAGACACTTCCAGACGCTGTAAAACAGATTTAACCCAACCTGGAATAACAGCCAAAGTGGTTTGCAATGACAGACATTTTTTCGACATCTTCACATATATGGACTCTAAAAATATCCCAAAGCAGTGAGGTTTTTTTTAAAGGCTACTCCTGGTTGTTCATTTCAAATCTCTTCTAGCCATTTTTTTGTTCCTTGTTAGTCTATCCAGCCTTTAGAATGTGGGCTGAGAGTAATTCACAGGGAGAATTTGGCATTCTTAGGCAAGGTCTTCCTTTTAAATATAATAACAGGCCTCAGCTTCACTCCATTGGCCAACAATGCCAGAACCACTGTGAATGATTTATTTCATTCCCTGTCGTTCTAAGGAAAATAGTTTTACTCTGTCGCAAGCAAAGGCCAAACCGATACATGAAGCGGGTGCATCATCTAGCTGATGCAACAATTTTTTTGTATACAAATATATATATTAACATATTCGGGAGAATAAAAGAAGAAAAAAGTAAATTATAGATTTAAAACAAAATAATTACAGAGACATGCATTACATTCCGTATTCAATCTACAATACAGTTATAATTTGTGGTTTATTTATGGAAAACAGTTTCTTCATATCTGGTCTGACATTTAGATTTGAGTTTTAGTTGCTTGGTAGGTCAATATTGGGGCCTATAATATATATATATATATATATATATATATATATATATATATAAAGTAATAGATGATGCCGCACTCCTGTTAGACAGAGCGTTGGGTGCAGGTGTTCGGCGGGACCATAGCCAACAGGTCCCTGATATGTATAAATGATATAATACACCGCACTCACAATTCATGCAATGATCCTTTATTATGAGGCTCGCTGTAAATCCGGGCGACGTTTCGGGAACAGCATGTCCCCTTTCTCAAGCCCACAGCGTCACGGCCATACCATAATACAAAAACAGTTCATAATACACTTCAATAGTACTTCCTATATATACCCTCCTCCCAGGTGTATCCGCCCCCCGTTGCACCAATCACATGCTAGGTACTATAACAGGTGAACCAATATACATAATCACATGCAGGTATAGGAAATAAGACAGACAAAGGGAGATATCAAGGCGCCACCCATAGAACCCTAAAGGACATGGTCACATAGAAAAATGAGGATCCCAAGAAATTAATACAATAACAGCTTGTATAATTACACATAACATCACAAGTATACATGTAAGTCATAATCATGATTCAATCCTGTAGGGTGGAGGGTACCCAATCTGTGCACCCACCATACTTCCCTTTTCTTAAGCAATAACTCCCTATCACCCCCCCGTTGGGGTCTAGGGACGGATTCAAGAATTAAGAATCTCAAGTCAGACTCCTCATGATGTGCTTCATGATAATGAGTCGGTACAGGTAATTTGGTATTTTTCAGCTTAATGCTGGATTTGTGTTGTGATATACGATTTTTAACCGGTTGTGTCGTTTCACCCACATATATCTTGTTACATGGGCATAACAGAGCGTATACCACAAATTTAGTATCACAAGTGAAATGGCCTCTCAATTGAAATACTTGTTTGGTATTGGGATGTGTAAATACATTAGTTTTTATGACATGTTTACACTGTTTGCAGCTTCTGCAAGGAAACATGCCATGGGATAATCCACCCTTGGTTTTATGTGATACAGCCAAATCTGATGTCACAAAATAATTAGCCAAGGTTTTTCCTTTTTTATACGATATTCGTGGGGGAGTGTAAATTCCTGAACAGATGGAAAACCTTCCTTCAATAAGTTCCAATGTTTGTATATACACTTGTTAATGAGGGAACTGTGCAATGAGTATTGGGTAACAAATGGTATACGTGTGCTGTTCTTTTCATTAGATCTAACCAAGCTCCTGGAAGATTTATCAAGAGCTTGGTCCAAAACCCGAGGAGGATATCCTCTCTCCTGGAATTTCTTATACATCTCTTTCATCTGAACAGTTTTCATAGAGGGATCAGATACTATTCTAGATACTCTGGTAAACTGACTAATGGGCACTGACTTTTTAGTTTTGACCGGATGATAACTGCTGTACATAAGTAATTGATTGCGATCCGTGGGTTTGGAGTATAACTCCGTACGAAAGCCCTCCTCCTGGATCACTTTCACATCCAAAAAATGAATGTTATGGTCATGATACTCTAAGGTATATTTTATGTTGGGATGTAATGTATTCAATGTGTTAGAGAGGGTTCACTATAGGTAAATGTGTTAGAGAGGGATCACTATTGGTAAATGTGCTAGAGAGGGATCACTATTGGTTAATGTGTTACTGAGGGATTACTACTGGTAAATGTGTTAGAGAGGGATCACTATTGGTAAATGTGTTACAGAGGGATCACTATTGGTTAATGTGTTACAGAGGGATCACTATTGGTAAATGTGTTAGAGAGGGATCACTATTGGTAAATGTGCTAGAGAGGGATCACTATTGGTTAACGTGTTACAGAGGGATCACTATTGGTAAATGTATTACAGAGGGATCACTATTGGTAAATGTGCTAGAGAGGGATCACTATTGGTTAATGTGTTACAGAGGGATCACTATTGGTAAATGTGTTAGAGAGGGATCACTATTGGTTAATGTGCTAGAGGGGGATCACTATTGGTTAATGTGTTAGAGAGGGATCACTATTGGTAAATGTGTTAGAGAGGGATCACTATTGGTAAATCTGAGGTCCTATAAAGAACCTAGACTATCCTGTCATGTTTCAATCTTATTACATTTATCAGTTCAGGACACAGGTTTTTGGCTTCTATGGGGTATATTGCTTGAATAATATAATAAACCATTAACAAACTCACTTGTTGTCTCAGAGAAATGGGCATGGAGATGTTTTCCTTTCAGTCCCCCTATCATATAGAGCAGGGATAAGCAACCAGTAGATCTCCAGATGTTTGAAAACTACAACTCCCAGCATTCCTCTACAAGCACTCTGTAGTTAGGGAATTAAAACTAAAACTCCCAGCATTCCTCTACCAGCACCCTGTAGTAAGGGAATTCTGGGAGTTGTAGTTTCCAAAACATCTGAAGATCTACTGGTTGCCTATCCCTGATCTATAGATATCTCTTAATGTCCAGCAAACAGCAGCTCTCCTTTGTTTCTATTGAGAGGGGAGGGGTGGGGTGAGGTGAAAGACTGTCACATGTTTTACAAAGGAAGAGACATATAAGTCTTGCAACTTCCTACTAACATTTAGAAAATGTTTTGATTTGCTAACTCTGCTCTCAATCTAATATTAAGCACACCATTGGATACAACACTAAAAGGGAAGTGAGAAATATGTTCCTTTGTAAACTTCCATTGCCTCCCTGTAAAACTTACTGGGGTGTGTCTTAACAGTCCATTTTGAAGATACCATTACAAAACAGGAGTGGGGACTACTAAGTACTTTTATTTATTTATAGATTTTGCTGTATTTACATTTCTATATACTTTAATTTCATTACTACACACTTTTTAATATTGATATAATTATTTATTTAGTGCTTAAACAACACATAAACACTGTCCCTATGTATATTACTTTTACCCACCCCCACCAACATATTACCTCCGAAAACCCAATGTATTCCCCATGAAATTATACATTTAGTTATATAATATAAGGGATATAAACAAATTTGTTGTTACAAAGATGTCTAGAAGGGAAATTTATTAAATAATTGCTATTAATCCAAGGGGTCCATGTTTTAACAAATAAGCTTAATGAATCTTGAAGCATATGGAAGATTCTTTTATTAATCAATATATTATTAATTCTACTCAGTAGTCTTGTTAAATCCAATAGTTGTTTTCTCCATTGTGCCACTATGTGGATTTTAGTTGCTAGCATTATACAATGAGTAAGTTTGTTGCTTTGTCTGTTGAGTACTGGGATGTTGTGCCCCAGCAGTGCTATAAATTCCATTCATTTTGCGATCGCATGCTGGTCGCATAGAAAAACGGGTGAGGCGGTTTCAGCAGGATTGATCGAATGTCGCGGGAGATCTCGGTCGGGTAAGTAAAATTGTATATATGTATGGCTACCTTAAGTTAGTTAGTATACCAATCAGATTATTTTCCAATGAGAATTGGTTACAATCAGATTCTTTCAGAAAATAATCTGATTGGTTAGTAAGGAATCTGATTGCAACCAATTCTGATTTGTTACAATCAGATTCTTTCAGACAGAATATGATGGATTAGTATACCAATTAGATTCTTTTCCAATCAGAATTAGTTACAATCAGATTCTTTAAGAAAGAATCTGATTGGTTAGTATACAATCAGTTTCTTTCTGAAAGAATCTGATTGTAACCAATTCTGATTGTAACCAAATCAGATTATTTCAAAAAGAATCTGATTGGTTTACTAACCAATCAGATTCTTTTTCAATCAGAATTGGTTACAATCAGATTCTTTCAGAAAGAATCTGATTGTTGGTTCCCCAGATCATTTTCCAGACCCCAGAGCCATTTACAGTAAGTAAGTGTATCATTTTTACAAAAAATATGAAAATTCTAATAGAATGTGAAAGCTCGAAAAACAGTGCGATTGTGGGAAAAGTAATTTTTTTTAAAGTTCTGGATATATGTACGTGTTCCCCAGACCATTTCCCAGGTCCCAGAGCCATGTACAGTAAGTTACCTTTGTATAACAGATACAGTATTGAGAAAGCCCCATGGGAGAAACGCGTTCAGATGCTCTGTGCCTCTCTCCAAGCCTACCCCACTATATGTCCGAATATGTATCTTACATGTATATGCTGACTTGATATGCTGACAATAGAGGGATAAGTATAGTTACTTATTATTGACAGAGACTTTGGGTGACAATTTTAGGGCTTAGGAAGAGAGCTTATGTTTCACATGGCGTTATTGTAGATTAGTGATAATTTGCGATAACGATTGTAAATTAACGATCGGATTAACAATAACTAAGCTTAGATTCTAAAAGGTCTATAATAAAGTCTCTTAGTTTCCTTGGTCACTTTAACCTACAGAGTTTACATTGGAAATATTCCACATAGGGATGCAAATTGACCACACATATTACTCCGTAACGAAAGAAAGCAAATACATATTTGCACAGAAGTAATTAGGAACAAAATCTGGAGATTTGCACAGGTGTATGGTTCACATTCAAATTTGCATCCTAAGTATTTACTATCTGTTGCTGCAAAGCAAAACTAAAATTCCACTTCTAATGGCTTTATCATTTCTACCCATCACTGCACTGTTATTATAAGAGCTCATTTGCTCACATTTGCCTAATGAATAATCCTATACGATGTATAAAAGGCTGGAAGGCATGCATACTGTAAGATATGTTTTAAATATATATCTGACGAATAAAGAAAAAATAAAAACCACATAAAAGGTTTTGTACTTATTATATCATAATGAATGTTATTATATTTATACCACTTCGTACATTATTCTTTATGGTCAATTGCCTGGGTGCTGTTCCTGGCAAAAGAGATGAAAGGGGGAAACAGCACTCTACTGGGTCATGCAAACACATAAGATTTATTAAAAACAATCGAGGTCATTTACCAGTGGGCACTGTGGCCATGCAGTGCTATTTTAGTGACTCTAACTGATTTACAATCGGTCAGCGCGACTGTAAGCCTTGGTTTGTAGCGGCTGCACGAGTGTCTCTTTCAGAACTCGTGCAGCCGCTGCAAACCAAGGCTGCAATTCTAGTTACCAGATACTGTGCAGCTGTGTGTGTGTAAGTATTTAATGCCAGCTGATAGCTGGCATTAAATACTTACATGCTTGAGAGATTCACCCAGACCCACACAGCCTCTGGCAAATCCGCTACGGGGGAGCATACATTACTGTATGGACCAACACACTAACAAAATGCTGTAAACTTCACACAATCAGGGTTATTCAATAAAATTTCTTATTGTTTAAAATGGTGCTAATTTTGCACTAACCAATTAGATCTAATTTAACATTTGAAAGCTAACATCTGATTGGTTGGGGCAAGATTAGCACCATTTTTAAAGATAAGAAATGTTATTACATCTCCCTGAATGTGTCTCATGACTAGAGATGGCCGAACGTCCTAAAGTTCAGTTTGTTTCCAAACTAGAGAACTTTAGCAAAAGTTCTAAAGTTCTATAGTTCAGAAACAAACCCATTAAAGTCAATGGGAGGAAATAGTTATTTACAAATAAAATAGCAATGGTAACTTACAGTAAATATCTCTGGTACCTGGGGAATGGTCTGGGGAACATGTTACTATAACC
The DNA here is from genome assembly GCA_019447015.1 of Hymenochirus boettgeri. NCBI lineage: Eukaryota > Metazoa > Chordata > Amphibia > Anura > Pipidae > Hymenochirus > Hymenochirus boettgeri. Next base: position 243,179,356 of record CM033469.1, read on the forward strand.
AAAACTTGTTTTAAAACTACCTTTCCCCACGATCGGGCAATTGTTGGGTTTCTGCTACATTCAAGGGTTATTGCCAATTGGAGGGTTACCAAATGATACATCTGAGGGTTACCAGACTTACTGATACATTTGAGGGTTATTGAACAATACATTCAAGGGTTATGGAAAATTTGAGGGTTATCGCTGAACCACTACATTCAAGGGTTACCGAACATTCGAGGGTTACCGAACCAACTGCTACATTCGAGAGTTATTGCCAAACCGCTACATTCGAGGGATATCGGCGAAACGCTGCATTTCAGGGTTAGCACTGAAAGGACACATTTGAGGGTAATCGCTAAACTGCTACTTTCGAGGGATATTGGCGAAACACCGCATTTCGAGGGTTGTTGCCGAAAGGGTACATTTAGGGTTATCGAATTTTCGCTAATAAACAAATTTTTGATAATTATCGAAAATAAGTCAGCAAGTTTGAATAACCCAAACCAGTTTGTAGTTTGGGAAGTTCTAAAGCTGATCCGAACTAATAAAGTTCGGGTTCGGTTCTAGTCCATCTGTACTCATTAGATCATGTCACTTTCTCGCCATGTATTATATTTGGTTTATAAAACAACACTGGCTGAAATACATCATCAATTTAAATAGAAGCTTATCAGTCATCAGTGTATTGCTGGGAGTTTGTACAACAGTTTGAGCTTTTTTGCTCACTGTACTCCACTTTATTGTTTTAGATATATATATTACTTAGTATACCTGTATTTAGGGATCCATCTAGCATGAAGCTAGATGTTCAGGTTGAAAAATTCCAATGTCATGGTGAATTTACATGAGGGTGGTTGTTCATGTGGTTTGTTTGCCTCAGGCCCTGAAACTGCCCTGAAAACATTTGTTCTGAATAAATAGGAATAAATGAAATTTTGGAAACCAGATTCTTGAGTTTCAGTTTGTATGGGGAGATTGCTTTGATAGCTAGTGGCAAGTATAGGAGCCTATAGACCTTTCCGTGGCTGTTTTTTAGCCACACAGACCTGACAGGATTGCCATTTTATCAGTAATGTGTTCCCAACTTTAGAGTGGCAAATGGTTAGCCAGGATGAAGAATAGCATGGTGTGTACCAGCCCTAACTGCAATAGACCAGTAAGAAGTTAAATATCTTTAGTTGCTGCAAATTAATAGCAAAGGAAACTTATTATCCAAGCCCCTCTGTGTACAAAAGTAGTGCAGCCAACCATAATAGCACATGTTGTTAAAGTGCACATATTTAATTACCCCATTCTCCACCAGGGAGCAAGCAACTTTATCAGAAAAGTTTAGTTTTGCACACTTTAGAGGTCCAAAGGGGTTTAACTAACTAAATGGCTGAATGGCTCCCTTTTCATTATTTGCTTGATTTGGCATCCCAGAACTAGGTCTGCAATTGACCTAGACAGAATGTGGTGTTCTAGCCCTCTCAGTATGTCATTATCTAGTATTGCTGTGGGATAATATCTTATGTGTATGCAGAAATTGATATAATTCTCAACTGTGCAAAAATATTTTTCACTACATAACCACAATTTCCTTGATTACATCAATCACGCCCTAGGACATGAGAGAGTCTTATGAAGAAAATAGAATATTACCTTTGTACTGACTATCAAAAGCATCTTAACAAAACTCATTTCTTTCTTTTTCTTGTTTGGTCATTGCTAGAACAGTTTTCATACAATGTACTACTATAGAACTTTCGTATTTAGTTTAAATTCAAAACAATGACAATTTATTTGAAAGCTTTGAAAAGTAGCAAATTCCCAAAAAGGGGAGTCACACATTTAGTCAATAGGCCTTAAAAAAACCCATTGCCTGTTGACAAATGGATATCCACTGATACACATTTACGACCCATTACAATGCAAAACATTGGTTTTAACAGATTTCGCAGATATGCTGTGGCTTTGAATCAAGCAAAACAAAGCATTTGCAAATTGATTAAAATTAGCCGACAAAATATATCTCTGTTGTATTGTAAGTTGCATCTTTCTTTTTTTTTTTTTAAACAAAAATACTTTTCTTTATAATAACAAATGATGTGGCATTAATGTGTTTGCATGCAGCAGGTTCAAATATTTGTACAGCTAATTACACCATAAACCGGGGGGAAATGATTTGCTACATGAAACGTATGAGCTCCGCACAGACTAAAATGATGTTATTACAGGTCTGCTTAGTAGTTATGGAAATATTCAATTTGAATGTAGGTCGAGCATGAAACAGAACAGAGCACTGTCATTTGTTATCACTTCATCAAAATTTGCACAATCGCTTACAGCTCAAGGTTTTCATTGGTTATTAATAGCTATTCTAGGAAAACAAAGGGTCAAGTAAAAATTTCTTTATTTGCATAATTATTATAGATACATAGTTGTACAGCAGATTGAGATAAAATGTGTTTCGTTTTGCATACAGGTGCTTGGTCTCTCTATCTGACCGCTCGTTTTTAGAAATAACATACCCAACTTTGACGATTCAAATTTGTTTAGGTTTTGTTAGATGACATATTGATATTCTTTATTTCATAGTATAGATATTCTTTTCGGTTACTATAAAACCCCAGTTCCTTTAAGAGCGAAATACTCACACAAGCAGCAAAGAAAAATGTGATTTTACTACTGGTCTTTAGTATTAGACTAGTCTTTAACTGAATATGGTATATGTACGTGTTTTATGAAGGATCGCTTGCTAAATATATCTGTTGTATTCAATCCGACTGGCTTTCTCAATTCAGGTTGGCTTGTACAAGAATCTGTGGCAATTATGTACCCTGGAAAGTCCCAATTAGCATATCACAGCCAGGTGTTAAGAGTGTGATTACACCAACTGTCTGCCATGTACAATGCTGTTTTGACACCTTACCCTGGGCGTTCCTACAACACCTCTTAGCCACTATCTAATCACGCCCTTAACACCTGGCTGTGATATGCTAATTGGGATTTTCCAGGGTACATCATTGCCACAGATTCTTGTACAAGTCATTCTGAATTGAGAAATCCAGTCGGATGACTAGCGAAACGTCTTTAAGAACTAAACTTCAAGTCCAGTTGATCTAATTGAATACAACAGATATACCATGACCTGGATGAATGGGAACCTTCACAAGCAGATCGCTTGCTAAATATTCTTTATTTCTCATTGTCAGCAGATTTCCACAAGCTCACCTACATGTACACAAAATGTAAGAGAAAGGGTTATTTAATAAACTATATATATAATGTTAAATATTCAGATAACATAGCATAGTGTAGTTGATGACATGTCTGAAATGCACTATCCTTAACACAAATTTGTAGCACCTAGTGTGTGACTCTCCACTGGTAGCCTCATACTGGAGAGATATATTCTCATATCATATCCATATCACACACAGCTCAAGCATGTGTCTTAAAGACCTAAACATTCCAGAACTTTACTCCAAGAATTACTTTTTAATGTCTTAAAGGCTCTGGTACTACAATGAATGTCCCCAAAACTTCCAGCACAGATGCTGCCCAAGAAAATATGATACATTTTGGGGCCCAGGCAACTATCTAAATGCTACATTGCCCTGGGTGCCCCCCCACTATCTATCACCTACCTCAACCATCAACCTCCCACATATCTACCCAGCACCACAGACCTAAGAAGGACAACTAGAACCAATGTGCTATTCGATAGAAGCACAGTATTTACAGATAGTTCCCCAATGTACAGCAAATGTAGAATTTAACTACAATTAACAAAGTTTACAAATATTTTGCACCACTTTTTTACACTGTTTGTTATACCCCTTATTATAACCTTGTATTTATGGTCCGACCATAAAAAGGATTCATAATAACGGCCCAAAAAATGTCTCCGGGTTAATTTATGTTCCTCTATGTATAATTTTATTTATATAGTGCCTCTTGCGTATGCAGTGCTGTACATGATACAATATACAAACATGGGGATAAGTGCAAGCAATTATACAGATAAATGAAAACAAAATACAATTTCATATATAGGTTAATTATACATATATATATATAAATTATAGATAAATTGATATATGTGTGGTGTGCATTGCAGATTGTACAGGGTAGATTGACAAGGAAGCTGATATGCACAGTCCAGTTTTCTAGTTAATGACCTAGTTGTAGTTTATATCCCTTCCAATTCAAAAGGCCACATTTGCCTTTTTGTTAGGACAACTAACCAAAAAAAATTAAACTTTCCACATTTTCTTTAATTGTATAGAAATTATGAACTGCCAGTGTTTGCAAGAGATCTCACCTGTCTGTTTTGCTTGTTGTGGGAAAATGTCAGTTCTGTAAGTTTCTTCATATAGTTTATCTGTTGTATTCAATTAGATCAACTGGACTTGAAATGTAGTTCTTGAAGACGTTTCGCTAGTCATCCGACTGGCTTTCTCAATTCAGAATGACTTGTACAAGAATCTGTGGCAATTATGTACCCTGGAAAATCCCAATTAGCATATCACAGCCAGGTGTTAAGGGTGTGATTAGATAGTGGCTAAGAGGTGTTATAGGAACGCCCAGAGTAAGGTGTTAAAACAGCATTGTACATGGCAGACAGTTGGTGTCGAACCCCCCCACCTCTATTTAGGCTTGGTTTCTTTATTTTCACATAAATGGCCTCCTTAACACCTCTCTTGAACCAGTCACGTTCCTTCGCCAGTATGTTAACATTACAATCTTCAAAGGTATCTCCTTAATCCTTAAGATGCAGGTACATGGCTGAGTCCTGACCCGAGGAATTGGCTCTTCTGTGCTGGGCCATACGATGATGCAGTTGCTGTTTGGTCTCCCCCACATACAAATCAGAGCATTCTTCACTGCACTGCACTGCGTATATGATGTCTCTTTTCTTGTGTTTCAGTATTGGGTCTTTCGGATGTACCAATTGCTGCCTCAGTGTGTTGTTCGGTTTAAAGCAGACAGGGATACGATGTTTTTTGAAAATTCTTCTTAATTTCTCGGAGACCCCTGCTACATATGGGATGACCATGTTCTTACTCCTGTCTTGCTTTTCCCCTTCACTGTTGGTATTCGTGTTCTTTTCTTTCCTTCTACTTCTTTTGACAAAGGCCCAGTCTGGATATCCACAAGTTTTAAGGGCTCCTCTGAGATGTTTCATTTCTTTAGCCTTCGCCTCTGTGCTAGTGGGGATGTTCTCAGCTCTGTGTTGCAGGGTTCTGATGACACCCAGTTTGTGATCTAAAGGGTGGTGGGAGTCAAACATCAAATACTGATCTGTGTGTGTTGGTTTTCTGTAAACCTCTACTTCCAGTTTACCATTTTCCTTAACTTCTACCAAGCAGTCCAAGAAAGCCAGTTTGTTGTTTTGTACCTCTTCCCTTGTGATCATGACAATAAACTCTGTGTAGCATTGTTTACCTGAGTACCTACTGATTGACACAGAAAAGGGGATTAGGGGACGTAGTGGGAATGTTGCAGGTAGGTTAGTACTGTGTGGCCACTTTTTCACTCTTCTGAAGGTTCTCATCCATCCAGGTCATGATATATCTGTTGTATTCAGTGGGATGAACTGGATTTGAAGCTTAATTCTTGAGGACGTTACTTGGCTTCATTAACTTCTTGTTAAATATTAAATGAGTTAGGCTGAGGCCACACTACAATGCACCAAATCGCGCATGCAATCACAAGCCTTATCGCATGTGATTGTGTGCGCGATTCTTGTGCGTTTTGCATTTGCGCGTGTGATTTTGCCATTTTCCGTTATGGAAACGCATGCGTTAACGCACCAAAAATGGTGAATGCGTTACTAAAACGGAATTGTATGTACAATAGTATGCGCATCAGAAATTGTAGGGATTTTTGCATTCCATTAGCACCAAATCGCGTGCGCGATACGCGTGCGCAAAAAATGCGCAAGTGTGGCCTAGTTCTTACTGTACATTTAAGGTTAAGGTTCCAACAAGGTCATACCAGTCTTTCTGTACAGAAAACAGAAAAGAAACAGGGCAAATGTTTCTCACCATCTGCAGAAAATGAAAAGACAAAAGTAATTTAAACAGATGTAGCCCTGACATCCCATTGTGTTGAGAACGTTTACATGCAAATAGAATCTATTATTTCACATGTAACAAAGAACTGTGATTCCTATAGACTCTCACTTAAACATTGAAACTAAAGAATTATATATTATAGAACAAACCACATATAAATGATAGTATTCATCTGCAAATTTATCTGTAGTACAGCAAATATTGTTGTTTAAAAATGTATGACAGAGACCCATTAATAACATAACTGGTCTTTCTGTCTCTGTCTCTTTAAAACAAATACTTTTTCTTGTCAGGAACTTACCTGCCGCTCTGCTCCCACGCTCCCTGCACTTCCGGGCGGGCGTCGTCGCAGACGTCATGACGTCACAACTCCGGTCGGCGCAAGAGTCCTCCTGGACCCCGCGCCCGATCATAGCTCATTGCTACCCCAGGCTCCGTTACTCACCTCTCCTGTATCCAGCGAATTCAATCCAGCAGAGACTTACCTGGCCTGTTCCTGTGTTACTTACCTTGCCAGTTCCAGCAGAGACTTACCTTGCCTGTTCCTGTGTTATGTACCTTGCCAGTTCCAGCAGAGACTTACCTTGCCTGTTCCTGACTTTCTTACCTTGCCAGTTCCAGCAGATACTTACCTTATCAGTTCCTGTGGAGTCACTTACCTTGCCAGTTCCCAGCAGTCCATCCAGCATACAGTTCCAGTAGCATCTTGGTATCCAGTTCCCTCAACAGCCTCATCTGCTCCTGTATATAACCTTCAGTTCTGGGTCTCCTCCTGAAAGCGTACCTGTAAGTACCCCGGCCTCCCGGACGATTTATTACAGTACGATCGGGCCATGGGAACACCTGAGGAGACCTTGGCAGATTTGGGTAAAACCCTCCAGGCGTTGGCTAAATGCTCCTGTTCCTACGCCAGATCCGGGGCTGTCTGTTCCTGTCGACCCTGCACTCCATAGAGAACCTCACATACCTTCCCGCTTTGACGGTAATGCCCAAGCCAGTGCCGGATTCAATTTGAGCTTCATCCAACTCATTTTGTCTCTGACCGGGCCAAGGTTGGCTATATCATCACCTTACTTGAAGGTAACTTACTGCAGCTTTTATGCAGGAACTTTCAGACCGCCTTAAGGATGACCTAGTTTCTAGAGGTTCTGGAAGAGCTGATCACCCTATGTATCCAAATTGACACCTGTTTCCATGAGCGACAGGCAGAGATCTATCACTCACTACAACACTCCTAAAACCTTCACTCATCCTGTCCGACCCTCTCCACCCTTAGTCCCTTCTGCAGATGAGCCTATGCAGATTGGCGGCACCCATCTTTCCTCTGTAGAAAAACCGGACAAGGGAACTTTGTCAAAAATTGCCCCTTGAAGTGGGGGAACTCCAGGACCTAGAAGCTAAGAAGGTAAGTCTTCTACTAGATGTGAACCACTCAAACTCTTCCTGACAGTCACTATTTTCACTCAGGCCTTTGTTGATTCCTGGACAGCAGGGAATTTCATTGACCTTTGCATCCCAACTTGGTCTTCCCCTTTTTCATCTGCAGCAACCACTATGAGTCCAGGCTATAGACAATAAACCTCTGGCCTCAGAATTCATCTCCCAGTCTACTTTTGAATTCCTATTCCGTATTGGCATATTTCATCAAGAACGTTTATCCTTTCTTGTGATCCAAAGTCCATCTGCCCCACTGATCCTTTTTGTTTACAAAGGTTAGAGTGATGTGTCATGTGTAGGAGGATTAAAGCGCATGAGCGGCTTGTTTTTCACAGTCTTAATATACAGCCGGACTAAATGAATGGGGGAATGACCAGAGAGGGGAGGGAGAGTGGGGAGCCCTGCAGTAAATCAGACTGTGTGCAAACACGGAGTTACAGAGGAAGGTAATAATAAGGCAGAATACAATAATCTTTTTTTATGTCTGGATTGGAGCAATGTATAAATTTCACTATAGATGCCTTTTAAAGAACATCTGTCTCGAGGATTCATTCAACCTTCCACCTCCCCAGCAGGAGCTGGTTTCTTTTTCGTTGAAAAAAAAGACGGAGGTCTACGCCCCTGCATCGACTACCGAGGTCTAAATAAAATGACTATTAAAAATCATTATTCTCTTCCTCTCATCTCAGAACATTCGATCAGATCAAAGGGGCTAAGATATTCACCAAATTAGATTTTCAAGGGGCATACAACCTAATCCGTATAAGCAAGGGTGATGAGTGGAAAACGGCTTTTAACACTCGGGACAGTCACTACGAGTATCTTGTAATTCCCTTTGGCCTCTGTAATGCCCCAGCAGTATTCCAAGAATTGGTGAATGGCATTTTCCGTGACCTGTTGGGTATCTCAGTGGTCGTATATCTTGACAACATTTTAATATTCTCACAAGACTTACCCTCACATCGCCTTCATGTTAGACAAGTGTACTGCGTCTAAGAGAAAACAATTTGTATGCCAAAAGGGAAAAAGGTTTCCTTGAACATTCTCAAGTATCATTTGTTGGCTACATTGTGTCCTCTCAAGGTTTCCAGATGGATCCTGCTAAAGTTTCGGCCATTCAAGATTGGTCTCTTCCAATGGGAACTAAAGCCATTCAATGATTCATTGGCTTTGCCAATTATTACAGACAATTCATCAAAGGGTTTTCTTCTATTATTTGTCCTATTCTAGCCCTCATCAGGAAAGGTGGTAGGCATAATTTGTGATCCCCTGCAGCCCTTGAAGCCTTCAGACAACTCAAGGAAGCTTTTGCCTGGGCACCAGTGTTAGTTCATCCAGATCCTAGCCTTCCCTTCTACATTGAAGTTGACGCCTCCGACTTGGGTGCGGAAGCCATCCTTTCTCAAAGAGAAGGAATCAAAGGGAAACTATATCCATGTGCTTTCTTTTCTGAAAAGATGTTGGCCCTCGAGGAGTGGCGTCATTTGTTAGAAGGCACCTCTTTACCTATAACCATCCTTAACAATCATAAAAACCTCGAATACATTCAAAATGTTAAAAGGTTTCCCGGTTCAACTTTGTCATCACCTTCCAACCTTTTTCCAAAAACAAGAAAGCAGACGCCCTCTCCAGATCATTTGTTGCTTCAGACTCTTCTGACTGAGATAAGGGCCCCATTATCCTGACTACTAAAATCATGGCCTCTGTTACTCCTCAGCTCTGTTCCTGAATTCAATCTGCCCAAAGTTCTGATCCTCCTGACACACCTTCAGGTAAAATCTTCATTCCTGTTCCACTCTGAAAAACTTTACTTCAACATACTCACTGTTCTAAGCAAGCTGGACATCCTGGTATTAATAAAACATTTGACCTTCTTGCCCATTCCCTTTGGTGGCCTAGGATGAGTGAAGATGTACCAGCTGTGCTCAATCTAATCTTCTAGAACCCTACCTTGTGGTCTTCTGCAACCTCTACCCATTCCGTCCCGACCTTGGACCCATTTATCTATGGACTTTATTGTTGAACTCCCTCCTTCCAAAAAGAACACTGCAAAATGGCCCATTTCGTTCCCCTTCGCAAGCTACCATCTTCAGTGGAGTTAGCACAACTATTTATTTCACATGACAGAGGTAACCAATTTGTTTCAAATTTTGTAGAGCTCTATGTACATCAATGGCATCAAATTACAATTTTCTTCAGCTTACCACCCGCAGTCCAATGGGTCTACTGAACGCAGTATCAGTCTCTTGAACAATACCTTCATTGTTACAATAGTATAGGATTGGTCTCTTCCAATGGGAACTAAAGCCATTCAATGATTATTGGCTTTGCCAATTATTACAGACAATTCATCAAAGGGTTTTCTTCTATTATTTGTCCTATTTAGCCTCATCAGGAAAGGTGGTAGGCATAATTTGTGATCCCTGCAGCCCTTGAAGCCTTCAGACAACTCAAGGAAGCTTTTGCTGGGCACCAGTGTTAGTTCATCCAGATCCTAGCCTTCCCTTCACATTGAAGTTGACGCCTCCGACTTGGGTGCGGAAGCCATCCTTTCTCAAAGAGAAGGAATCAAAGGGAAACTATATCCATGTGCTTTCTTTTCTGAAAAGTGTTGGCCCTCGAGGAGTGGCGTCATTGTTAGAAGGCACCTCTTACTATAACCATCCTTAACAATCATAAAAACCTCGAATACATTCAAAATGTTAAAAGGTTTCCGGTTCAACTTTGTCATCACCTTCCAACCTTTTTCCAAAAACAAGAAAGCAGACGCCCTCTCCAGATCATTTGTTGCTTCAGACTCTTCTGACTGAGATAAGGGCCCCATTATCCTGATACTAAAATCATGGCCTCTGTTACTCCTCAGCTCTGTTCCTGAATTCAATCTGCCCAAAGTTCTGATCCTCCTGAACACCTTCAGGTAAAATCTTCATTCCTGTCCACTCTGAAAAACTTTACTCAACATACTCACGTTCTAAGCAAGCTGGACATCCTGGTATTAATAAAACATTTGACCTTCTTGCCCATTCCCTTTGGTGGCCTAGGATGAGTGAAGATGTACCAGCTGTGCTCAATCTAATCTTCTAGAACCCTACCTTGTGGTCTTCTGCAACCTCTACCCATTCCGTCCCGACCTTGGACCCATTTATCTATGGACTTTATTGTTGAACTCCCTCCTTCCAAAAGAACACTGCAAAATGGCCCATTTCGTTCCCCTTCGCAAGCTACCATTTTCAGTGGAGTTAGCCCAACTATTTATTTCACATGACAGAGGTACCCAATTGTTTCAAATTTTGTAGAGAGCTCTATGTAAATCCATGGGCATCAAATTACAATTTTCTTCAGCTTACCACCCGCAGTCCAATGGGGCTACTGAACGCAGTATCAGTCTCTGATACCCTATGTATCCAAATTGACACCTGTTTCCATGAGCGACAGGCAGAGATCTATCACTCACTACAACACTCCTAAAACCTTCACTCATCCTGTCCGACCTCTCCACCCTTAGTCCCTTCTGCAGATGAGCCTATGCAGATTGGCGGCACCCATCTTTCCTCTGTAGAAAACCGACAAGGGAACTTTGTCAAAAATTGCCCCTGAAGTGGGGGAACTCCAGGACCTAGAAGCTAAGAAGAGTATAGTCTTCTACTAGATGTGAACCACTCAAACCTTCCTGACAGTCACTATTTTCACTCAGGCCTTTGTTGATTCCTGGACAGCAGGGAATTTCATTGACCTTTGCATCCCAACTTGGTCTTCCCCTTTTTCATCTGCAGCAACCACTATGAGTCCAGGCTATAGACAAAAAACCTCTGGCCTCAGAATTCATCTCCCAGTCTACTTTTGAATTCCTATTCCGTATTGGCATATCATCAAGAAGTTTATCCTTTCTTGTGATCCAAAGTCCATCTGCCCCACTGGTCTTTTTGTTTACAAAGGTTAGAGTGATGTGTCATGTGTAGGAGGATTAAAGCGCATGAGCGGCTTGTTTTTCACAGTCTTAATATACAGCCGGACTAAATGAATGGGGGAATGACCAGAGAGGGGAGGGAGAGTGGGGAGCCCGCAGTAAATCAGACAGTGTGCAAACACGGAGTTACAGAGGGAGGTTGGAATAAGGCAGATACACTAATCTTTTTTTATGTCTGGATTGGAGCAATGTATATATTCACTAAGATGCCTTTTAAAGAACATCTGTCTCGAGGATTCATTCAACCTTCCACCTCCCCAGCAGGAGCTGGTTTCTTTTTCGTTGAAAAAAAGACGGAGGTCTACGCCCCTGCATCGACTACCGAGGTCTAAATAAAATGACTATTAAAAATCATATTCTCTTCCTCTCATCTCAGAACATTCATCAGATCAAAGGGGCTAAGATATTCACCAAATTAGATTTTCAAGGGGCATACAACCTAATCCGTATAAGCAAGGGTGATGAGTGGAAAACGGCTTTTAACACTCGGGACAGTCACTACGAGTATCTTGTAATTCCCTTTGGCCTCTGTAATGCCCCAGCAGTATTCAAGAATTGGTGAATGGCATTTTCCGTGACCTGTTGGGTATCTCAGTGGTCGTATATCTTGACAACATTTTAATATTCTCACAAAACTTACCCTCACATCGCCTTCATGTTAGACAAGTGTACTGCGTCTAAGAGAAAAACAATTTGTTGCCAAAAGGGAAAAAGGTTTCCTTGAACATTCTCAAGTATCATTTTTGGCTACATTGGTCCTCTCAAGGTTTCCAGATGGATCCTGCTAAAGTTTCGGCCATTAGATTGGTCTTCCAATGGGAACTAAAGCCATTCAAGATTCATTGGCTTTGCCAATTATTACAGACAATTCATCAAAGGGTTTCTTCTATTATTTGTCCTATTCTAGCCCTCATCAGGAAAGGTGGTAGGCTAATTTGTGATCCCCTGCAGCCCTTGAACCTTCAGACAACTCAAGGAAGCTTTTGCCTGGGCACCAGTGTTAGTTCATCCAGATCCTAGCTTCCCTTCTACATTGAAGTTGACGCCTCCGACTTGGGTGCGGAAGCCATCCTTTCTCAAAGAGAAGGAATCAAGGGAAACTATATCATGGTCTTTCTTTTCGAAAAGATGTTGGCCCTCGAGGAGTGGCGTCATTTGTTAGAAGGCACCTCTTTACCTATAACCATCCAACAATCATAAACCTCGAATACATTCAAAATGTTAAAAGGTTTCCCGGTTCAACTTTGTCATCACCTTCCAACCTTTTTCCAAAAACAAGAAAGCAGACGCCCTCTCCAGATCATTTGTTGCTTCAGAATCTTCGACTGAGATAAGGGCCCCATTATCCTGACTACTAAAATCATGGCCTCTGTTACTCCTCAGCTTGTTCTGAATTCAATCTGCCCAAAGTTCTGATCCTCCTGACACACCTCCTCAGGTAAAATCTTCATTCCTGTTCCACTCTGAAAAACTTTACTTCAACATACTCACTGTTCTAAGCAAGGGACATCCTGGTATTAATAAAACATTTGACCTTCTTGCCCATTCCCTTTGGTGGCCTAGGATGAGTGAAGAGTACCAGCTGTGCTCAATCTAATCTTCTAGAACCCTACCTTGTGGTCTTCTGCAACCTCTACCCATTCCGTCCCGACCTGGACCCATTTATCTATGGACTTTATTGTTGACTCCCTCCTTCCAAAAAGAACACTGCAAAATGGCCCATTTCGTTCCCTTCGCAAGCTACCATTTTCAGTGGAGTTAGCAAACTATTTATTTCACATGACAGAGGTACCCAATTGTTTCAAATTTGTAGAGCTCTATGTAAATCCATGGGCATCAAATTACAATTTTCTTCAGCTTACCACCCGCAGTCCAATGGGGCTACTGAACGCAGTATCAGTCTCTTGAACAATACCTTCATTGTTACATTTCCTATACTCAGGATAATTGGTCAGATCTTCTACCCTGGACAGAGTTTGCCCATAATAACGCACCTCATGCCTCTTCTAGAATACCTTCATTTGTATGTCTTTGGAACTAATCCAAGATGTTTTCCCCAAGATTTTCTTGTTACTCAAATACCCGCTACCAATGACTCTGCTGCCCAGATGTCAGCTATCTGGCAGTCTACAGAAATCTGCCTTCAGAAATCTGCTCTTGTGCAAAAAACTGCAGCTGATAAGAGACGTAGGGAACCTCCATCTTACTCTGTTGGAGATAAAGTGTGGCTTTCCTCTGCTCATATTAACCTACGTGTTCCCTCCTCCAAATTGGACCCAAATTCGTTGGTCCTTTTCCTATTCTGGAATTGGTAGGTCCAGTGGCTGTTCATCTATAACTTATTTCCAACATGCAGATTCCTAATGTGTTTCATATTTCTCTCATCAAACCAGTATGCACTAACCAATATTCTACGCCTCATTGGTCTCCTGCCCCAATTTCTGTTGATGGTCAACATGAATTTGAGATTGAGAAGGTATTGGACCTTTTTAATTGTCTGGTGCCTCCAGGTGTTATGGTTCCATCCTCCTCCTATTAACAATCCATGTATAGAAAGGGCCCAGGCACTCTGTATATCCAGTATTATTCTTTATTTAACGTTTTGACACATCAATAATGTCTTCAACAGAAAAAAACTATTTGTTTTGCTCTTTAAATTCCCTTTAATGGATGCTCAACAGGTAAAATACTATTTTCAGCTTAAAATCCTTTGTTTCTTTACAAGAAAGATACATTACTCTCCCAATGTAAAATCAATACATAGGCACCCAACATTAAACAAGCTAGTCAGATTCATGTGCAATGGCAGTATTAATAAAACTTCTTTATCACGGTTTCACAGCGGTCGTTATTTGCATTGGCTTCTTTTAACTAAGGTATTTTTATTTAAAGGAAAACAGCATTACATATGTAAAGTGATAAAGCCACAAAGAACATCCTTATTTTACAAAGCCGTGTAAAATAACGAGTATAAAATGCTGATGCTGTGTAAATTAACAACTGCTGTGAAAAATAACGATATTGATAAGTTTTATAAATAGAGACCAATATGGCCTGCAGTCAGTCTGAGTAGCCCACAGGTAATTTCTTATTTATTCAAAACTGCCCTGGGCTGAAGTAGGCAACAGCTTTAAAACTTATATCTGAACAACTGAAAACTAAGTGAATTCTTCTATCCCTTGCCAGAGCTCTCTGTCAGCAGCTGGCTGAGCTCTCTCTGACTCAAATCTGAGAAGTGGGAGTGGGTAATCCAACTAAACTGGGGGGCAGGAATCTAGAGATCTCAGAAATAACTGCAGCATTATTGATAATTATCCCAAAACACTGGGATGATCCTTTCCGATTCATTTTTTAGCATTTTCATAAGTTAGTTCAGATAATTAGATATGTTGGCAAATTGAGGTCAGTCATGTGGTCTTTAGGAAGCCTCACAATAGGTTGGGAGAAATACTTTTTAAATTGAATTTCATTTTGCCTGACTGCAATGTGCAAGAGACAGTTGACCAAGAGCAAATACGTTTTATTATTAAATGGGTTTACTTTTATTTTTTTTACAACATATTGTTGCTGAAAATGTCATCTAATCATAGTAAATAAATCATCCGTATATGTGGTCTTGGATTTATTTAAGAAGTCTCCATTCCTGAGATATTATAAATAGTTTTCTGCCATTCATTTTTGGGCTGTCTCTGCTAAGTAATTTACTGCTTGAAGAATAATTTTTATTTTCACTGTACAGACTGTAAATAAATCTACATTCATGCAAATGATATGCATTTTATTATTTATAGCATTTCTCTGTAAGTCACCCTTTAAAAGTCCTTTTCTATGAGCAGAATCAATAAAACTCTACATTAAGCAAAATATGACTTCTTATTCCCAAACAAAAGGACAGAACAACAGTGTATCCAAACTCTAATGATATCCTTCTCCTATCTCCCCTAAGCATAAAATCATAAAATTTTATTTAAAAATGTGTAAAAAACAGCGTCAGTTTCTTGCTTTGATGTGTATCTCCATCCCCAAAACTAAAATTTGGTATAATGTAAAGCACCTCCCCAACCCTAAACGCTGGTTTTAAAACAGCCTCTAAATGTACTTACCCACCTTCATTCCCTTGCTCACGGCCTCTTTTGCTACTTCTGTGCATGGCAGAGCAGAAGGGGCCGGACCAGCAGCTGCATCTGTGATTGGCTGAGATTTAGATTCAGATTTTTGTTTTACAAACGATCCATGCCACTGAGGGATCTGGAGGGGGGGAGGGAGGGAGGGGAAGAGCTCCACTGCTTATGCCAGAGTCCATTAAAGTCTATGCACAAAATATGTCTGTATATTAACTGATAAGGCAGAAACACTATAACTGATTCCTTAGCTAGGTAACAGCAAACTTCACAACACATCTGTACAGAAAAATATGGAAGGAGAAATAACATTAATTTGGTTCTTTCAAGCCAAATTAATAAGTGAAAACTCCTATTTATTATTTC
Organism: Hymenochirus boettgeri; assembly: GCA_019447015.1. NCBI lineage: Eukaryota > Metazoa > Chordata > Amphibia > Anura > Pipidae > Hymenochirus > Hymenochirus boettgeri. The sequence continues at coordinate 243,195,291 of CM033469.1, forward strand.
TGAAATTCTCTGCTAAACCCTTATTACTTTATTTTTAAAAATGCCTGTTTGGTTATTTTTAGGGGTGTCCAACCTGGCCCATGCTAGGGGCCACACCAGCAGTACCCCATGCTCCGGCTGGGCGTAGCCCCATCCCAGACACACCTGATTACGACTACAGCATACCCCTTCAGGCCCATACCACGCCCCTTGCTAAGGCCACCCGCAAAATATCTCAGCCACATTGCTCAATGTTACTTTAAAGCTATTTTCACACGAGTATGCTTTTGCTCCGAAAGCATTGCAATAAAGTTTTAGTAAATATAGAGTAAATTAACTTTTTATACCAAAATATGCTTTTTGCTGCTATTTAAAAAAACATTACTTTTTTCTCCATTTGAAATCACTGAAATCTTCGAGTCACTTCCTCATGCCCCTTCTCTCATCCCTCTATACTCAGAGTGCATTAAATTAAACCCAACAACCTTTTTTGTGCCAAAATCCTTAGTGAAAGTCAATGCTTATACTTTTTTTTTGCTTTACTTGACTTTGCCTGCTAACAGGAAGAGACAGTAACAGTCTCTTTCTTTCTTGACCTGACATGAACCCACATTGCAGGGAATAACAAATAATATATATTTGTGAATAAATATTGATTTCTTAACTAACATTTATATCTTTTTATCTTATATGGGCTGGGGGAAAGTCTGAAACAAATTTGGTTCTGCAGATTTTTCCGAATCCTCACACATAAATATATTAAAGATTCCTGCCCACCTCTTTCTAATTACCATACCTAAAAGGATGCTACAGACAGAATAATATCTGTGTTTTATGTGTTTACTATTCCCTGGTATCTTTTTAAGTAGTAACAAAATGTTCTTAAGCATATGAAAAATGAAAACACTCTGTTCAAGCTACTGGAAATATGTAGACCTTGTTTTTACACTTTTACCAATAATGCATCATTCTGTGCATCATTTTACAACGTCTGTAAGCATTTCTATTAGTGTTAGTAGCTCCGCCAAGCCAAGCCATGCATATTCACTGAAACCCAACCCAGTTGAATGATGCCTTTTATAGCAGTGATTTTGTTTCAATATCACGTATTTCTTTTAACTTTGCTACATTTCATTTAGAACAGAAAATCTTTTATACTTGTTTTGCTTAATTAATAGGGGTCTATAAACATAGATATTAAAAATGATGGCTCCAGCAGTATATACAAAGACAGAGAGGGTCATTTATTAGTTGGCTGCAGGTCCAGTTTTCATACTAAATCATTTTTTTGGCAGATAGTTTCATACTTTTTCTTATTGTTGATTTTTGGACAACTAATTTAGCTGTGTATACACACCATTAAAATGCACACACGTAGGACCTTTTTTATTTCAATATTGTGGGTATTGCTTACCATTGGACAGTATGTATTATGTCTAAAGTACAAAATCTGCAGGGCTGTAATTTAGCAGTACATGTCAAATGCCATAACTTTGGCCTTATATGTTGTCATTGCAGGTATCAATACTAATTCATGATAACCTGAACAAATGATATGGCACAGACCTACATTTTAATAACAGGGCTGTCATCGGACAATAAATAATGCTAGCAGATTAAATGTGAAGGCAAACCAGTAAAAAAAAGCAATTAATTATACACAGTACAGACATACAGTCCCAAAAGAAATAATACTACCTAAAGCTGGGTACACACTTGGCAGATTTTTGAAAGATGACAGACGGTCTGCAAGATCCTGTCTGTCTTTTCTCAAAAATCAGACACACAGTCCTGAGTGTTCTCCCCATACACAGCATATACATAGCTAGGGCCAGTCTTAGGATAAATAGCACCCTGTGTAAGATTTGTTACTGGCACTTAGCACCCCCAACCCCCCCACAAAAAAACATGGGCACGCACAATTTGCTGCTGAATGCTCCTTGCCTTAGCATGCTTCAAACCAAGTTGCCACCTGCGCTTACTGTCTTTCAGTATCTGCAGCGCATGCTTGTATATATTGGGTGTGCATCATTATATACGTAACTCACTAAATGCATAGACAGAACAGCATAGCATACAGACAAGTAAGGCTTACATGTGTTGGGGCTTTGTCTGTGACATGGGTTGATGCTGATACATACATTTAATCTGCATGGCTTTGGCACTGATACATTATTTTGACCTACAGGTCTGTGACCTAAGACCCCTGGCTGGCGCCCATATCAAAGGCCGGCCCTGTACACAGCATAGGGAGAACACTCGGGACTGTGTGTTTCCCTTGGCCGCAGCCGACTCCCCTATGGAGGGTCTACTGCGGCTGAGGGAAATATTCCCTCTTTCACATTTGGCAGACGCATGCTCGTTTGGGAAAGCAAGGTACACACAGTACCGATAAAGCCCCAATACCAGCGGAACCTACGGTATCGGGGCTTTATCGGTACTGTTTGTACTTAGCTTAAGACTTTGAAAGCTGCTTGTTATCCTGCATTTATTTCATCCTGAATAGCAGACAGTCTACCAGGAACAATACAAAATAGTCAGATGATTTTTTTTTGCTTCCATTATGTTCGTAGTAAATTATAAAGTTTCTAACAGGGCGATACTATGTTGTCTGTCTAAAGGCAAAAGGCTTGAACAGGTTTCACACTAATTTTGTGTTGGCTTCGCTATTTCTAAAACTTTTTGGAAATAGCGCAGGGAAGCCTATGTAATATAAGCAGCATTAACGGGCATGTCCACCCCCAAAACTATAGTTCCCCGCACTACTGGCCCCACTCTGTAGTGTAATAAAATCCTTACCTCACATCCCAGCTGCATATGGTTTTCCTGTAATCCCCCCCAAAGTCCAAAAAAGTGGCCACCAGGAGGATAGCAGAGTCCATATAGGACTCTGCCTCCTGTCTCCCCTCCGGGAGAAGTTTGGCATGTGCACTGCAGCCATCTCCCCCTCTCCCTCCCTCTCCCACCCTCTCCCTCCCGATTTGGTTTCCCACAGCCTAGCTCCAAAAACTTTTAACATAATGTTCTGCTTCCTCCCCCAGCCCCAACCACTATATTTGTATTGAGAGAAAGTGCCCCAATAGTAACTTACCTTCCCTCTTTCCTCCGCTGTTCAGGACTATCGGCAGCCATGTCCGTGATTGGTTGCCTCTCAGCCAATCCCAGATGCGGCTGCCGGTCCGGCCCCCTGCTTGCATTTTCGCGCAAGCAGAGGGCCTGGCAGTGCTGCGGAGGAAAGAGGGAAGGTAAGTTACTATTGGGGCACTTTCTCTCAATACAAATATAGCGGTTGGGGCTGGGGGAGGAAGCAGAACATTATGTTAAAAATTATTAAGAAGGGTGGACATGCCCTTTAAGTTTTGTGTTAACTTGTAGCACAGATCTTAAGCTCTTTAAGGCGCTTCTTACTTGACCAGAATCCTGCAATGCAGTAGATCTTGCGAAGTGATTTACTGCATTGACGGATCTCGAGAAGGTAAGTAACACCACTTCTGCATCACCACCTAAATGTACCTATTTTCTTTTCATTAGCCCTGGTATCTCAGCAGAGATTCACATCGGGTTATACAGTATTCTCCAGACTTTTTAGTTCCTCAGTGCTTGATAGGAAATAAACTGCAAATATTACTTACATTTTTTGGATGAAAAGCAAAGGAATGTATAGTGAACAAGGATTATAAGCAATTTCACACTTTAGAAGAGTAATAATTTGTGAATAGCACTAATTGTTACATATCTGCAAAACAGATTGTATAGCATTAGGTTGTTGCTGATCAACCTTTTGTTTTTGTTTCAAATAAAGGATAAGGTTTATATAAATATAGATAAATCCAAATATTTTGATTAAAATGTATTGTTGGTAACCCTTAATATGTAGGTACCAATCAATAACGATGAGCCATTGTTTCAAAACAAACCTTTCTTGGCAGATCCAGCGTTTACAAAAATTTCTGGATCTGGCAGAACTTCAACAGGTGGAACTTTACTGAAATTCGTTGTTGAAAAGTTGAAATGTTCAGTATTGAAAAAGCAAAAATCAATCTTGAATTTCATCATCAAAAATACATAATGCTTTTAATGTAATTTTATTAAATTAATTTTGGGTTTCTTTGCTATTGTTCCAAGGGATGTTATATGCTTAATTAACTAAAGAAAAGCACTTTTAGTATTTAAATCTTTTTGGGTAATTAACAATATGTTGCTTTGGGCCATATTCGTAAATGTGCGGTATCGCAAGTTAGCGATACTGCAAGTTATTGCTAATGTACGACCAGTCGCGGTCATACATTTACTCCAAACATTCATTAATTTACAAAGGTTCGGTCGTAGAATACCCTGTGAGAAAGTTAAAGGTGTGGTATCGCTAAAAAGTTGCTGAGTTGCCTACGGGACCACACGATCGGTTGCAGTGAACTAGCTAGTGGGGAACAATCAGGACAAATCTTGGCCCGTGTAAACCCAGCCTTATGGTTACATATCCATTGCCCCACACACATTGTACTCAGAACACCCCTAGAAACAGTTACTAAAGAGGAAGAAATGCTTTTGATTGGTTGAGATGGTACCTTCTCAAAAGATTTCACCTTTGGACATGTTCTCCCAGTTGTGATTTTTTTCTGCTATTTCATTTTCACTAACTACAACTACTGTAGTTGCCCAATAACCTTAAACCGAAGATTTGGTCTATCTATTACAGAATGTATTTTCTAAAATATGGTAGCAATATGCCTTCAGCACAGTGAACCACAATAATAAAATGCTGTAGCTGTCAAGTTAAAAAATTAATTTTCTGGAATAAATTCATTGGCTCATCCTGCAGGAACTCAACAAATCATTGTTAGTGAAGCACAGAATAAATGGCACGAAACTTTATTAACTGTCACAGAGATTAACTGCAGAGGTGCCCACATCCTTGAAGCTCTGCGCATACAGGTCTGAGGCTGATCTTAGAGTTCTTAAATATTTCAAAATTTCTTAACTTAGAAGCATTTTCTATTTTGTTTTGATTGTTGTTTAGTTAGATGCAAACCTAATGTCGTCCAAAGTTCAGTAATATTTTAGCTCTACTCTATTTTATTTTATTTTTAGCTTTTCCTTTAGCTTTGTTTGATAAGCTCACCTAGTGATTCCAACAAATGTTTGACTTGAAAGTTATACCCACATTTGTCATGTACTGTATGTTAAAATATATTTCTGCTGTTTGGGGATAAAGGGTTATAGGTCTGTTTTGTTTCTACAAAATGATTGACCTTCAGAGAGTCAGCTTGGCGGCTATTGATATTTTATCTACTGCTATGCCTTGATCCCAAATATTTATTTTGATTTGGCCAAAGCAGCATATGTGGATGGAAACTCTGTGCAGTATATTTTTTTACCTTCACAATACTGTGTTATTTTATATGAAGTCATAGTAATTAATTACCATTATATTTCAGGTCAGTCAAATCAAACAATCAGACAATAATGAAAACAAGAGAACAGCAGCTGCATAATCTACTGTCCAAGACCTGGAATAATAGGAAGCTTCTTAATGTCCTAAAATGTTCTGAATGTAGCTTTTTAGCACATGGTACAACATTTCATAATCTCAATGGAATTCCATTTCTATGACCTGAGACCACATATTGAAATGCTATAGCTGAACTTTATGAGAGTAAAGACAAAATTGAATTACTACCAGATCTTCCATATGTTTTATACTTAATAAAGAATCTTTCTATGTTATTGCTGTTTTGTTAACTCTTCAGGAATTACTGGTCCATCAAAGTGGAATAAGATGCCAAAAGGAGTGACCCTTGAAAGGTGTTTTATTTTAACGCTAAAGGTTTTTACACATGCACTGCAAGAGAAAAAAGTTAACTCCTGAATAGGGATGAAGTCGAGTTTTGAGTCAAACCTGGTTCCAACAGGACTTTGGGAACTCTTGTATTTTACAGACCACAAATTTTTGATAATTGTTGAATTTTCAAAATCGAATATTCCATTTTGGAAATTATTGAATATATATGCAGGCCAATTTAGAGAAATAACAAATATATGAACCCTCTATTCTGACTATGTGAACCATTGACTTAGAATATGGGAACATTAGCAAATAGTCAAGTCCTCAATTTCATTTACTGTAATTTACTACTTTACTTTGCTATTCATACCTTACATTTAATCAGAGAACATGTGGATTTTTTTTACTCCCATTGACTTCTATGATCTGTTTCCAGGATTTTTTTCTCAAATTCAAAAATACAATCTTGAACCAGAACTCGATGGTTCTGTTTATCTCTACTCTTAAGGTTCATTTTCCCTAATAACTTGATCCTCATTCATCCTACACCATTCATGAGAACTGTATACAATTGAGTGAATGAAGCAGATCAAAAAGTTGTTATACAGAAGATGAATGTTATGAAGAAAAGTTTAATAAAAATTAAAATAAAATAAAGAATTAGTAAGAATTTAAAAAAAAATGTCAGGGATTTCCATTAGTATTGAGTTTTTCTGTGTTCTTTATTTTAGGAGAAAAGCATGGGATACAAATTGTGTTGGCATGTCTGCAGAACATATTGAAGTTTCAGTGTCAGAATTTGGGATGAAACCATGAAATTTCAAACATCATTGCTTTGGCAGTTTTGTAATAGAATTCCAAAGCCAGTTTCAACATTTTTTTATCAATACCAGTAAATTTGCCCTAAAACCAGTTTGGGCCAAAAAAATGTTATACCTGCTTTTAAGTTTCTCCCACATCCCCACTCTGGAGCTACTTTATCAGCTTGTAACAGGCCATCACCAACTAGAATTTCTAAACAATCCTTTTACAGACCGGAGCAGGCAAGTGAGCATGTGAAAGCAAACAATATGGTGGCAATTGCTATTACTTTATCCAGTCCCTGAGGAGTTACATGTAAGTACATTTTTATATCTGTTGTATTCAGTTAATTCAATTCGTGTGTAAACAGTGCAAGAACATGGTATTATGGATTGCTGCTTTTCCAAAAATTAACATATTAAGGCTACATATCTTAGTCTTTTCTCATGGAGCTGGGGTTATTGACATCCCAAGATACTCAAGCAGTCCATCGCACCTCTGCAGACATACAAACAAGCAAAGAGGTACTTTTGGTACAGGTACTTGAGGTACTGGTATGTTCTGTTGTGAGAAAACAAACAATTCAATGACGTTCCACACACAATATGTATTTCAATTGCTCACACGTGATTGGCTACTGGCTAGGTGCAACATTTAAACTTTACAGATAGCCTCCCCCTATTCATGGTTCCATTCCTGATTGCTTAACTCTTAAAAGAATAGTTCACTGAGAAAGTGAACTAGTTCATGAATGCATTAATTGAAGAACAGGAAGTAAAGAAGCTACTTCAATTAATTTTTACGGGAGCAAAGCTATATATGCATTAATTGAAGAACAGGAGGTTAGCTGTCTTATCTCTGTAGCAGACATCAATGAACGAGGAGTGGTGGGTCTTTAGCATAGACATGGGCCACATTCAAAGCTGACTGCACAGATTGAAAATTAAGGACACAACCCAGGATTCTGTATTGCTGCCTTTTATTTTACAAATGCTATCCAGCTCAGCTGGGTTGACCCACCATAGTAAAACCTTAACTCGCATGGAAGTGCAGAATTTGTTGTTAGAATTTAGTTTTTTCATTATGCTTTTCTAATCACTATTAGTTTCCCATCTTTGAAGGAACAATATGTAGCATACAGAAATCTACAGTTTAAATAAATCTACAGTTTAAATTACAGAAAATAAATCTTGGGCCAAATAGTTGAGCTTGAATGAAACTATATTTAACGAGTACACTGCAGAGTTGTGAATAATGATACCATAATGTGCTGGACCCAGACTGCTTCTTGTACACAATACAAAGCTGGCACTAAAATTATGGTGAAAATACTGTGCCAGTGTTAGCTAACAACACTATATTATGAACTGTTACATGCTCACAGGGAGTATTTTTTTACCAATTGCATTACTAATAAAGGATTTTCCAATATATACACATAAAACACAAAAACTAATTTTACCGCATGCATTAAAGGGCATGTGCATCATAAAAAAAACTTTTTACAGTCATGTAGAGCACCCCCCAAACCCCGTTTTTGCAATACATATAATAAGATGCCTCTGAAGGGACTTACCTGACCCGGTCCATCTCTGCTCCCCCTCTGCTTCTTCCTAATCGCGGCTGTCAGTTAAGGTGCGACATGACGTCACGCCCCATTACCTGACAGCTGTGACAAGGAAATAGAGCGTCTGTCAGCACAGAGCCTCACTGTTCCTGTTTTTGCTCGAAACAGGAGCAGGGGGCAGTGCCCAGGCAGTGAGGGACCGGGTCAGGTAAGTCACTTTAAAGGCATCTTTGGCAACACTACATAATGCGACAATGTGGTTTGGGGTGGTGTATGTATGTATGAATATGTTTATTTATATAGCGCCACTAGGGGACACAGCATTGTACAATATATAATACAAAAAGTCATACAAGGGGGACAATAAATAAATACATAAATATATAAATAAGTATGAGCATCACTAAATATACAAGTGCTTAAAACATGTAACACGAAGAAAGAGGTGCCTGCCCCTTAGAGCTTACAATCTACTTGTGGGTAACCTACAGATAGATAGGAAAGGGTGGAAGTGCTAAAGTAATAACTGGTGCAGTGTTAACAGTCCTATGTTGTGCTGTACTCGGAGAGATAGATTGACAGGTTAGATTTAAACTTGTTTATTGAGGTTTCTTGATATAGAGAGAATAGAATTCCAGGGGACGGGAGTCAAAAGAGAAAAAGGTTTAAGGTGAGAGGAGGCAGTGTGAGTGGGGGGGTCTATATAAGAGATGGTTCTGTGATGAGCGGAGAGTACAGGCAGGGACATATGGAGACACAAGAGAGGAAATATAAGGAGCGGAAGAGCGAAGGGATTTAAATGTTAAGAGATGGATTTTGCAGATAATGTGTTGTTTAATGGGGAGCCAGGTACATGTGCGTCAGAGAGGAGATTTAATATCCCGATTGTTAGATAGTGAGACAATGCGCGCGGCAGAATTAAGTATGGACTGAAGAGGAGAAAGATGGGAAGCAGGAAGATCAGAAAGCAGAAGGTTACAATAATCCAGATGTGATAGGATGAGAGCATGGATAAGCATAGCATTAGTTGGAAGAAAAAGAAAGAAAAGATCTGCGGATCTTCGCAATGTTACGAAGAAAAAAGCTTCAGGTTTTAGCTACACAGTTAATGTGATTGGAAAAGGAGAGAGAGAAGTCAATAATAACCAGGTTTAGGTGGGAAAATGATTAGTTTGGTTTTAATCAGGTTTAGTTTGAGGCATCGGTGCGCCATCCATAAGGAGACAGCACGGAGATAGTTGGAGATGCGTGATTGGGTGTCAGGACTAAGCACGAGGGTGGAAAAATATATTTGCTTATATCCTCAGCATGCAGATGGTAGTTAAAACCAATTGAGCTGATGACTTCTTCCAGGGAAATGGTATAGAGAGAGAACAACAGGGGTCCAAGAACAGAGCCCTGTGGAACCCCAACATTAAGAGGAATGTTTTATTATCATATGACACAGAGTAGGTTCTGTTTGAGAGGTAGGATCATAGACAGGATGCAGCTTCATTCCAGATGCCCAAGGAGTGAAGAATTTGCATTAGGAGGTAATGATCAACTGTGCCGAAAGTAGAACAGTAGAATGGGATGGGGGTAAAAGAATTTGAGAGCTATGGTGAGAGTTAGGAATCTACATACGGATGGACTCTATTTTATTTATTTTAAAAACTACCCTTGCCATATCACTCAAGTTCTTTAGTCTCCCCACTGGCTGCTGATAAAATGGAGAATCCTTTTCAAGGTATACTGACATTTAAATCACTAAACTACTTAGGCCCTGGTTATTTAAAAGACTTGCTACACTCCACAATACCTCCTGCACCCTCAGATCTATGGGATTTAATACTTTAGCTATCCCAGGGGCGTAAGAATCACTATAGCAACCATAGCAGTTGCTATGGGGCCCGGAGCCAAAGGAGGCCCGTCCAGGTCCACTGCAGGAATGCCCACCCTCATAAGAAATTTTTTCCCTCTCGTAGTTCAGTCCAACAAACCCCATTTTCGTTTTACTTAAACCTTTCAAAGATGCTTCCAGGTTTAAGTAAAATGAAAACTGGTCTTTGTAGGGCTAAACTATTTGAGGTAAATTTTTCCTTAAGGGGGTGGACATCTCCTTTAAAAAAAACTCACTGCAGTTTGGCCGGGTAAGGTTGAAATGCACCGAACTGTTTTTTTTATGTGGGGGGCCCCATCTAAAATCTTGCTATGGGGCCTGTGATATCTAGCTACGCCACTGAGCCATCCCTTTGATAAAAAGAGCCTTCTGCCATGCAGCCCTCACCCTCTGTACCCAATTCAATAAAGAGTGCTCCATCCATGGAGTTTAAATCCAGACTGAAAAGTCATCTGTTTAAGCTAGGATTCACCAAAATGTAGCTCCCTTCCTCTGTGACAAATTATTAATTTGAGACATATCATGTGTGTTGAGTTCAATAGGAGAAAAAACTATTTATAAATGTTATTTTTCTTAACGGTAGCTTGTGTGGAGTTTAAATTTCAGTCACTTTATACATTACATAAATACCTGTGATAAGCCCACCCTTCCAAAAAATGCCGATTTCTTCACTTACTGGAATTAACCCCTGATTTGATAAAAAATAAAACATAGTCATCGTCCTTGTCTGCTGTTTAATTGTAATAAGCAAAAAATAAAATTTAAAAAAAAGTTAATAATAGAATAACATCTGGGTGATTTTAATTATAAATTAATCATTTTTCTGAGCATCTGATTTAAAAAAAAAAAACAGAAATCCACTAGATGGCACTATATGCTGTCGTTTTCCATGTGTCTGGCATCAGAAAATCTCCCTGATCTGCCTTAGTATTTATACTGGCACTTTCTGAAACAAGCTTTCAAAGTTTATTATATTTGAAGTAACCATGAGATACTGATCTCAAGATGTGTTATGCTATGTATGTGATATGTATATGTTATTTTAAATGAAGACCATGCGTAAAGAAGACCTTCTTGGTGTGAATTAATACAGCAGTGTGCATAAGAAGGAGCCATTCATTATTCCTTGTAAATATGACCCAACTGGTTGATCATTTTCCCATGTCTATCTTGAAGTCTGTGTAAAAACTCTTTAATATATTACCTTATATTTTCCATTTTGCTGTATTATGCCTTTTATATAAATCAGAGTTCCTCAAACCAGTGGCGTGACACTAAATTATAGTAGTGAACTTATTTTTGCCAACCTAATAATATTTGTGGCATCTTATTAAAAAGATATCTTTTAACATCCTTTAAATAAAGTCAATGTTGTGCTACTTTCCAGTACATTGATTATATGGAAATTCTAAACTCTGCAAACTTAATAAAATCCTACATTTCACAAGCATTCAGCACTGAGAATCCATTTGTGTTGTGACAGAAGATCACATTGCCAATTGTGTCACAGGCTGAGAACCACTGATTTAGATTCCATTTCACCCCAGCCAAGTAAGGAACAGAAAGATGTTGGGACTTGTCTAATTCTTTGCATTAGATGCAATTACACTAGATTTGGATTTTAGATTCTTATTAAAATATTTAATAAAAATTAAATCTAGCGGGTCCAGTTCCCTAATATTGAAGTAACATTAATAGAAATTATCGCTTATCCTTTTAATATAACTACTATTATTACCCAGGAACATCATGCTTCCTGCTGCAGTTTAACCAAAGGGCCCTATTTGTAAATGCGCAGTATCGCAATTTAGCGATACAGCACAATATCGATAATGTGCGATTGCTGCTGTAAATTTAGTAAACTACTGCAATGGTATTTTATGGGGACTGTAAATCTACAATCACGTCATCGATAAACCGATCGGAAATTAACGATCTTTAAAGGTGTGGTATCGCTTAAAAGTGATACAAATAGGGCCAAAAGTTACAGTTGTATAATGGGTGGTGCTTCTTGCTTACTCAGAGAGCTGTGACATCATCAGCAAGCCAATGGCTTGAGCCTGCCCACTTGTATGCTACTGCTGGGACAGAGTATCATCAGGTACATCATAAGCCACAAGCCTGAAAAGAAAAAAAAAGCCCTCTCCCTAAGTTTCTATAGGTAGGGGAAAGCACAGATATTAATTGTAAGCCGTTAACCAGCTTTAGAAAAGATTGATTTTGGGGCTTACGACACAGCTAATAACACATGCCTGCCAAAGAGACAGTGCAGAGTTCAAAATAGAACTATACAAGCCTATAACTTTGTATTGACAACAGCTAGAGACATCATCCTAGCCTTTTCTTTTTTTTAGGTATAAAGGGTAAATGGAGGCCACTTTTTCTATTTAAGATTGTGCATGTAATCCTTCCTACCCATAAAATATAGATTTTGAATCCAAAATGGAAGGGAGATTTAATAAAAGTTCTTATCTTTTAAAATGGTGCTAATTTTGCCAATCAGAGCTTATTTAACATTTGAAAGCTAACATCTGATTGGTTGGGCAAAATTAGCACCATTTGTAACGATAAGAAATCTTATTGAATCTCCCTGTTGGTGTATTCTGTTTAGCAGCCATAGATTATTTTGTTTGTTGGGCCATGGAATGTAAAGATAAATATAAGTAAGTAAAATATAAGTAAAAATTTGATATTTTTACCCAAAAAATAAACGAACCAGTATCTATATCTACTGTCATGTGCATCTACTATTACGTGCATTTTCTTTTGTTAATGTTGATTAAATGGGCTTTATTTTTATCAATTTGCAAGTTAAACAATAAAATACTAATATTGCTGAGATTTACAAAGTTGGTGTTTTTTGCTGTATATTATCAGGGAGTTGTAATAAAAGTTCGTATCTTTAAAAAAGATGCTTATTTTGCCCTAACCAATCAGATGTTATTTACTATTTGAAAGCTAACATCTGTTGGGGCAAAATTAGCACCATTTTTAATTATAAGAACTTTTATTAAATCTCCATGCAAGTCTACATCTGTGTGAGCCAGGAAAAATAACCAACACAAAATGTGTCCCCCCCACCTCTTTTGCCAGCTTTAATTTGCAGTGTAAACAATGGAAATTGCTATTAATATATAATGCTCACAGGGTAACCATTTTGAAATAAAAAAACAACAAAAGTGATATCAAGGTAACAGCTTTATTGGCTAACTAAGATAAGCAATGATTACCTTATTTAGCCGATAAAGATATCACCTTTATACCACTTTTGTTATTTTTTTTATTTCAAAATAGTTACCCTGTAAACATTTTGACTGGCTAACATGGTACATCACCTTTTCCTGCGTGCATAATGTTCTTAACACTAGCAACTCTGCATTCTTTGGCCGAAATGTAAGTATTCAGTTAAACTTGCAGTTTTTCATGCTTTGCATAGTGCATATTGTTCAAACTAATACAACTTTCTCAGATATTGTACCTTTAACTGTTGACATATCATGTTCTCCCTTTAATACTGTTTTCTTTTTTGATCCTTTCTCCTGAAACACTTTAAGAGATGAATTACTGCATTACTGTAAAACAATAGTCAGTGGGGTAATCTCTAAAGTGCCTTCAATTATATTCGGAGATTTCTGCCATATTGCTCAATCACAATTACACTGAGAAAAGTTATTACACAGGCAATTTATGTCACCATAGTGTAACATTACAGTAAGTTCTATAAATGCTACTAAAGTAATTTATATTCTCTAGGGATAACTGCTGCTGAGTCTCATGACATCTCAGCCTCATTATGATTGGCTGCTGTAATGTGTATTAAGGCAAGCAATTTGTCAGATCAGGACAGGGGGAGTTAAACGTAAATAATATTTGCCACTTATCTTCTTTTGACCCTGTAGTAAAAAAATAGTATTTCATGTTGTTAACAATTACTTGTTAAGAAGGGGGAAGAAGTATTTGTCAAAGGCCAAAAAGGTTAAGAAAGGTATCTGCGTGCACACACAATACACAAGACCTGGGCAAAGTATGGATTGGGGGCCACATCCATCCCATTTGCTGTCCCTGACTGGCCTGCTGCTATCAGACCTGTACCCTATTCTTTTCTTATTCTTTTTTTTTATCCATTTCTTACCTTTCTCCCCAGCATCCAGATTTCTAACCTTGAATTCCTCCAGCCCCTTGCTGCTATCTGCCACCTCCTTTGTGAATTCTATTTAAGCTTGCACAACCGTAAAGAGGATGAGCAGTGGAGTCGTTGTAAGTCATTAGACATGAAGTTGTGGCCTTCACCGATGGCCATAAGTGCAGCAGAGAGACTGGTGATGTGAAACTGATGTAAATTAATTATTAATTGTAAAGCACTGCATAATGTGTATTGCTATATAATAAATAAAATACATACAGAAAAGGCAACCTTTACACATGACAGTGACTGCATAATAGTGCATCCAATATTTACTTTTCGATTTCATGGGGACTCTAAATACCTTAAAATCTGATCAAGATATGGCAGCCATTGATGGGATTTTCTAAAAAAAATTTCCAATGGGTCCATTTAGATTTGGAAGTAGAAACAGGAATTGTTTTTAACTAAATCAAACAATGATTATATCAATCATAAATAATTGAGATTACTAGGCAGACAGATTGCTATTAGAGATGAGTTATTGTTTTGAATTGATCCTTTTTTCGGTTTCAAAAAATCCACGGATCCTGTGGATTTTTTGGAAATTCCAAAAGTCGGATCTTGAAAAATTCAAAATTTAAAATGGAAAAATTCAAAAATTCCTTTCTAAAATTAGTAACTCAAAATTAAAAATTCTCAAATTACATCCAAAATTCCGAAAATTCTGCTTCAATTCAGAATTTTAGAATTGAGAAAGTTCTGCAAAACCACTGAAAGAAAGATTCCAGATTCCAAATTCATTCATCTCTAATAGCTATAGATAAACATCTAATCTATCTAATATCTTAAGCACTTTTCTCACCTTCGACGTTCCCGTCTGCCCCATTTATTTTGCGATTGCATATCAGTTGCAAAAAATAACTGGTCAGAAGATTCCTACAGATTACCTCGAATATTGTGGGAATGTCAGAAGGTGATTTCTAATGTATGGAGACTTTTAGTTTTAAGTTTTTGGACTACTTGTTTTTTCCTGTTGAAAATTTTTGAAAGGCAAAATCCCATAGTAGTTAATTAATAGTAAAGGAATAGCAAATGAATCTGTAGACAGAGATGTCCAAACTTGCAAAAAATATGTTCCGCTTGCAGATGGGCAGATTTAAAAAAAAATGTGAAAATCCGCAAACGGACCAATGGGAGTTAAAAAACCCGAAAACTCTGCCTGCAATGGTAACTTACTGTTAATGGCTCAGGGACCTGGGAAATGGTCTGAGAAACATGTATCAATTCCCTAAATCTTTAAAAAACACACTCCAGTACTAGAAACTTACTGCACTTCCTGTTTTGGCATTCCTCGTAATTTCTAAATATTGGCTAATAGATGGTTGGCATTGATAAAAATAGCTTCCGTAGGTGAATTTGGCACATGTGGCTGGATCGTTTTCAATAATGAAAGAGTAATAGTTAAGGTTTGGTGTTAGCCATAAGTAAGAGAAGTAGAGCTGTGATACCTTTTATTGGCTAACTAAATAAAAAAAATATATATATATATATATTATTTAGTTAGTCAATAAAAGGTATCACAGCTCTACTTCTCTTCTCCCAATAATGAGAGAAAAATCCAAAAATGTGAAAATCCTTGAATGTGCCACCTGGGAACTGGGTTCCGATCCATCTTTAGTAGACATTGAAGTTAAAAATCCAACTTGTGTTACTGATTTGGTGTGGGCGATGGCTACACCATAAGCTGATATTCTGGACCTGTCATTTACATAACTGGCATAAAACATTATAGCACATTTGGTAATATTTTATCTAATGACACAAGGAGTTCCAAAGTGAAAAAGGCCCTTGGCTACAATAATTAAAGACAGCAATGCCTAGAATCAACTATAACAACAAATCGAATACTCAAGCAGATCACATACAGCTTTGTAAACAACTTTTACCACTCACCTTTAATATTTTAGATATTGGAAAAGATTGTGTGTTCTGACATTACTGTTTCCAAAGCAGAACACCCATCTGTGTCACCCAATGGAGAAGCCATATGTTTCTCTGTCAGTACCAATACAATCTGGGAGTTTTAGTAGTTTATTGGGGGAAGAGAGAGTTTACAGGATGTAGATGTGGTATAAGATATAAAGAAACCTTCCAGCAGGGAGTTAAACTCTACTTACCAGCACATTGTGGATGAACATATGGTATATATTTAAGTTCGTTTACCTCACCCATTACCTGCACACTGTGATAATGCACAAAGGAAAATAATGATCATGGTGCTTTGGAAATGAAAACAGAGAGGGAAGGTAATATAGTAACATCCATGTGCTGTACGGCTCACACTCCATCAGAGGCTTGAAAAATACCAGACATACTGGGCTCCTCTTGAGTTTTCAAGAAACAAGCAAGAAAATTTGATGTTTAAAAAAATGTGTGTTATTATCAGCATATAAAATATGATCCTGGAGGGCTGTAGCCCACATTACCTACACTGCTATAGACTATTTCATATTACATTGGCACAAAGTAAGTATTTTTTTTTTTACAGCATTTTGAACAGAAGAATAATTTTACTCATAAGAGGAGATAAATTGAAAATGTTCACGGAGAGTTCATATTAGATCAGTGAAACATGTTCTGACCCTAAAAATTCCATATGGACTTCATCCTAAATCCATAGCAAGGCAGAGCAAATAACAAGCTTAGCTTGGCTCAAAAACATCAAAGTACCAGGTGTACACATGTGATGATGGCAAAGAGTTTTAGTCAGGAGTTTCCATGTAATAAGATAGAAGCCTTTAAATAAATCAATTCAAAGAAATGAATGCAAACAGTGTTCTGTTGTGTTCATGGGATGTTAGTCCTTGACCTAAAAGTAATAGGCTTTGCCTACTTTATTTATCCTTAGCACCTGTAGTTCTCTCTTAAGCTTTATTGCATTTCATTATGGCTAGATCATTGGTATAACCAAACTTTTGATGTGTTTACTTATTATTGGACATATGTGACATATACTTCTATATATATGTTGGCACAAACATATTTCCCATATTTGATTTGCTATTTGACTACATTATACCACTTGTTTTCTACAGACCATACATTATTAGAACACAATATACATATAAATGGGACACTTTTACACAAGATTGCAACTTTTGACCAATTATTTATGCCCGGGTACCACTCAAATGTTTACTTTGCTTTTTATGGCTGGGTCCTTTATTTCAAATTCAGTCACCTCTCCAAGGTTTGCTTACATTAGCTGGGTCCTATTACAATGTTGGTTTGACCGAGCCACTTGGGGTTGTGTACTCCACCCAAACTTAGGCCATGTGCTTAGTTAAATAAAGTATTTAGCCTCAAGGAAACTTGGCCACAAAGCAGCAGGGCTTTCAGCTCATAAAAAGTGTAGTGTACTGGTAATGTAGGATCCAGCTAAAGAATGCAAATCTTGGAGATGTGCATATGCCCCAAAGAAAATGATAATCTCAGTGCAAAAATGTTTCCAATGCACACTAATCTGCATAGGTGCAACCATCTCATAACCAAGTGTATAGGAATTCCAGAATAATATCAAGCCAATTGATAATTTCCCTAGGGTAATATTAAGCAAGAGAGTCACATTCACATACAAGTGATTTTTATTAATGTAGTGGTTCACAAATATCACTTGCATGTTTAGAGTGTGTCTTTCTTGCTTGATATTACCCTAGGGAAGTCAGACAGTTCTCAAAGAGCATAAGGATTCTGGGAAACTGAAATATTAGTTTCTTCTTGATAATCAGTTCTTGATACACACATTTAGTATAATGTATTCTGTATCTGGCTTCTTATAAAATGAACTTTTAGGAGGAAACCAACCAATAGGAGAAGCTTTTTTTACACAATATATAAATATTCCCTTTACACACACAAGTAGCAATATTTTATTTCTCCAATAACTTTTATACCTCTAGCAGGCACAAGTGGAGTTAAGAGAATTATCATTAAGAACATCTGTATCCTCTGCCGGGAGAGTTTGCAAACTGCAGGTTAAATGATTGAGTTTTTACTGTACATCAGCCATATTAAGTGGTATTAGGTATTAGGTCATATCCAGAAAGCCTTTGCAAATTAGTAACTATACTCCACTAGAACGGAGAATTAGAATTAATGCTCTGGTCAAAATGCATAAATAAAATAAAAATGCTCCAAATCAATAGTATAAAAAATTGCAACTAGAGCTACTAAATGAAATTATGAATGACATATACTGTTGAAGGCAATGCAATATGGGGTTCAATCACCCAAGTGTAAAATCCATGCTACCCAATGTAATATTAATTACTGCAGTGTGATAAGGAAAAGACTGATGGAATTTTATATTGCATTACCCTGAATGTGTCTTTTAATTGAAAGGATAGTAGGCTATATGGTGAGAGACAACCATTACACTAGAAGTAAAGGGTCTGTTATTGTAATTGGTCCTGCAGAGATTTCAATGGAAATAATCAGTTTACCAAAGACATTAGGGGGCGCGGGAAGTGTCCCACATTTCATTAAACTGCTTTGTTTCTCTGCTATTGTGGTTTAAACTTTGTCTGAGAGTAAGTTAGCACACTTACTATGAGATTTTGTATGAAGACAAAGTATTTTTGTATGTGCCTCCCTGGATTAGCTGTAAAATATACAACCAAATTTCAGAAAGCTGGTAAGTGTGATCTAGTGTGACCCAATATATAGTTGTAACGCTCCAAGATGAGCGCTGCTGCAAAGCAGCTAAGAAAGTGCAAAGAGACCGAAGTGCAGCAGAGGTCAAGGTAACCTGTTTATTATACACACCTAAACACACAGCGAAATGAGAAGAATACTAACAAGACTATATACAAAAGACAAGAGAATGAAGGGAAAGATAATAGGGAACTAGAACAGGCACGAAAACAGGACTGGAGCAGGACTGGAACAAAAGCTAGGCAAGGTCTAGGAACAAGAACAAGGTCAGGAACAGGAGCAAGGATGATGGATGGTGAGAGCGGCAACAAAAACGACGATCTGGCAATGAACTGAAGGGGTGGAGTCCTTAAATAACTGGAGACGGCAATCAGGTGAACATGATGAGTAATAATTGTCCAAAGGTGAAATGGCCTGCTGCTGGTGGGAAGTGGAATAACAAAACAGTGACAACTAGAGGTGATATCTATCTGGAACACAAAACAGGGACACTTAGTGGACTAAATAGGAACAAGGAATAGTAACATCTAGGGGCAACATAAGGCAGAACAGAAGATCCTTACAATAGTTTCATAATTATGAATGGCCATTTTGTGTATGCAGTTATATGATAAACAATATATTAAAATTACAATCTAATAAAACTACAAAACTACAAAAATTTCTAATTAGAGTAAAGGGTGTCCAATATATGAAGTATCTAACTGCCTGTTTACATAGAAACCATAAATTCCTATAACAAAACGTGGATGCCATGGGACACCTTCCCAAAAAAGAATCTTGTTCTCCTTTTTAAAGGGCAAGTCCAGCCCCCAAATGAAAACTCTCGAAATCCTTGAACGTATGTATGTACAGTATGTATGCATAATTTTATTTATATAGCGCCACTTTGGTACGCAGTACTGTACATTATAAAATACAGAGTATATAGACAGGGGGATAAGTGCAATGAATAAATAGTTACAAAGGTTAAGAAAAAAAATTTGTGCTTAGCTTAACATCAAAAAGATGTAATAATAACATTTAAATCTATAAAATTAAATGCGGCAATAATCTTACTTAACTAGAGACCATTCAAGAATTAATGGACTTTCTTTCTACCAAATTGAACCTGAATCCTTGCTCTGTTACATATTGTGTGTGTCTTGCGCTATTGTTATATGTGGGCTGTTTGGCTTGTTTTACATTTTTGCTGCTCTTTGTTGTTTTACAAAAGGTTAAAATTTAAAGGGCATGTACACCTATAAATCTAAATTTTAAATACAGCTGCAGGACCCCCCCCCCCCCCACACACACTTCCATTTTACTTACCTCTTTCAAAGATACAGCTAAAGAAACTTAGAAGCATCGGTCCCTCGCCGCCTGGGTACCACCCCCTTGCACCTGTTCTGAGCTTGTTTCGGGCAAGACAAAAAACAAATAGGCAGAGCACCACTAGTCTCAAGTCTAGTCAAACACACCTAGACATATATAACCCCAATGTTGGGGGAGGAGTGTATGGGTCCAGGACAGGAGCATTAGGGGGGTCCAGGAACAAAATTTACAACCATGATTACAAAGCATTGTATTCTGGCCTCTATTTCTGACTTCTCTAATTAAGTTCAGTGTTATCGTACACACGTGCGATTGCATGATTGTGTAAGAACGGGCATTGCAACCAAGTATTGGTAAGTGTGTGGGTGCTGAGTTGGGCATTGTTAATGATCCGACCCAGTGGATCATCAACGATGGCCGACTGAATAATGTTACTATTGTAAACACTATTAGCATTTGATTTTCTAAAGGTTTAACAGAAAGATACATCATCACATTTTTCTCTATTCATCCAAAAGTTGAAAATGGTCTTTTCCAGTGTGAAATGTGAGGTCATTTGATTGTTTCTTCCTTGGCCTGAATTTAAATATTCAGAACTGTGAACAAGCTGGGTTCTCTGGGAGGTCTGCCATCTTTCACCAGCTGTTGCTGGATGGCAATAATGTTCCTAATTTTGAAAAGGTTAAAAGACTAAATGCATAGACAATGCATTGTATTAAATAGGATATTTCTGCACATGCTCTTTAAACACATATTTTACACATGAATTCACAAACAATAACAATCACCGCAAATATCATATTGACTATGAATAAACCATCAAGCATGAAGGGAGGATAACTTCTCCTTACTATGAACCATATACAATTTCCCATGGTGAAGTCTGCTGTACAAATGTAAATGCACATTTCACCTCTGATGGAACCCAAAACACAAAGAAACAGAATACTGAGCACTGTGTTCATTATAGCATAATTGGTATCCAATTGTCACCTGACCTTTTAGCAGCTGTTACCAGAAAATGTAAGTTAAGACTGGGAAAACGAATTATTCCGTACTAAAGAAATTAATCCTCTTCTTCTGCTAGGGCTGTTTTTTTTTTTTTTTTTTAACCTTCTTTGAATAGCTGAGCTATGTTATTGCATAGTTATGGTCAATCTTCTCACTTTTCCTTTCTTGTCCCTTTTGTAATAGTTACGCTACATTAGAGAGACATTTTTACCCAAGCAATTTAGTCTGTCTGGCTATTGATGGCAGTGACACTGGAAACAGCTAAGCTGGATTGAAGTGGATCAGATCTGTTACACTCTCTCTGATTTATTTGACCTCTTGCCGGTTTGCCAGTCTGAAATCTCTGGCACGGGTTCAGACCATGCTTCTGGCTGATTTTTTTTAATGCAGTACTTACTTTGTTTTTCTTATAAATGATGTGGTCAAATAGACCACAGGTTAAAATATGCATTTTAGATTTGATTTTTAGAGTCCATTAGAAGAAGAGAAATAGAAAGAAAATGTAAATTGAGGAAGCAATTTTTTACACTGTGCTCTGTTGAAAGGGACTTTTAGATTAAATATCAATTATCCTATATTGCAATTGTTATTTGCATTTGGACCCATGTAAATGGCTTCAGGTTTCATAAGGTCATTTTTATTACATTTGGAGCTAATAAATATTTTGTAAGGCAGCCCATTTTGTGTATTATATGTTTCTGCAGTACCAAAAAATATGGTACTTTTCTAGTACAAAATGTAAGGCTGGGTACACACGAAGGTACAAATCTCCGTTAGTCACGGCAATAGTGGGCACGGCTGGCAGTTTGTGCAAACGACCGTGCAGTCCCATAGGGAACCGCACGATCAATTGCGATTTTTCTGACACGTTTGATCGTCCGTTTGTCCGATCCAGGCAAATGGACGATCGAGGCTGATCGCGGCCGACCAGCCCACACCAGCAGATATATCTGCTAGTGTGTATCCAGCCTAAGTATATGCTATTATTTGTTTGGCATTGATCACAGTGTTTGGCTTACTAGGGCTAGCAGGAGGCTTCTCTAACTGGAAGTGTTCCTGCATAGTAAAACATCCCTGCATGTGTGTTTTCAGGATGTAGCTTTTGTAGCTACCCTTTCTGATAATGAATAAAAAGCAAAAAATGCTAAAAAATTCCTATATGATGCATTGATATCTATTAAGGGCATGTCCACCTCCAAAACTAAAATTTTACTAAATTTTACCCCATACTTCAACGGCTTCAACATATAAAAAGTTACAATTTAGGGTGCACAAGCCCTTTAAAATAACATTTACAGTACATTGCATCATGTAATCGAAGGCACAATCTTTACTCAATCTTAATATTTCTACACACGTATGATTGTGCTGGCCATCCTGACGGACCCTTCACACACATGTAATTACAGACCGAAGTGGACAACCAAGGGGAAATTTGTTGTCTGACAAAAAACAAGACACAATTGCTTTCAAACATATCCCTAACAGCAAACAAGAAAATAAATCACATGGCCCCACTAATGAAGTGAAACCCACTGCAACAGCAGATTTATTGCACTTTTCAACACTTACTTTGGTCAAAACATTTGAGAGATCATTTGTATTTTATTAGAATTATCTGCAAAAGTTGCTTTGTGCAAGACTGAACTACACACACACCTTAGGATATCACTTGTCTAAGCCACTTAAACATTACGTGATGAAATTCACTCATCGGTTTATAAAGGCAAAGACAAAGTAAGAACCACAGATCATTTTTATGGGTACCTCATGGCTTGTGACATAGTTTAGAGAGCAAAAATGAAACTGTCAGGTGCAAATTTGTTTCATCATCTCACTCAGCTTCCAATATAAAGGGTAACTGCTTAATTTGAAAGGGTAAAATATGACTCTGCGGGGAATAGGGCCTAATAAAGTCAAGCTGGGTAAATCTCTTTCCAAGATGCAGCGAGAATCTTGCACAGACAGGTACAACTTGCAAAAGGAAAAAAAAGAGAAAGAAGTGCTGTCAAGTAGAAGCTCTTTGTACTCCCTATGCAGGTGTTCTGCCAGTCACAGTAAAATTTATAAGGTGATCTTCTGAACCTGTGCAACATCTGTTGTTTTATTGCTGAATTATCTGGTCATGGCATGCCATTGTAGTGG
This sequence comes from Hymenochirus boettgeri, assembly GCA_019447015.1. NCBI lineage: Eukaryota > Metazoa > Chordata > Amphibia > Anura > Pipidae > Hymenochirus > Hymenochirus boettgeri. The sequence continues at coordinate 243,218,608 of CM033469.1, forward strand.
AGGATACCTGTTGGGAAATCGAGTCTACTCAGTTTAATGAATAGAGGCATATGCACAGGGTTTTATTAGACTTTTAACCCTTTCTGTTTATTTTCTTTCATTTTGCTACAGGCTATTCAATGCAAAATTGCTTAAAGCTAAATTGAGTTGCCTATGGATTTAAATTCCAGGGATCAGTCTTTTATTAGACAAAAGGGAAACTATGATGTGGACTAACTTAAAAAAGAAAAAAAATAGGGGGGTGGGGGTGTTTCCTATTTTTCCTTTTATAGGTTAAAGACAAAGTAATCCGTACTTGAAAGGCAGAACAGAAAAGTTTTTTTCCCTTGGGTTGGAAGGCTGCAATACATTAAAGTAGGATTTCACACGGCTGCGTTGCTTTAGTGCTTTAGAACTTTGTTTATGGGAGATCCTTGGTCAAACCTGGCTATATGACTTGTGCACAGTTAACACCATATGTACCTCATTTTGGAAAAGAGGGTCAAGAATGTTTACTACTGCTTTATATATTTATTTATAGATTCAGCACAAACTGTAAAATCTGCTACCAAAATAGGAGTCGAAGTTTAATGATGATACATGCAAATTGTAGTCTGATGGTGTGTCAGTACAGAGATGTGTTAAAACGCCATGAAAAGTTATAGCAATAGATATGTCCTAAATGCTGTCAATGATATGGATAAATTAGCTTTGCCAAATAACTTCTCTCATACTCACCTAATTATATACTCACCTCCTTCTCTCCTCTTCTTCCACACATTAAAGAACAATTAATGTCCAAGCGGTGGCCCCCCTCCCATTAATAGTACACAGGGTGGAGACCTAAACCACATAGTCCTTACCCCTGGGTACTTTACCGATCAGTTAGAATACTTTCATGAAGGGACTATTTAATAAGTGGTGCAAAATTGTGCCGTGTTCTTAATCTGCAGCAACCAGAGGTGATCAGATGTGATCAAATGTTTTCTAACTATAGTAGACCAGTAAAAAGAACTCATCCGATAGGTTGAGGCAAATTAACAGCTCAGGCAAATTTTTGCACTTCTTATTGAAGAAGCCTGTAAAGTTTCCCTCGCCTCTCCGGTTTTCCTGATTGTCACTGCAGTCTGCTTAGTAGACAATGGGAAGACAAGCTCTGCAAAAAAGCATATCTTTCCATTGCCCAGATCGCAGACTGTCAATGAGGTAACCAAGCATCAGAGTGGACCAGAGTGGCGAGGGAAGCTTTATGTAAGTATTTCAGCTGATCTGTAAAGTTAACCAGCGGTTTAAGTCCTGGGTTAAAGTTGAGTATTATTGTCCTGTAACAATGGTTGAACTTGTGAATAAAATATGACCTCTGTTTATATTAATTTAGGCAGAGAGTAAATACAATTAACGGGGAAAAAAAACAGTTCTCTTTTTTTGGGTAATAATAAAATATTTTAAAGGGATGTCCACCCCCAAAACTATAATCCCCAACTATGGCCCACCATGTAGTGTAGTTTAATCCTTACCTCACATCCCAGCTCCCTAGGGTTCCTGTAGTCTCCCCCCAAAGTGCCAAAAACTGCCCACCAGGAGGCTAGCAGGGCTCTGCCTCCACCTTGCCTCAGGTAGATTTTTGCCATGCGTACTGCAGCCCTTCTCCCCCCTCCCTCTCCTCCCTCTCCTGATTCCCTCCCCCTAGCGTGAAACCATAAAAGATAAGATTCCCCCTGGGCTCTCAGCCCCAACCGTATATTTTTATCTTATAAAGCTCCCCAAACTCTTACTTACCTCTCCTCTTTCCCCCGCTGCACTGAATGAACGGCAGCCGCGTCCGTGATTGGTGCCGCACAGCCAATCACAAACGCAGGTGCCGGTCCCGCCCCTCTGCTTGCATTTCTCGCAGCAGAGGGCCGGGAGTGCGACGGAGGAAAGAGGGGAGGTAAGTAGAGTTTGGGAGCTTTTTAAAAAAAAAATATAGCGGTTGGGGCTGTGAGCCCATGGGGAATCTTATATCAAAAACTGCATTTTAGGGTGGACATGCCCTTTAATATGCACAATTTATGACTTGTATCCCAATGATGCATCTCTTGCCTTTCTTAATAATTCTTTATAGAAATTATACATACAAATTATTTTTCTTTCTACTAGACCAGGGATGTTAAACTTAGCGATCCTTCAGATGTTCGAAAACTACAACTCCCAGCTAGAGATGGCCGAACTTCATAAAGTTAGGTCCCTTTTCGAACTTCAGTAAAAGTCCAAATTTTCGAAAACGGACCCATTAAAGTCAATGGGGAGTGATAGTTCAAAAAGTTTGGATGACTTACAGATAAACTAACAGTGGTAACTTACTGTAAAGGGCTGTGGCACCTGGAAAATGGTCTGGGGAACATGTCACTGTCACAAAAACCTGTTTAAACACTTTTTACTTCATGATCGGGCAATTGTCGGGTTTGAGCAAGCTACATTTGAGGGTTACGGAAAATTCGAGGGTTACCAAGCGATACATTCGAGGGTTACCGAAAATCGAAGGCTACATTTGAGAGTTAGTGACCGATACATTCTAGGGTTAGCTAAAACGATCCATACATTCGAGGGTTACTGAAAACTAATGATACTTTAGAGGGTTTCCGAGCAATACATTCCAGGGTTAGCAGCTCATGAACTCGATAATTATCGAAAATACAGCCGCAAGTCCAAAAAAAATGAACTAGTTCGAGCCTGAACTACTTCAAATAGTTCGAGTTTGTCCAAACTCGTAAAGTGTCCATCACTACTCCTAGCATTATGCAGCCGGGAATGCTGGGAATTATAGTTTTCAATCATCTGGAGGGACCTTGCAGGAACAGTATTTTAAATACCATAATGCACTGCTCAATTGTTACTTGTTCACTGTGCTATTTCCAAGCTTTCAATATAATGTGTGCACTATATTATGGCTATTAGCTTTTGAAATAAAGTATATTAATTGCCAAATGTTGCCTCCCGTTGACTTTAATAGGCTTTGGAACAGTTTGGTCCCTTTCTGCTCTACTTCCACATAAATATTATTTTAATGCTTATTATTACAGCCAGAAGTTTGTATGAAAAAGGAAAAAAAGAAAGGATTTTGCCTACTCCTAGGATTAGAAATCTATAAATACTAGATAAGTTTCACAGGACTATTTGTTGCATTACCATGCTTTCCCTCACTTCGCATTTCCAGCATTTCCTAATTATGTTCCTCCTTAATCTGTCAGGAAATCTTACAGACTAGAAATGATGTATCATTTTTATATCATATAACAAGTTCTTGTATTTTTATTTTACAGACTGGTTCTAAGATGAGAATTGTATATGAGGAAGAAGGACATAAAACACTGGGATTCAGAATCAGAGCGCATAGGTAGTGAAAAACTTTATAGAATCTAGTATCCTTTACAATTCATTTATCTCTGAAAAGCCTTCATTCATGTGATCACAGTAATGTATACTAAAACCCCTTTGTTTATAAAGTATGCCAGTGTGCAGATAATATGATATTGTATGGGGCCCAGGAATGTGCATTGATTATCTTTTTTATGTTTGTTTAAATGTTTGACCAGATCAGTAGCACTTCCACTAAATGTAGTTGTAAATTAGCCTAATTGGAGTGCTTCCACAATCCTTGTATTGTATGTACTTTTGAGATCCTAATATACATGTTAATTGATCCAAATGTAGCTTCACCAATACAAGTTATTTTAGCCTTGTAAAATAAACCTTACTTTTCTGGCTCAAAGTTTTTTCTTTCAGCAGAAAAAAGGGAAACCGTAAAATAAAAAACTGGTTTAACAGAAAACCTAAAATTTACATTATATTTATGTGTTTATATGTATTATATACAATGGGTTATTCCTGGACACATCCATGATAAAATTATCATCTGTACATTTTCTTTTAAATGATTTCATTACAGTCAAAAGAAACCTAATCTTTGGCCTTTAGTCTCAGGTAGGATATCCTTTACGATATAGAGAATAATATGCCCCTTACTATATAATATGTAGATGCTAGAACTAAGAAGCCACTTAAAAGTTCTATGCCCATAAAAAAATATGAAGGAGTTTGAGTCTTGTTGCCCTGTAAGGCAGGGCAACAACACCCTTTTAAAGTACAGGTACCGTATATTGTAAAATCTGAAATTAGCTTCCTACAAACCAATTTTTTTCAATTTTAGTAATATTATTAATTTAATTGTTTTACAGTTGTGTAATGGTAACATTAAAAAAAAAAAACATTAGCTGTGAAAAAAGTCACTCATAAAACAGCGCTATGTCCACCTTGTACTAAATAACAAATAATTAACCTTGTTGGACTTTTTTTGCCCAACCAGTAGAGTTGTTCGAAACCAGTGAGTTTCACTTTGAAATTGGATTTTTGAATCCAAAAAAAAAAGGTTTTCAAAATAGAAGTCAATGGAAGCGGAAGTTCAGATCATTTTCATGTTCGGTATTGAATATTCGATGCTCAATCTTGTTTATTCAATACTGAATTATCAATAAACCCTTTGAATATACAAAGTTGTAAACAGTTAGATAAGTTCTGCTGAACTTCCAAACAAACCCAAAACCCATCTATACCAAACAGGTCTCTTTATTAGAGACTAGAGAGAAAACAAAATGGTGAGTTTTATGCTGCCAGCAGCAATTCTGAAAATCCAGTTTAAACAATTTTCAACTTTCAGTGTGATTTTCGTTCAGGTTTTGAAAACTAGGACTCGTCTGTATTAGAGACACCTCACACGTGCAACCCCCTCACCCCCTTCTGCTCGTGCCTCCCGCACACTCCTCCATCCCTCCTACATTGTGACGCAGCGCTCAAGCAAAGCATCCATGCATATTTTTTACAGCCCTAGGGCCCTATTTATAAAGATGGTATCGTTATCGTAAAATACCGATCGTTATCGTAAAATAAAGACCGTTTTTTTACCGATAATGACCGTTATTTACCGATAATGACCGTTATTTACCGATAACGACCGGTATTTAACGATATCGTTAAATACCGGTCGTTATCGGTAAATAACTGTCGTTATCGGTAAAAACCCGGTCGTTATTTTACGATAACGATCGGTATTTTACGATAACAATACCGATCTTTTATAAATAGGGCCCCTAGTGCTGTATATAAGATATGAGATAGGCTTTGCACACCCTATAGGAATGTTATGGTTTTGCTGCCAATGTTGGGAGAATTTGTTTTTAATACACTTGGGTTGGAAGAGTGGGCTTCACGCTGCTGTCAGCTAATAAGCAGGTCAAGCAGCTATGCCTTAACTCCAATACGTTCTTCAATTAACCTAACAGGAGCGAAGGTACAGAATTTTACCTTGTGCTGCATCAGCATGCATAGCTCCTTTACCTCCTGTCTTTTAATGAATGCAACAAAGGAATATTTCACTTTCTGAGTTAACTATTCCTTTAATAAGCCTGATTATTGATTTATTCAGCTGAAATAACAAAGCCAGGAATATCATTGTTTCCAAAATATACCATTAATTACCTAAACATTAGTATTTAGTTAGCATTGTTGTTTACATCATCAACATCTTTAAAAAAGTCTCAGCTCTCAGTTATATTTATGAAAAGACTATTAGTTATTATTTTTTAAAGACAACTGTTCCTGTTTCATCTGTTTTCTACTCTTCTGCTGAGTCATTCTTTTGTGGTCAGGATTGTTTATTATGGTTTTGACTGAAAATATACCTTAAAATCTCCATTCATATTTTTTATGCTATGTGTCTTTTAACAGTTGCTCTTATGTATTAACCTGCTGTCATTCCTACAAAAAAGCTTATCTGTGGAATTGTACAGTTTCTTGTGTATTGAGCAATTTATAAGCAAACGGAGAAAGACGGACTGGACTAACTTAGCCATTTTCATAATTTGATCAATAAACTTCAATTGACATAACATTTTTTAAAGGACAGGTAAACTGGACCAAGCCATTTTTCATTTTTTAACTAATCACACAGTAATTAGGATTAATTACCACCAATTTAAATCTGCTTCTTTTTTTTCTTCTCTGACATTCCTATCCCTTGTTTTTTAGCTCTGGGAGTTTTACTTTTTAAAGAAGAAGGGGCACAGCTAGTCAGGAAAGGACTGTCAATCACCCAGCCCCTCCCCGGCCAGGGTTGCCAGAAGTTCCGATTGGGCAGGATCGTCCCAACTGCAGGGACAAAATCCTGAGTCCCGCAGTCAGGGCCAAAATCCCCTCCCTGACATCCACGCCACTGGAACGCCCAGTTATACCCCTTATCCCTCCCCCTGCTGTGGTCACTCCTCTAACCCTGCCTCCGCCCACATCTGTACATGTTTCACATGCCATTTCCCAGGTGCACGAGGCATCTACAGTAAGTTACCATGTTTTATTTACCCTTACTTTACTCTGAACTTTGGATCCCCCCCTTTGAATTCTATGGGTCTGTTTTTGACTTTTTGGATTTTCACATTTTTTCGGAATTCTGAAAATTTTAAAACAGAACAGGACTTTCCAATTTTGAAAATCTCTAAATATCACCAATGATGGCTAAAAGACTAGCAAGCCTCTTACAGATGAATTTATAACTAACTGTCTCAGGAAATACTTTGCCTTATTTAGAAATGCTTGGTTGTATCAGTTTAGTAAGTTTCAATTTTATAAGAAATTCTATCGGATTCATGAGATGCAGCCTGTCAAATGTAGCGATCGATGGTCTAAAACACATTTAATGCTAATTTATTCTACAAAAACCACATATTAAAACGATCACATTTTCTAAGCTATTCCTAATCAAATACAAACATTTGAGAAATAAGTAAAATCTTTACTTACTTGCCCTCTCCCCCTTTAGTACCCTTTATGCATATACTGTGTATAGCGGTTACCAGCTCAGGTGGCAAATTCATGCCGCTACTGGAAGAAAAAGTTAGAAGTACCTTCTGGATGCCAGAACATTACATAGGGGACAGTAAGCCCCACCCAAACACACCTTCTAGACTAGTAAGAGCTTCCATATTCCTGGATCATCTCTTAATTAAAGGGGAATTAAGCTAAACTTTACAAAATATAATGCAACACTCCAGCCTTGGTAATGATTTCATCTTTAAATCTTCTTAGTGTAAATCCATCTTCTGCGTTGCTTTAAAATAACAGCTGCTGCAACTTCTCTGGTTCCATTCAATCAATGTATTCAGAAAAATAACCACAGACTGTGTTCCAAATTATTTCAAACAAGCCACAGTAAACCCAGTTATGCTGACTACAGTACTCTTAAAAAAAATGAATCAGCTGCAAAACAAAATAAATCAAACAGATAAAGGAAATACATAGCACTCAATAAAAGTAAAGGCAACATGCACACACTTCCATAAAAGTAAGTTCTAATGATTTTATCCAATAATTTTATTAATATTAGTAAACCAACTGTCAATTTACCAAATAGGGAACATTTATAGCACCAACATACTGACTTTTTATAACAACATCTATGTCAGATTCTCTATTAAATAAATCTTTTCCTACTATTACCAACAAAATTTTTTTATAACTATTGTGACACTTATACATTAAATTACCGGGAGTTTAAATGGGTCAGTTAAACAAAACAAAGGTACTGTAACACTGTGTCAAGGACATTTTTACATCTTTAATAAGCAGTAAGGAAATAAACTGTAAGGAGCCCCAAGCTCTACCCGGTGTGTCTGCAGAGAGGATGTAATATAAGGGATAATACGCTACCTACAGTGTAATATAAGGATATTACACCATCAATGAATTCCATGACCATATAGAAGCTTTTATACAGGACATGTAAATCCGTATATTACACTGTAGATAGTGAATTATTTCTTCTAATACATAAGGCCAGCTCAAAAAAAATCTATCCACTACCACTGTCTCTCCCCCTCCCTGTATTAGTTATTTATATAGGATCCCTGTTTAATGTATAAATAGCTAATTACCGTTCCTATTGAAAAGAGAAAGAAGGACCGAACATTCTGGGAGATTCAATAAAAGTTCTTATCCTTAAAAATGGTGCTAATTTTCCCCAACCAATCAGATCTTATTTAACATTTGTAAGCTAACAACTGATTGGATGGGGCAAAATTAGCACCATTTTTAACAATAAGAACTTTTATTGAATCTCCCTGATTGTCTGATTGTCTGTCAATTATAAACATGGCTTCCTATATAATAAATGACTAATACAGGGAGGGGGAGACAGTGGTAGTGGACAGTAGAATACAGGAAGTCACTCTGACATCACTGTCAGCCCCCAAACACACAATAGTGATAATATCACACAATGTTTTTGGCACAAGTTCCCACATGCGATGCTGTAGGAGTACAGTTGGTCATGACAGTGGAAGTTGCTGGTAACGTAATGAGTGATGTTTTTAATGATGAAAAAAGTCCATAACCCTCCCTTCTTTATTCTTCAAATAATCCATCTTGTAGCTATTCACCTAGCAATCCCTGGTGTTCTGTCTAAGTGTTATTTTCCATTGTCAGTTGTAGTAAAAATGCTAATTTCACCTACAATTCTCTTTAATCAAATGCGTTTTGTTCCAGTTTAAAGCGAAATCAGTGTTGGAGAAATATGCAGTGTTAGACCATGACTAATACCGGAATTTAGCTAGAAAGTGGCTCGGGTTTCATGAGGTGGTAAGGCTTGTTTGAGGGAATTTGGATTTATGACTTGATGATGAATGATTAAGAAGAATGGTTTGTTATTATTTTAGGCTCATCTTATCTTTCATTGAGAGTTTTCTGTACAGTGGTAGATTATCACAGGCATTTTGCTTGGTATTTAGACATGCAACAAACAGCTTCTAGTTTGGGATAAGGGCCTATCCCTGCAGTCCATGGGAGGGGGTTTGTTAACCTTCTTCTGTATATTTTCCACAGGTCTTGTTATTTAATATATTAAATCCCCAATCATGGGGTTAATTTAACATGATATGTTATGATGTTATGCCTTCCAAGAATGGAAAACTCTCTGGAAGAATAATTTCCAGAGAGATAGGGGACACAACTCCTACCTCCAATTTTTCTTGCTGCGCCAGACAGCTCTCCCCACTCCTTCCTATGCCCGACACTTAGGGGCATATTTATAAAGGTTCGTTAACTTTTCGCAGCCGTTTTTCGCGGACATTAACGCATAAATCGCGTTTACCGCGATTTATAAAAGTCCGAAAATGGCCCGAAAAGTTAACGAAGCGTTAACCTTTCGCGGCGATACTTACCTGTTACCGCCGCTTCTATTTATAAAGCGGCGGTACTGGTTTCGCTCGGCTAGTATCGGCTGTTTTACTTCGCCACCTTGAAGGTGGCGAAGTCAGCCGATACTAACCTCCCGCGGCGGGGATGGGCAGGCAACCCCGGCGGGTGGTCGCACCCCGCCCGGGAGACACGCCCACCCCACCCCACACCCCCGCGGCGGCGACCACCTGCGCCGCCGCTTCCCAGCAGCCCCTCCCAACCCGTTCTCTGCTCGCGGCAATCTCGGAACGGGAGGCTAGGAGGGGCTGCCGGGAAGGGGCCGCAGCAGGTGGTCGCGACCACCCGCCGCGCACCCCCTCCCCGGCAATCCCTCCAAGCCCCCCGCCCCGGCCGCTCCCGGGGAGGGGAAGGGAGGGAGCCGCTGGGAGCGGTGGAGGCTCCCTCCAGCTGGGCCCTGAGAAGGGCCTTTTGGGGCCCGCAGCTCGAACCGGGACCCCCCCTCCCCGGCCCTTATAAGGGCCCTTGCGGCACTGACAAGTGCCTTTGGCGGGGGTCCCGCAGCTCGAACTGGGACCCCCAGTGCGGCTCTTAAAAGAGCCCTTGGGCGGCGTCTTCTTTCTTCCAGTCCCGGCGACACCAGCTCCACCGAGGCCGCCGACCCCCGAGAGGTACCCCTGCAGCCGCCAACAAGGCCGATGTTGCCGGCGTCTTGATCCGACGCGACGTCTTCGGGCTGGCGACACCAACCCCACTCAGGTCACCGATGCCAGGCAGACTCACTGCGGCCGCCAGTGAGCCCGCTGGCACCGCCGGCCTCAGCGGAGCCGATGTTGCCAGCCGCTTCTTTCTTCTTTCTTCAGCCATCTACTGCGATGGCATCTGAGTTCCGCGGCGGAAAGCTCCTCTTTATATAGGTTTGCAGAAATCCATAATCCGTTTCTGATTGGTCAATTTTTAATACTTGCTTTACATTAACCAATCAGATTTCTGGACTGAAATCTGATTGGTTAATGTAAAGCAAGTATTGGAGGGCTTTGCCGGGGAGGGGGTGTGCGGCGGGTGGTCGCGACCACCTGCTGCGGCCCCTTCCCGGCAGCCCCTCCTAGCCTCCCGTTCCGAGATTGCCGCGAGCAGAGAACGGGTTGGGAGGGGCTGCTGGGAAGCGGCGGCGGGTGGTCGCCGCCGCGGGGGTGTGGGCAGGGTGGGCGTATGCCCCGCCTCCTTAGGAGAGGCGTCGGGAAGGGATTTTAAGTCCCTTCGCGGCGATACTATACAGTATTGCAGCGAAGGGGCTTAAAATTACCGCAGCACATCGCGGGAATAGCGCTCGCTGTTATAAATACGGTGATAGCACTATTTTCGCGGCCGCGATGTGCGGCGGTAATTTTTTGGCGCTATTATCGTTGCTTTATAAATATGCCCCTTAGACTATATTTGACAGGCGCCAATGCACCTTAAGCCATAGAAGGAGCAGAATGACAATTGACACGTGGGAGAGCTGCCGAAAAAGAAGAAAACAGACTGCAATACTTGCTATCAAAAAGTAAAACTGTCCGTTATTCATAAATTAAAATCGTTTAATAACATTAAACATCTCCCAGACCTTTTTATTCACATCTGCAATAACACACATCGGTACAAAGTACAAGTCACGTTAATCTAAAGTCTGTATAGTATACATTAAGGATAAGTCAAATGATGCAGCACTGTAGGATAATGTAAGGCTGGTAAGTACATTTGTGGACAGCTGTGAGTGCTATAAACCTAGCGATGTCGAGGTTTATAGCAATTCCCTTCAACATTATTCCCTGCAACAAAATTTAGTTTGGGGGTCAGACATACCCTTTAAGCACAGACTGACCTTATGTTCCTCATGTCCCTGGGATCACAATAATTACAGTAGTTATGTCCGAAACGTACCAGTTTTGTTCCGTTTTCGGATTTACGGATCTCGGGAAAATCTCAAAGATCTGAAAATCCAAAACCAGAACGTACTTTCGGGACCCCGGAGCGCATTTTCGATGATTATCGAGCATTCAAGGCTATTTTTGATAATCGTAAAAACTAGCTATATGAAAACCCCCACAACGGCACCCCAGAGCCGTACCTTGTGGGTAGAACCCCAAAAGAAACAAGTAAACTGTTCAATATATATATAATAAAATTTATTACAACCAAATATAAAATTTAATAAAATATAATGAGCTGGCCAGCTCACACTCAAAATAGCCTAGCATAAAATAGTATACAGAGTCCAAACCAGTAGTATAAACTATCTCTATTAAAGAGTAATATTTACCTAAAGTTGCCATTGCTATTTATACCTTAATCATGGATTTTTTACTTTTTTTTGAATTTTCTTTTTCGTAAAGCCTCGAATCTGCAAGCAGAACGGATTTCAGTGAGTTTGGACATCTCTATTGTACATTATAAAGCAAAACTCTGAGACCATCTGTCCCAAGAAAAGGCAATCAATATAACAAGTCAAGACCTGGGGTTACTGAGCTTTTCCATTTTATTATCATACATATGATATTAAAACCCTTCTTGTTTATAATGTATGCTAGTGCAAGGATATTATTATAAGGGGCACTGGAATGTGCATTGATGATCTTTGTATAATATTTGACTAGATCAGTTGCACTCACAAAGAACTTAAATGCTTCCACATATTATTATTGCAGTGATAGCAGTGGCATAACTACCATGGGGGGCCCAGCCGGTAGCAGGGCCCGCCACAAGCCCACAAACTCTTTCGCAACCAGACGTTTTTAAACAGCTGATTGTGCGCATGTTTCATACGCGTGATCAGCTGTTTAAAAGACCGGACCCAGACAAAAAGACCGGACCCAGACAACCAAACCGGAAGTTTGGGTTCAAAAGAAGTAGAAAGAAAGAAAAGAACACATATAAGAACAAGTATACCAACAGTGAAGGAGAAAAGCAAGACAGGAGAAAGAACATGGTCATCCCATATGTAGCAGGGGTCTCCCAGAAATTAAGAAGAATTTTCAAAAAACACTGTATCACTGTCTGCTTTAAACCGAACAACACACTGAGGCAGCAATTGGTACAGCCGAAAGACCCAAAACACAAGAAAAGCGACATCATATACGCAGTGCATTGTAGTGAAGAATGCTCTGATTTGTATGTGGGGAGACTGTATAGCCCAGCACAGAAGAGCCAATTCCTCGGGTCAGGACTCAGCCGCGTACCTGCATCTTAAGGATAAAGGACATACCTTTGAAGATTGTAATGTTAACATATTGGCAAAAGAATGTGACTGGTTCAAGAGAGGTGTCAAGGAGGCCATTTATGTGAAAATAAAGAAACCAAGCCTAAATAGAGGTGGGGGGGGTTGACACCAACTGTCTGTCTGTACAATGCTGTTTTGACACCTTACTCTGGGCGTTCCTATAACACCTCTTAGCCACTATCCAATCACACCCTTAACACTTGGCTGTCATATGCTATTGGGATTTTCCAGGGTATATAATTGCCACAGATTCTTGTACAAGTCATTCTGAATAGAGAAAGCCAGTGGGATGACTAGTGAAAGATCTTCAAGAACTAAACTTCAAGTCCAGTTGATCTAATTGAATACAACAGATACTAAATACTGAGGTTTTAGTTTAGAAAAAACAACTAATACAGAGACACAGATAGACCCAGACAGATAAAGTAGATAGAATCGATAAGAGATTACCTATTAACCTATAAATGCATTACCATACAGGAGTTTGAGATTCAAAACAGTGACCATAAATGGCTAAATCACACCAGCGGGATTTCTCACATGCTAATTAATGCTCTTGTAATCTGTTAGCACATGAGAATCGCAGCACAGTGCATGTCAATGTGGGTGGCCACTCTAGAGAGGAGTTTGAGATCCAAAACAGTGACTATTAACCCATACATTACCAGACAAGGGTTTGAGATCCAAAACAGTGACAATTAACCTCTCATTACCACATAGGAGTTTGAGATACAAAACAGTGACCATTAACCCCTACATTACCACACAGGAGTTTGAGATCCAAATTAGTGACCATTAGCCCCACATTACCATACAAGAGTTTAAGAACCGAAACAGTGACCATTAACCCCTACATTACCACACAGGAGTTTCAGATCCAAAATAGTGACCATTAACCCCACAGTACCAGACAAAGGTTTGAGATCCAAAACAATGACAAATAACCTCTCATTGTCACATAGGAGTTTGAGATCCAAAATAGTGACCATTAACCCCACATTACCACATCGGAGTTTGAGATCCAAAATAGTGAGTGACCATTAACCCCACATTACCACAAGAGAGTTTGAGATCCAAAATAGTGACCATAACCCCACATTACCACATGGGAGTTTGAGATCCAAAATAGTGACCATTAACCCCACATTACTACATGGGAGTTTGAGATCCAAATTAGTGACCATTAACCCCACATTACCACATGGGAGTTTGAGATCCAAAATAGTGACCATTAACCCCACATTACCACATGGGAGTTTGAGATCCAAATTAGTGACCATTGACCCCACATTACCACACAGGAGTTTGAGATCCAAAATAATGTCCATTAACCCCCCATTACCACACGGAGTTTGAGATCCAAAATGGTGACCATTAACCCCTACATTACCACACAGGAGTTTGAGATCCAAAATATTGACCATTACCCCCTACATTACTACAGAGGATTATGAGATCCAAATTAGTAACCATTATCCCTACATTATCTCACAGGAGTTTCAGATCCAAAACAGTGATTATTAACCCATACATTACCACACAGGAGTTTGAGATCCAAAATAGTGACCATTAACCCCACATTACCACACAGGAGTTTAAGAACCAAAATAGTGACCATTAACCCCACATTACCACACAGGAGTTTAAGAACCAAAATAGTGACCATTAACCCCTACATTATCACACAGGAGTTTAAGATCAAAAACAGTGACCATTAACCCATACATTACCACACAGGAGTTTCAGATCCAAAACAGTGACCATTAACCCCTACATCACCTCAAAGGAGTTTGAGATCCAGATTAGTGACCATTAACCACACATCACCACACAGGAGTTTGAGATCCTAAACAGGGAGAAATAACCCCTACATCACCACACAGGAGTTTGAGATCCAGATTAGTGACCATTAACTCCTACATTACCACACAGGAGTTTGAGATCCTAAACAGTGACCATTAACCCCTACATCACCACACAGGAGTTTGAGATCCAAAACAGTGGCCATTAACCCCACATTACCACACAGGAATTTGAGATCCTAAACAGTGACCATTAACCCCTACATCACCACACAGGAGTTTGAGATCCAGATTAGTGACCATTAACCCCTACATCACCACACAGGAGTTTGAGATCAAAACAGTGACCATTAACCCCTACATTACCACACAGAAGTTTCAGATCCAAAACAGTGACCATTAAGCCCCACATTTCCACACAGTAATTTGAGATCCTAAATAATGACCAATAACCACACATTACCACAGAGCTGAACTTTAAAGCACAAAAATAATATCAATTTACTTTTATTTTGGGTAAGAAATCTCCTTTCCCTTGGCTTGTCTGGGAGACAGAAATTGATGTTCACGTGTTTCCTCTTTGCCACAGACTGATGACACTTTCTCAAGATCCGTTTTGTGGGGTAGGGGGTAGTTTGGCCTGTGTCTCTCTGGCTTTCTGGTAACAAACTTGGTCCAAAAAAGCTTCTTTCCTTTTGCCCCGGCAGGGCGGAAAATTAGCTGGGGAGCGGTCGATCCCCATACACGATGTGATGATTACACAATATCAAAATATTGTACGATCAGGATTGATATGTGTATTGCTCTGAAGTTCTTTCTGTGCAGGAAAATACAGCATTGCGTCTGGTCACAGGAGTTGTTTGCTGAACTGGACTCTAATACCAGTAGGGTACAAGCAGGGTTTGTAAATGACTTAGAAGGGGGCATTGAGAGCAAGGTCTCTGTGTTTGCTGATGACACTAAATTATGCAGAGCTTTGGAAACTTCCAATGATGTGCAAGTGCTGCAAGCAGACCTAGATAGATTATCAAAATGGGCAGCAGAATGGCAGATGAGATTCAATGTTGATAAATGTAAGGTGATGCATTTGGGATTTAATAATCCCTGTGCCACCTACACCATAAATAACTCTGTGTTAGGTGCATCTGAAATGGAAAAAGATTTGGGGGTTCTGGTAGATAACAGACTTAGCTGTAGCAAACAATGCCAGGTAGCAACAGCTAGAGCTAGCAAGATATTGTCTTGTATAAAGAGGGGAATAGATTCAAGAGAGAAAAATATTATTCTCCCTCTTTACAAGGCACTGGTAAGGCCTCATTTGGAATATGCGGTGCAGTTTTGGAATCCCATATACAAAAGGGACATCTTGGAAATTGAGGCAGTTCAGAGAAGGGCAACTAAATTAATAAGGGGAATGGAGGGGCTTGAATATGCAGGCAGATTAGACAAGTTAGGGCTGTTTACATTGGAGAAGCGGCGGTTGCGTGGGGACATGATAACCTTATACAAATATATTAATGGCCCATACAGTGAACTCTCTGGTGCATTGTTCACTAATAGGTCATATCAGAGGACTCGTGGACATCCTTTAAGGTTGGAAGAAAAGAAGTTTCATCTTCAAGTTAGGAGAGGTTTCTTTACAGTGAGAACGGTGAAACTGTGGAACTGTCTTCCAGCAGAGGTTGTAATGGCAAGTTCATTGAATAACTTTAAAAAAGGCCTGGATAAGTTTCTAAAACTAAAAAATATTGAGAATTACTAGTACTAATGCATATAGATCTGGTTGATCCAGGGATACTTTCCGATTGCCGTTTGGAGTCAGGAAGGAATTTTTTCCCCCCTTTTTTAGCTGGGGTTTTTTGCCTTCCTCTGGATCAACTGTTAGGTAGGGTAAAAAAAAAAAAAAAAAAAAAAAAAAGGGAATAGGTTGGACTTGATGGACGAATGTCTTTATTCAACCTTAATTACTATGTTACTATGTTACTATGTTACTAACTGCACATGCCTGGTCACTGGTTAGCAGTAGTCGACCCTAAACATCAAACTGAACAAACACTATGCTACAGAGAAAAGAAAGATACAGCAAGATCCCACTACTTCAAAACTTTTTCGGATCCTGAGAAATCATTACTTTAATCACAGAATCTACTGGGAAAGACCCAGACCCAGGAGCAGAAACTGTAATATGTTCCCTATTTCTGACCCTCTTACTAGGATTTTGGCTGATTGCCATCACACTTTCTGCAACAATTAAGAGAATCAGCAGAGAAAAGAAGGCAGGGGGAGTGAGAGGGAGATGTGTAAGCAGAGCAGTGTCTATCGTGATAATGTGCAGAACTTATAAGTGTCGCAGACACTACAAGGAGGCAGTGAGTAAGGGAGAGTGGGGGCAATCAGGAGCACTCACTAAACATTAATAATTTAATGACAAAGCAAGCACAGATAAATATAGGAGTACCAACATTTTACTTCTCTCAAACTGTAGTTTCAGATAACGTAAAGTTGTTTCAGTGAGTATAGTGACCCTTTAAACTGCAATTATGCCGGCCATATACTATTGGCCTAATTCACTGCTGGACACAGTGGTAAAATATAGGGTTGAAGTCACACTAACCGGCTTAATATAGAGATGTAATGTAGGTTCGAATAGAACCCTGTTTCAAAACAAATCTGAGGGTTTCGAAGTCCTGATGAAACTTTCGGAACTCAAAAGTAATGATCGATTTCGGTAACTCTCGAAAATGGAATGCAGAAGCTCGAAAACAGCCCGATCGTGAGGAAAGATAGTTTTAAAATAGATAGTTTTGGTTATATTTACGGGTTCCTCAGACCATTCCCCAGGTCTCTGTGTCATTTACAGTAACCTACTATTACTATTTGTCCCTCAAAATGGACAGAAACGCTCAATTTTTTTTCTCCCATAGACACCTATGGGTCCGTTTTCGAACCTTTGAATTTTCTGGAAAATTAAAAAATTCGAAAACGGAACGAAACTCAACAGTTTTGAACATCTCTAGTTTAATAGCAGTTAGCACAAGTTTAACACTTTACTTGCAATGGCCACGTTAGTATCACAAAAGACACAACTGATGCAAGCTATTTAATAATGGTTTTGTGACTATTTAATGCTAGCTTCCAACATTGACCCAGAGCCACGAAGCCACTCTTGAATCTCTGTAAGGGAGATATACTGTACCCAGAGTAGCTGTGGCACTGGATACATCTCACTGTATGTGACACACCTCCCGATGTTCACGCAACATTCTAACAACTGCCTTGGCTGATCAGTTTGTGATAGCTGTTAGACCGTTTTGAACATCATATAAATTTAATATTTCTTTGAATATGTCCAGCATTAGTAAATATTATTCTTTACATTTGTATATTTCATTGTTATTGCAATCACTGTAACTACTGTCACAGTAGTGTTCCATACATTATTATTCATTTTTGAAACATTGTTGCTGTAAATTGCTAGAACAGTTTCAGTATTCTCAATATTCTTACTCAATAGAAGCAGGTGCATCCCAGGAGGGCGTGAGTGGCCACCCTCGTATTTAACAAGTTTAATAAAGGCTTGTTTCCAAATGCAAGAAAAATACGCCTTCATCATGGTGGCATAGCGTCGTGGAGGGCAACCAGCTGTCTTGGTATTTCTGGCTTAACAATTTCATACTTGATGTCTAGCCAGTTCCTCATAACATCTGCTCAAAGAGCTTGCTGATGCTCAGAACTTAATAACCCCCTTGAAATCTGAACATAGTAAATTGATCTACTCAGCGAATAAATACACCAAGCCATATCCACATTCCATATAAATGGAATAATTGACATCTATCTTTATTGAAAGAACTAATACAGCTCAATCTGACTGTCATGCAGAACATTACAACATACATTTAGGCATCCCAAGTCAAAAGGCCAAAGCATACATATTAACTACTGGAAAACTGGCACAAAGACAACCAGCTCCTTGTGCTTTTTACTGTCAAGAATAATTAAAGTAAATACACCTTTCCACTGATACTAACTGTTGTCTTATTGATAGCTGTTAAACTTTAGTTCAGTGCCTAATATACAGGAGGAACATATTTTTTCCCCTAAAACAGAACTACTAGTGTAATAGAGATGGTGGTGATTCAGCTGCAGGAATGCTCACTATACCCATGACTATCCAAGCACATCCAGGCACTCCTAAGAGTATTATTATACTTTTCAGCGAGGGGGACGTGAAAGAATGGTCGCAAACAGCTAGTGTAAGAGCAACAATTGGGGGTGGTGGGGGTGGGGTGGCGGAAGCGTGCATCAGCTTATTTAACATTCACCTTTAAATGTTAACTGCGCCCACATTCCATTTTAGGATCCTAAAGGGGAAGTTCAGGTATGCATAATATAAACTAAGAATTTTAAAAATAGTGATTTTTTCCCCTGACCAAACTCCACTTACCAAATCAACGTTCACTCGTTGGAAAGTACCCGGGGTGAGGACCTAAACTGCACTGTCCTCACCCCTGGGTTTATTTTCTAAATCTAGCTTTACTCACCTGAAGTTTCCTTCGGTGCTCCACTCCTGGAGTCCCTCTGCGACTTCGGCTCTGAAACAAGCCTGTCTTCTCATTGAATCGTGAACCTGGAATTGGGAGGGGAGCACCAAAGAAACTTTAGGTGAGTAAAGTTAGACTTAGAAAGTGAACCCTCACCCTGGGTACTACAGATGGCAGGGATGGCAGGAGTGGAGTGTAGGTGAGTATAATTGTCCTTTAAGCCTCAGAGTTTTTTTTATAATGCAGGCTTTTGGCATTTCTATGTCATTGTTTTGCTTTTTCTAATTAATAAAATCTGGGTGAGTAAAACATATTTACATATAGACTCAAAGGGAATTTTATTTTAGGAGGATGCATGGCCATTGAAAAAAATGTATACCCCCAATATTGGTATAATCTTCCGTCTTGTACCCAGTATACCAATGAAAAAGAACATCTTATTGGTTATCATTTTAACTCTGTCCCTGAAGATGGCAATATTGAGTTTCCTTAAACCTGAAGCTCATCATCCTTGGTGAGTGAAATTTATATCACATTGACGTTTTCAATACCAAACACAAATGTAATACTAGAATGACATAAAATGCTGTATAGCATTGCATTATACATGTTCCTTCAGCTTGAATTTCATTTTATGGTGAGTAGCGTTCTTTTTTTTAAATAGCTACTGTAATTAAAGTGTTTTAAGGACCCCATACATGGGATAGACATTTTGATAAAATCAAACAGATTGCTAAAAACGTTGAAAAACTTTTTTCCATTTTTCTGCTTGACAATGCCAAGTGGAAGATCAGGCCAGGCAGTAAATTTTGCACTGACCACATATTCAGTCCCCATCTCAAGGGGGAAACTTCAAGCTGTTCTTCCAATCGGATTTCCGATCATTGCATTCGATCCACTCGGAAAACACCTGTCCATGTATGGCTAGCTTAAACCACACTAACACTCGTAAATCGCTGCAAAAGTGTAACCGTTAGTATAATTACCTAAAACCTCTCTAAACAGGAATAAGCACCATTTTTATTTAATTTTATTTATATTTCAGCTAAGTTGTTTATGTTTTATACATAGAGGTGGAAATGGAGACTTGGGATTCGACTAAGAAAGGTTCTGAATAGGAAAAGTAAAAACTGTATCTAGTCAGGCACACTTCAGTCTATGTGGGTGATTTAATAGCCAAACAAAGTCCACCTTACCTGTATCCATCCCCTTGTATTTATCACCTTACCTGTACTCTGCACCTTACCTGTACCCATCACTAGAGATGTTCGAAACTGTTGAGTTTCGTTCCATTTTCGAATTTTTTAATTTTCCGGAAAATTTGAATATTCGAAAACGGACCCATAGAAGTCTATGAGAGAATTTTTTTTGACAGTTTCTGTCCATTTTGAGGGACAAATATTTATAGTAGGTTAATGTAAATGACACAGAGACCTGGGGAATGGTCTGGGGAACCCGTAAATATAACCAAAACTTATTTTAAAACTATCTTTCCTCACTTTCAGGCTGTTTTCGAGCTTCCACATTCTATTTTCGAGGGTTACCGAATTCGATCATTACTTTTGAGGATTTGATTTTCGCTAATCGTCTACTTTCGATTTTCGCTAATCGTCTACTTACAATTTTCAGTTTTTGATAATCGGCTACTTTCGTTTTTCGCTAATCGTTTACTTTTGATTTTTTGGTTTTCGATAATAGTCTACTTTCGATTTTCGATTTTCAATAAAAATCGAAAATTCAAAAAATCCAGGTTCTGTGAAATCCGGGCGTTCCGAAAGTTTCGTTGTGAAACCCTCAGATTCGATTCGAAACAGAGTTCTATTCCAACCCACATTACATCTCTACCCATCACCACCTGATTGTTATTGCATCACAGGAGCATTGAAGGTAAGCTGTTCTTATGGGGGGGTTTTATGCTTTGAATCAAAAAAACACAAGGTTAAACATAAAGTTTGCACTGCGCTATTTCCAATTTTTTGTTGGGAAATTATGTGTGCCCTGCAAAAAGATTGAGAAACCCACACTAACCCTACATATTATAGTCTATATTACATTAGTTATTAGTTTGTTATGTAGGTTTTCATTTAGGAAATAGTGCCCCATGGTACATTGCTCTGTTTATGCTTAAACACTTTTGTTATCTCTGTTTCTCGGTAAGTCAATAAAAAAAAATACAGTTCTGTGAAATCATTAATTTGGCTCAACCTACTCCTTTTTAATGTTTTGTGAAAAAATATAAAGAAAGGAAAAGTTCAGTTAGTTAAACTGGTTTGGGGATGTTATTAAATAGAAAGTGCTCTTTTCTCTTGTGCACAGTGCACACGTAATAGAGTAATAGATAGACACTGCATTGCATAATTGGGAAGGGGATGTGTCAGAGCAGGGGAGTAGTGATGGACACAAAACCGAACCCAAACTCAAACTAATCAAACTAGTTTGTTTTTTGGACTCACGGCTGCATTTTTCAATAATTATCAAAAAAATCGATAATTGTTGAATTTACGAGCCATGTGCTAACCCTTCATTCATTCATTTTCGGTAACCCTCAAATGTGTAGATTGCATTCGCTAACCCTAGAATGTATCGTTCGCTAACCCTCGAATGTAGCCTTTGACTTTCGATAACCCTTGAATTTACGGTTCTATTTTCGATAACCCTCGTTATCGTATCGTTCAGTAACCCTCGAATGTAGCTTGCGCAAACCCGACAATTGCCCGTTCATAAAGTAAAAAAGTGTTTAAACAGGTTTTGGTGATAGTTTTGGTGATAGTTTTGGTGATAGTTCCCCAGGCCATTTTCCAGGTGCCACAGCCATTTACAGTAAGTTACCATTGTTAGTTTAGCAGTAAATCATCCAAACTTTTCGAACTATCACTCCCCATTGACTCTAATGTGTCAGTTTTTGAACTTTCGAACTTTTACTGAAGTTTGAACATTTAAAAATGGACCGAACTTTATGAAGTTCGACCATCTCTACAGAGGAACTGTCACAGAGCACAGTAGAGCTGATTGCGGCTGCTGTAAGTAACTCAAGGTTTTAGCAACATTGTCTTACTTTGACAACAATTTATGTTACCATTCTACTAAACTGCATTTTAAGTTTAGCACAATCATGTAGTTCACTGGCTTCAGCTGTCTAGTATTCATGGGAATCACACAACTTCAGCAGAGGGACACCAACAAATCTCAGTTTGCATTTCAATTTCAATTTATTGCTGCTTTAACACAACATGTTTCGAGCGTGCAAGCGCTCTTTTTCAAGTGTCCCTCTGCTGAAGTTGTGTGATTCCTGTGAGACAAATAGGTGTGTAAGCGGACACACCACAGAGATAGACACCATTGAATATTTAACCACACTAGACAACCTCTTGATTACTTGGCGAATGTCTAGTATTCATGGTTCAGATGCCTAAATTCAGTTTGAGAAAATGAGACGACATATTGCGGTCAAAGTTAGACGAACAACCTAAACTGGAATTATCTTATAATTCTAGCTGATGTTATTTTTTATTGTGTATAATTGCCTTTAAATATTTAGTACACAGTGTCCCAGATCTCCACTTATAACACTGAAATCCCCAGCAATAACATTTAGCTGTTATATTTTCTCTTTGAGAACTTTGTGTATACTGTAGTTCAGAAGAAACTATTGATCAGCAATCAGATACTACACACAATCTGGAGGTGAACACTTTGTAGTCTGAGGACACATTTAGGTATTATATGAAAGGATGCAGGGAGCCGATAGTGGCCTCTGGCCACCTGAAAGATATACAAAGAACAGAGAAAATATATTGTAAATGTGTGTAGCCATGCTTATGATGTCCAAGTGCTATAGTGCTGATAATGTGAACACTTCAGAAACATCACCAGCAACCTCTACTCCTCCCCTGTCCCCAGGGTCTTAGCATGCTCACTGAAGATTTAATGTTGGTATGTGACGCCCCTACGCTGAAAACTGCTATTGTCGATAGTACCACTCACTAAAGCTACCGGGAGCAGGATATAGCACCATAACTGCAGTTAGAAATGACCCATGGCTCATAAAAAAGAACAACTGTGAGCTTTTATTAAAACTTATTTAGAAATCACAGTTAAATATATGCAGGACTGGTCAGGCCAAAATTCGACTTTAATTCCCAATCAATAGACTTCTGGTTGGTCTATTGGTAACTTCCAGTTCAGCTACTTTATTAAGATAGGAAAAATGGATTCCCCAGTTTAGATAGGCTAGACACATGTCTCTGTCAATAATTATAAAAATAACTATTTTGTACTTATTGTAGCCCCTTATATAACAAGCCCCTTCTATGCCCCTTACTGCGATAATCTCACCAAAAGATAACCGCTACTTTAAATTAATTATATGTTTCAATAATAATAATCATAATAATGTGTCAAAGTGATGTGAATGTGTTTATGGACTTGTTATATCACTGGGCACTTTGCACATTTCTTTAAATTTTGTTCATCCATTCACAACTGCCCCTGCCTCAAAGAGCTTACAGTGAAAGTAAACTATCGCATACATTCACAACCTGTATTTATACAATAACTGTGGGAAGAATCCACACAGGCAGGATCTAGCACTGTATCTGTATCAGTGCTATCTGCAGAATCTGTACCTCTATCTATATCTGTCTAAAGAGAGTTTATAGTCACAGTTCTTTGCTGTGAAAGTCTTTGGAAAATGAAAAACATACACATATACATATACTACATATGTCTGTATATAAAATACAAATGTCCTGCTTTAATTATATCCTTTATAGCAGTTGGCATAATGTGTCTGCTTTAGTTGCTCTTTCTAAGTTGTGTTTTTAGTGTAAATATGTTTTGTTCTTTTACGAACGTTAACTGTTGTTTAGGTTTTATCCTAACAAAGGTTTTATGCCATTGACACCTTATAAAATGTTTAGCAACACATTAACCTTCTGTTTTCTGTAAGGAATAAGACTGATGATGTAAAGACCTTTTTATACAAAGATAAGGGCACTGTAGGTTTCACAGTTCAATAATTATTCAACAAACAGAAATATTATAATGTGATTTCTCTCCTGACATTCTATGCCAAATGTGCATAATATCATTTTTCAATTGACACTAATTTCAATATTTTCTTATCTTATTTGTGTTTAATTCCTACAAACATAGCCTACACTTACAGGTTATTCACACTCAATTAAATCCATTTGTGCACACTAACAGTCAAAGCACTTAACACCTGGTGAACGAGAATTAATTTCTCAAACACTGCAGTTTTGTAAGTCATCTTGTCAGTGGCGTAACTAGGAATCACTGGGGTCCAAGCAAAACTGAGATGGCGCCCCTATCTGTGCTTCATCAACAGTGGTTTTCTGGGAGGAGGCTATATCTGTCCTAATAATAAGATGGGCCCCATTGGCTCCCAGGCCCCCCTGCAGTTGCTCCCCCTGCTGTTATGCCCCTGCATCTTATGTGACTAAAGTAAGTAGTAACTTCACTGTTATTGTGTGTCCATTTATTTTGTGAGGACTTAATACTGTATGGTAGGACTGTGTCCTTTAAGAAGTAAAAGGTCTGGACAGAACCTATCAATATTTCCAAAGTGCACAGGTTATCTGTGGTCATAGTTATAAAATTGTGTGATATTCCACTTTTACTCACATAATACAAAATACTGATTGATGTCTGTATTGTACATATTGTACCCATTATGTGCACCACATGTGGCATTGACCATAGATTACCATACCATAGGGGTATTTTATAACCCCTAGTAGGAATTTTAGTAGCTGTAAACTACTGATATTGATCAGGCACTTTTTATTTCTTCACTGTGGTTGGTATATTGTATTAATTTGCATCTTTCATTGTATGATCTTCTTACAGCTGAGAGATAATAGGGAGCAATTTCATAGGGTAAAGCTAGGTACACACAGTCCAGATTTCTGAAAGATGACAGACAGGATCTGCCAGATCCTGTCTGCCATCTTTCAAAGATCTGCATACACACAGTCCCGAGCGTTCTCCCTATGAACTTCATAGGAGAACGCTTGGGACTGTGTGTTTCCATCGGCCGCGCTAGACTCCTCTATAGGGAGTCTAGCGCGGCTGATGTAAATGTTCGGCCTTTCCCGAATGAGCATTTGGCCGACCCGATCGTTCGGCGGCCGCGCGCTCATTCAGGAAACGAACGTACACACATAACGATAAAGCCCCGATACCCTCGGATCCGATGGTATCGGGGCTTTATCGTTACTGTGTGTACCCAGCTTAAGAGAATAATAGAATAATAGCTTCTAAAGAAGAATCTGCAAAATTATTCAAATCATATCTCCAGAGGTTTGCGATTTACATATGATTATTAACATATCTAAGCTTTGGTGGTAATTGTATACATGGAGCCAACTGCACACACATACACCATCTGATCTTTTTGACTCTGTCTAACTAAAGTTAAGGACCCAACTGACCATGATGGTTTGATGGTGTTGTGGTTGACCATTTTTTACTCCCTACACCATGAAAAACCAATGGGATTTGTGTTATACTTGCCATATGTATGGCAAGCTTCAATTGTTATATTCAAGAAAAAATATGATATGGGGGTCCAATTAAATATTAAAGAGTGATCACATATTTATTAAGCAAATAATTTGCAGAGCAGAACATAGCATAATGTTTAGGCCCAGGGGCCTTCTCAAGTGCTTACTGGACATACCCATGTGCTAGTATTTTTACAAAAAACATAGCTCCCTCTAGTGGTAGGGTGAATTAACCAAGCTTTACATGTTTACATAAAATATATAAGGGTTTGCAAATGAACATGGATGACATTTACCTTTCCAACCTTTAGTGACACTTCCATTTAAAAATGCGTTTGTATGATCAAAGTTCAAAGTCCTACTTTTCACTTTTTCCAGATAATCTATAAATCCAGGTATAGAATATCTTGAGGTCTGAAAAATATAACAAAAGATAACTTTTTGTTTAAGCAATCTAATCAAATGTATTAATGGCAAGATAAAATGTGATTAAAATTGTATTAAAGAAGAAGCTCAACACAAATAAATAGAAGGGAGAATATTCTCATTTCAATGATCAATACATGCTTTAAAAGTACAGACTTCCTGCATGCAGGACCCCTAACATTGTTCATTATGGTCTTGCCCTTGGTCTATTGGTTAATTCAGTTGCTCACTAGAGATCTGAGCATGTTTGACCCATTCTACAGCCAATCAGTAGAAATTACTGTTTGGAACAGTCCAAGGAAGTGTGCATCCTGGGAAAAATAAGAACCATTTGCAGAACCTGAAATGGCATCTCACTGCTGACCACAGCAAAGCATGGAAAAGGGTATGAAATCAATGTATTTTTAAATAAAAATTTAAATAAATGTATTTTTCACTAAACTTCTCCTTTAAAAAAAAAAACAAGCAGAAAATTCAATAATCATACTGGTTGTTCAACATTATAAACTATGTTTTCTGGCTCAAAAAAGAAGATCAATAAATCAAAAATCTGCCGATAACAACAAAGATTTAAATATTAAAGCATTTAGAAATATCTCCATAGTGAAATCGTGTAAACATCTTAGAAAGCACAAGGTATCAGCTATATATTTTCTCCTGCTAGAAAGACCATCCTGCCCTTTGTCATGTAAAAGCTTCTCCTTATTGGACAAACAATCCTGCTTTAAGTAGAACCACTAAAGGAAAGTTCTTTTTGTTTGTAGTCTTTCTTATGCTGGTGTCTCTTTCCCCAAAACAAAGAAAATTCCCATTTTAAAGTTATTTACAGTTTAGGATGGCGTTTGATTGAGAGACATTGTCTTAATCAGCTGCAGTAAATATTTTATGACCTTCTGTCATGTAAACAAAACATTTAACAGAAATCCAAATCTCCATATGATATTGGTAATACTGCTGAGATATTATCAATGTTTAGTAAATACTGTTATGGGTAGGACCAAGCTGGTAAAAACTACCAGAGATGTGTATCCGACCAGTTTAAAAGTTCCTTCAAGCCACCTCTCCAGTTTGTCATAAATATTTGTGCCATTTTATGCTGTGGAATGAATTTAAGACCACAGTTCTTTTAAGTGGCATGAAAACAGTAAACAGAACCCAGTTTAGAAGATAGAAAAGATATAATGTTGATTGATAACACTTCAGAGAACTTGTTTTTAAGAAAACCTCCCAAGGTTACACACCAAACCGTGTCTATTTATCTAGCATATCTGAGTTTAAACAGTGTCTTGAAAAAGTGAAAATCTGAACAAAGCAATTTATGAAGTGCATATAGCATGAAAGCTGTTGATGTACGACATACAAAGCATCCGAATGATGTTTATAGGGGATATGTTCTATTTATATAACCACACTCAATAACAAAATCCTGTTATTAAGAAACTGACATAAGGGGAAACAAATATGGAAGGTTCTGGCTCATTAGTTTGAGAAAGGTCAATACCATTTTTGTTTTTATCCGTGTATAATGTACCATCATAGTCTGAGACAATGCAGTCAATGTAAAGGCGTAAGTATGTAAAGTGTAGATGGTACAGTAGGCTCATGTTACATATGGTGTTGAATGGTTCACATACATCTGAAAGTATTGCATTGCCTGCTGGTACTTATTGGAAAGGGATTATTAGCTCTTGGGATACAGTTTTATGGAAATGTTGCATAATTCTCAAGATTTATAAAACAATAGGAATAGTAGAGTTGCCACTGAACATTTTTATTGCTGTGTTAGAAAAAATAATCTGGTATACAATAAGAAATCATCAGCCTCATTTACGGGGAGGCCCTGGCCTCTTTTCCAGAGTTAAAGTCACGTTAACCTATTTTATATTGACTTATGCGACTTTAACTTCATCTTAGCGCTGGGCGCATGGGTTTCGCACTTGCGCGTCCGGATTAATATCATGTTTGCACTAGTTTTAGCGCAAGATTTTAACGCTGACTATTAAAATCTTGATGTGGGTAATTCCCTATTGAATCTTCTATGGGACATTTACCCAGAGCGATAGTGTGCACAAACATTTAAGTTTTTCTGAAAACAAGTGCTGCTTACAGGCTGTTTAGCAATAGTTTCGCCCTGCACTTTTCCAGTGCCTAGGCTATTTTCTAATGGAAGTTTTCAGTATGCAATTTTCTCACAGCTAATGCACAGATCCGGGCGAGGCTGTGTTTTTGCACAAACAAGCTGCTTGGTGTGCAGAGACAGAAGCCTGATCAGTGGTGGTTGATATTTGTGTGCATCTGATTCTGCCTGTACTACACACTGATGAAAAAGATCCTTAGTCTATAAGAAGTGACAGCTCCTTTTTAAGCAATATGTATTATACCTGGCTAACTATTTGTACAAAATGTTGGGGTTTAGTTAACGTCTCTTAATTTAAATGTATTTGTCATTGACCAGTATTTTACCTGTTAAAATAATTTTAAATACCAGATGGGGCTCTATTTATTTAATGGAATATTAAGCCCCTTCCCAAACACAACAAACCCTCCAGAGCTGTCAGGAATATTAAATTTCCCTAAAAAAGCTGTAAAACCCACGTTAATCCAATGCAATATCAGGTTAACATGATATTACCCTTATTTTAGGGCATTGCACTATTTCCAAATCTATTAGGAAATCATCATCTTACCTTTCCGCAATCCCACAATGCAATACTGGATGTAATCACGCTTACAGTTAGTCCTGCATTGCATCGCTTGAACACGGAAAGGTATGACGCTGCTATTAGTCATGTTATTGCATTTTTTAACCTTGGTTAAATAAAAATTTTATTCACAGAAAAAATTATCCACTTTTAAAAAAAAGCAGAATGAGAGGTAGGAACACTTGCTCCTGCCTCTTATATATTTCTGGAAAGGAAAGCTGTTTTGTTGACCCTGAAAATGTGTTTTTTTAGAAGTGTAGGAGGGAGTGCCTTGTTTATTTAAGAAAAGTTATTTGCTAATCTTTTCTGGGTTTCCTAAATTTTATCATCAACTTAATAAGGGTTAATCTGTTTTTCAGCGACTGTTTTAATTGTTTTTGTAGACTTCTCTACAAAACACCACAAACTCAACAATATGCACTTGTTAAAAAACAGTGTTGCTGAAATTAAGATTGAGATTGTCAAGACCTGTCTGGTTCCAGAGCCACCTTCAACTGTCACCTGTAATGGAAAATTGTTAAATGATAATGACTATGTAAGATCCTGGCTGTATAAATGTTGTTTTACACCATCAAGAAATGCAACAGGCCACTCCAAAATACTTTAATTGCAATAAATGTCATTCACCTAACTGTGAGATTCATCTCCGGCAACGTTTCGGCTGGACCTCCACCCTTTATCTAGCCTCAGGCACTGAAACCTAAACCTGTTTTTAAGATGGTGTTTTATGGTGCTTTAAATCTTAGTACACTATGTATATGTATGTATAATTTTATTTATATAGCACCACTTAAAATTACATAAATAAAGTTTCAAAGGTTAAGAATATATATATATATATAGTTCAAAAAGCAAAGAGGTAGGTGCACATAAGGGGTCTAATCAATGTATATTTTTAATAGTGCAATAACTAGGCAACGTTTCGGTCCACGTCTAGGACCTTTATCAAGCCAACCCAATGTATATATATATATATATATATATATATAATTATTGTGGTGTGGCCAAGAGCTTACAAGAGCTTACAAGCTTACAAAGTGGGAGGAACATCATACAGATATAAGTGGGGGAGGGATATAAAGTGCTCAGACAGCGAACAATCATTAATAGTGCAGTTTTTTTAGAAATGTAGGATAACAGTTTAGATTTAAAAGAGCTAATTGATGTAACCTGAAGAAGTGAGAGAGGGAGAGAGTTCCAAAGGTAGGGAGCAGCAAGTTAGAATGGTTTAAGACAAAGGAGGCAGTGTTCATAGGATGTTTGTAGAGAAAATTGCCTTGCAAGGAGTGCAGGGCACGTCCAGGAGCAAAAGGGAGCAAGGGCCCTATTCAAAAACGCGCGGTATCGCAATGTATCATTAATGTACGGCCACAGCCGTTAAGCTACGCTAACGATCATAAATTAATGATAACTAATTTAACTAATTTAGTGATCGAAAACTAACAATCATTAAACCAATCTTTAAAGGTGTTGTATCGCTATAAAGCGATACCATGCCTTTATAAATATGACCTCAAGAAAGAAGATAAGTAGGGAAGTGCAGCAGAGTGAAGCGATTTAAAGGTTAAAAGAAGGGTATTGAATATGATTATTTGTTTGATGGGAAGCCACCCCATGGACTGCAGTATCAGGGTTGCGGGTTCTCTTTTGGAGGAGAGTGAGATGATCCGAGCTGTCAAGTTTAAGATAGACTGGAGAGGAGAGAGTTGAGAGGCCGGGAGTCCAAGTAGCAGAATTTTACTCAGTTAAGATGGGAGATTATGAGGGCATGCATGAGCATTTTATTAGTGGAGCTAGAAAGGCAAGGGCGGATCTTGGCAATATTGCGAAGGAGAAAAGAGAGGAGTCAAAGATTACTCCAAGGCAGCGTGCAGATTCAACTGGGTTAATGGCCATATTGTCAATATAGATGGAGAAGGGTAGACTAGGTTGTAGTTTAGGGGGGCAGTGGAAAGTGGATTTCTAAATGGGTTACCACTGAACAAGGCCAGATGGAGGTTCATGAACGAATACATTCATGTGATTTATTATATATGATATAATATCATACATGTATTCACTAATTGCCATGATTATCATCACAGTTAGCCAATACAGATATTCCATTTAATTTTGTTATAAAGTTTATTCATTAAGGCTGGGTACAGACAAACAGATTTTTTTGGGCAAGCCGACCGATGTCTCCGTCTATCGATGATTTTAGCTGCTGTGTTGAACGCTGTTGGACCCCGTTTGCCTGGATCAGATGATTTGATATGCCAGCCTAATGTTCTGTTTTACTGAGAAATCCACATTTGCACTACATTACCATTAGTGTCTTTTAAGGTCAGAGCTGTGACCATTTTTTATCAGTCATACTCACTCAGTCAGTATATTATAATTATAATATTCAGTATTCCTCTGCTAGATTGCTCAACCAAACACATACTTGCTGCAGTTGTTATTTTTTCATATTTTCTTTACTAAATGTGTTGGATATTGTTAAAAGGCATTTCATACCGTTAGATTAGCTTTAGATAGTTTGTTAGGTTAAGCTATGTTACACTAGTTAGGTAAGTTAGGGTCCTGTTAAATGAGTCTAGTGTTAAATGTCTATTTAAAGTAATTGCACAAATAAACTATGCCAAGTTCAAAACGGCAAAATGGCTAGACGCGCTCCCACCCACAAAGCCACGCCCACCCACCAAGCCACGACCACACTGTTTCGCCGGCAACTTGCTATACGTGCCACATATAGGCGGCAATGAAAGTTTGGCTCAGGTGGAAAAAACCCTAGAAGCACTCCTGCCTACTAACCATTATACCTCAATAATATATTCTGGTATATAAAGTGAAGGGAAAATATAGCCAGGAAGGTAGGGGGATGTGTTATTAATATTTCATGCACTATGCAATTTATTGGTGTTTATTGGATGTGGGGTTGTTTATGAAAGTTCAGGTTGTTTAGCATATACCTGCTGTGTTGCCCATTTGAACCCACTGCTGTTTCTCTTGTTTTGCTCTATACAAAATAATTTAGAACGCAGTCTAAATGTTTATTTCTATGGCTTCTAAAAATCCTTGTAAAGCATTTCTAATTCTGAAATCAAACAAATAAGCCAAAGGAAGTTGTTCCATTTTTAATTGCAAATGTGTGAGTTTGAGATTGTAAATAAGCCATAGATCTGTCTCCACTGTCTCCCTCACACTGGCTTGTTAAAGTAACAACAAACTGTGTCAGCACAGTTCAGCATGACTAAAGGCTTGTATACACTTCTGATCTTGGCACCGAACCACAACGCACACCTGCGATGAACCGGCGTTTAGGATGATTATCACACATGTGTATGCGTTTGGTCGGGGGGAAACGGTTGTTCAGTGTGCGCGTGAAGTTGCTCAGGGGTTGTGGGTCGGTGCCATGATCGGACGTGTGTACGAGGCTTAAGTTGCATGGTGTTTGTAAGAAATCAACATTCTTCTAATAATTACCTCTGCTGCGACCCTAGTGGAACAAGTCCTTTGCAGTATATGTTACATTTGATTCTGTCTTAAAAATCCAGGCAAATATTCCTGCTATTCCCACTTATTTTCTCAAACCCATTACTACACCACTACAAAGAGCAATGAATTTAGACCTTCCCGGGAAATATGGTCCTGACTGTATTTAAAGTTTTTCTTGCAGTGACATTTGATTTTATTAATTTCTATTTCTCTGGGTTTCTTTATGTTGCCTTGTAGCTAAATCCAAGTCTTTTGTGTCTTTTCTAAAACATTTGCAAAGGTCTATAAAATATTATGGAGATTCTATAAAACTAATTATAGCAATTAAGATTAAAAATATAGACAAGGACCTGCTCAGACCATATTTCCCATTGCCATGGTATACTTTTATGTTCCTTTTTCTGTTTCTTTTTTTACTTTTACCTTTACTAAAGCCAATATGGGAATAGCTTCTAAAAACATTCAACATTTACGTAGCATAGTGGTGATGACAATAAAAATAGATTGGTTTGTTGCAAAAACAAATGTCTGCTCAGTGATGTCAATTGGGCATGTTAACTTGTTGCTAACATAAAACTCTTACTGAGTATATTCTCCAGTATCATAAGAATACAGTATTCCTTGTTAGTTAGCCATTTGTTTTTTTCCTTTGCTAAACTTACATTATTTTAGTTAAATGGGTGTTTTTCCAGAAACCCCAAACATGTATAAAATGATTCACCAGAACCAATTAATTATTAAATTCATTGTTACATTTTTTTTCTTGGTAATATACAGCAGTTTCTGTCCCACCCATTTACTAATCCTGTAGCTCCCCAGTCGACTGGGTTGAATTATACTACTTGTAATATTGTTTTCCTGGTTTAGACATATGTCTGAGAATGATGAGTTGTAACAGTATAGTTTTATTCACCACATCATATGTGTATTTAAAGTATTTTATGGGCATTTTTATTAAAATTGATAGAAATATTGATTTGTCCACAAACGCCTGCTGGGTTTTCATTTTGTTTTATTAATAAAATCTTACATGAGGAAAATGGATCAGACATGCACCAAATTCAGTTACTACAGTAGTTAGGCAGGTAAGGCAAACGTGTTTCAGTTGGAAACCTTACAGAAGGGGGTTCAACTGTTGGTAGTCTATTAAATGCTTGAAGGAGTGTTGAGTGGAAGTGGAAATGTGGTTCCATCCACAAACAATTGTTCCAAAAACAGTTATCTTAAGGCAGCTTAACAGCGGCTGCACTGGCTGGGCAACCTTCTCGGTTTTAATGGAGCGGGGAGAGGAACTGATCTAGAGAAGTCCTGTAGTGCAGGAGAACAATAGAATTGCTTCCTGACATAGTTAAGCAATCCAACCAAAACTAAGCTTGACAGCGGATACTTGACCTCTTAATCAAAATTGGAGGAGACACACACGCAGTACTTCCACTGCTAACATGTTTTCTCCTCAAAGGAGATCTGAAACATGTTGCAATAAATATGTTAGCAGTGGAAGTACTGCCTGTGTGTCTCCTTCAATTTTGATTATGAGGTTAATTAACAGTACCTGCAAAAGTGGGAGCAGGGGAGTGAGACCAGAAAGAGACAGAGCTGGAGGTGCAACCATAGAGATTAATTTTGACAGCTGATACATTTGTTTGTAGGCCACCTCAGATATTCAAATAATTATCTCAAATTTGTACTTAGCTTAAAGAAAAATTATACTGTACTTTAATCCACCCATGCCACACCTGAATAGCACCCAGGATGAGGGCCTAATTCACTAAGCCTTTACTCCTGGGTTTGGTTTAGAGCTGCTATAGAACTTACTTACCTAAACTTTCCATTATCTTCTGCCTCTCTCGGTCCTTTGGTGATGAGTCCAATGAGAAGTTGTGCTCTGCAAGGAGCGTGCCTTCCTAGTTACCTCTTAGTCAAGCCGAAATTGGGACCAGCAAGGTGAAGAAAAGTTTAGGTAAATCATTAGGACCAAATATCGACCAGTGTGTACACAAGAGTTTATTTTCTGTACCTTGTATTTGTTTTGTGCTACTGCGATTGTGAATCTGGACCCCTGATAACAATGGTTGTGTGTACTACCATTTGGTTTACAACAGCATAGCGGCTGGCAATTATGATATTTTCTTAGAGAATAAGACTCCACTGTAGAACTCAAATTAAGATTCGCAACCCAGAGCAAAATGGTGTATAAGAAAACAAACCTGACATTTGCTTTGAAATCTGTACCAATGATATGTAACTACCCTTATATGTTGTTACAAGAGTTTTCATTACCTTCCTCTAAATACCA
This sequence comes from Hymenochirus boettgeri, assembly GCA_019447015.1. Taxonomy (NCBI): domain Eukaryota; kingdom Metazoa; phylum Chordata; class Amphibia; order Anura; family Pipidae; genus Hymenochirus; species Hymenochirus boettgeri. The sequence continues at coordinate 243,252,839 of CM033469.1, forward strand.
CTTCCTTGACTTCTTTTGTAATGGCAGAAGCATCTGAGGAAGTCATTTGACTTTCTGACCCTACTCATTTTGTCGAAGTCACGAAGGATTCCAAATGTAAAGCGTAAGTTTGACAAAGATGAGCTGAGTTTAAGAAAGAAGTCTCAACTGTAATACAAAACAGAGGATTTCCCAAGGGATCAATTTATCTTCTAAGCCGTCTTTTTAGTATCAGGTGCATCATCTTGAGAATCCATTGCACATTCCAACCGAAATGAGTTTAATGTTCCCACATAAAAAAACACCCAGCCAGGTGGCAGATCAATATAGGACTACATGGTGTAAAATGAAGCAATGCCTCTTACAGGAATTTATGGGGTTATTTATTGGAGATCTCTTTCTTGTGTAAATCATGGAAATTTGGAATACTTGGTTAATTTATTGTGATTGCAAAATCCTTAAAAATGACATCAATATTACTCCATGTAATAAGGAGTAATGCCATCAAGTTGCAGATAAAGGGCTAGGCAAAGCTTAGGGAGTTTATCTGAGTTTTACATAGGCAGAATAGTAAATTACACATCAAACATCTGCCTTGAGAAATGGTAGTCAATCTGCTCTTTACCCTGTCACCAAACAGGTGTTTCAAACCGTTAAGATAAAGATATATACCAGAAATATTGTTTTGAAGTTGTCAATAAAAATACAATTTGGGGTAGATTTATTATGTGACGGTTATTGTTTGCATTTAACATATATTGCGTGTTACAATTTGAACTTAAACATTTGCTAGAAAAATGAGAAATATTTAGCACCATTTTAAACAATAAGAACTTTTATTGAATAACCCTGATAATGTCAAACAAAACAAATACAAGTACTACGGCAAGTCTAATTCATTACATTATATAGAACAAACATTCCACACACAGATGTATTGGTGGAAAGGACAGGTCACAGATGTATTAATCTAACAAACAGCAACTAATTAAACCAGAGTTTCTTCAAACCATGTGTCAGAGAACTAGTGTGCATTCATAGAGACAGAGAAGTGCCCTAAAATGTTAGTAGTGAAAATTAGAGATGTCCGAACTTCGCAAAATACGGTCCGCTCGAGAAAAGTTCGAAAATCTGCGAGCGGACCTATTAAAATAAAAGTTCGGCAAAATCCGTTCTTCGAAAAAATGAGGATTCTGCGAAAATACGAGGATTCTTTGAAAATACGTACCCGAAAATGTGGCTTGCTCCTTCTAAAAATTTGAAAAATCCATGAAATTTTGAATTTACGAGGATTTCTCGTGTTTTCCCGTATATTCGAAAATGCGAGAAATCCTCGTAATTTAAAAAAATTTCAAAAACGCGGTTCAGAAAAGTTTGGAAGGCAGAAAACCGGAAAATCTGCGATATCCGCCGTTCGCAAATGAGGTAAATCCGCCGCGGATCCGAACTGGGCCATCTCTAGTGAAAATATTTTCTACTGTACGACATACATTTGTGTTATATCACTCTGTATGTGCACCATACAGAGTGATAATCTGGCAATACCCAGTATGATAATATTGCTGCATCTATGGCGTTTATTAGTACTAGTGTCACTGACTCACTTTTAGGGCTATGTGCTGTTATCACTCTCTATTGCCTCCACTAGGCAAAGCAATGAGCCGTTTTTGTATACCGCCGCAACCGCCGTTAGTTATGTCTTAAAGTCACGTTAACCCTTGATATATGGGTTAATGTGACTTTTAGACGGAAAAAGCAGTTTGCGGCTTTCAACACATAGAAAATCAAAAAGGAATAAGTCAACCATATAGATTTATACTTATAGATATCTTTTCTGTCTATTTATATTTTTTGTTTGTTTGTAAATGATGGTAGGCACCCTCTGTACAGTTCCATGTGTTAATTTTTTCCTATAGGGACATCTCCATAGGTGGTGGTGGTTACACTCAAAGAAGGAAACAATGGACTTTGATAAAGACATTGGACATTTTCCTTGCACCAATGGGAGAGGGGGGCGGGTTTTGTGATGTTATTTAACTTCCTTATGTAAGTGTGCTGTTTATGATTGAGGAAGAACACAGTGGTGTTCCAAAATCACACGCAGTACAAAATGCTATGGGGGTCCATTTCCTTTATGATTTTCTGGTTCAGACTACACTGGCAGATGGTCCAGTGGGAGAGTGACCCTACAGAATCAAGTGGGCAATTGTACAAAACTATTTGTATTACCTTTTGGTGCATAGCCCTGTTTGTCTTTCTGGCTGATTGACAGAGACCTGTCAGGCTGTGACAGACATCTTGCCCAAGAAATATCTACAAATGGAGGACAGGTACAATTTAGACACAAATAGCCTAACCCGCTATTTTCCCCATTGGAAAGGCTAGAAACAAGAAGATACAAGGCAAGGGTAAAAAGAAGCACTGCAGAAAATAGGGGAGGACCCAATACCTGGCTCCCTGTGTTTGTTACTTTGGAATCCCTACCATTTCTTCTACCATGGCCAGTGCATTTTCCTCTTTCTCATTAAGATTAGCTCAATTAAATTCCCGTCCTGCCTATCCCGACAATTTTATGTTGCCTCTTCCTCAACCAATGTGCTTTCCAGGGCTTATTTTATGTAACAACTTTGAAACCACCACAGTAGTATTAAGTTAGTGCAATAATATAAATATATATAAAAGTATATTACAAGGGACACATCACAGCCTATCATCTCATACACCATATAAACTGTCTGTTGGAATCACCTCCTTTTTGAGAAAGTGAAGGCTAATAAACTTTAGCATGAGGGCCAGTTATTTCACTGTGTCAGAACAATTTGACATCAGATAAGGATTAGAAACAAATTGGCTAAAACAGAAACATTATAGACATTTGGCGTAATACATGAGTCATTTAATTCTCTAGGTCGCTAGGCTTCACTTAGAGAAGGCAAGGTGCAGTGCTACCTTTAATGCATTTCAGTCAGCCGGCCATGGATGCCAGAAACTTGTTAGAGGTTGGCACTACCTTGTATTACACCCTAGTACACCCACTGCAGTGTATTTGTATTTTTTATGACTTTTGGTGGCTTGGAGGATATTTTAAAGGCTTGTGGTGCCATTGCTAATACATTGTTTTTCCAGATTGGTAACAGTAGCAAGTGCAGGTTTTGTAAAGGAGGGATTCCTGAAAAAGTTTATCATGGACAGTGTTGAGCTCAGCACACCACCAACATTTAAGCCACACTGCCTTTAAAGGCCACCATCATGTTAAAATATACCTTAAATTATATTTCCCTTGCCCCTAGGATATTGGTGGTCACCAAGGAATTTTATAACCATATAAAAGTATGAAGCATAGGAAGCAGGTTTTATTTGTTAAACACAGATGAATCGCAAGGGAGGGAGGGGGAGAGCTCCACTGTGCATACCAGAGTCCTCTAAGAGGAGCAGGAAGTGGCAGAAACTAGATTACACACAGGGAGTCTCCTATTTTTCACTTTTCTGGACTTTTATCAGGCCCTGCAGGACAACTAAGGAGCAGAGGAGAAAGGTAAGGATTTTTTAACACTACACAGTAGGGCCAGCAGTGGTGCAAATTTTAGTTTGAGGCAGGGGTGTAACTGCAGCGGTCCAGGCCCGGGCCCCCCCATGAGATTGGAGGCCAGACCCCTGACACACACCCTCGCCAGCGCGCCAAAGGTCTGCGATAAGTTGTTTTTAAACAGAAGTTTGGGTCTGGTCTTTTAAACAGCTGATTGCGCATATGTTTATTTCATACGCTGTTTAAAAACAGCTGATCACGCACAGTGATCACGCTGGTGCCCTCTTACCTCCAGGTATCCCCTTCAAATGGCAATTATGCTGTTCCTGTCTATCCTCTTTCAAATAACACAATGCAAATAACTCATCAGGTGCACATTTTGGGGGGGAAGGCATCATATTCCCCTTTACTTTTCACAAGGGCAAGCTTTTGGGTAATAACTTATACATACATACATACAAGGGCAAGCTTTTGGGTAATAACTTATACATACATTTAAAACAAGCAAATTGAGTTTTTGACTAAGCAATGTTTATTATATGTATCTGTATATTTATTCATTAAAAGGTAGGATAACATCACATTTACATCTGCATACAAATAGATCTTTCAAACAACAGTGTCACTGAAATATTTATATTAACTGTTAATCTTAAATAAAACCCATTTAGCCAAAAGGGAAGGTTGTGACCTTAGAAAAACCTATAGACACCGACCATTTTATACTCTCACCACGTTAAATTATATTGTGTTAGATTTTGTAAACGAAAGACAAAATAATCTCAGAAAAGTCTTGCAGGAAAGGAAACATTTTATTCTCCTATGTCTGATATTTTCTAGATTACATTCCAGTTGTAGAGAAAACAACAGCTGTGCTTTAGCCATCGAAAAAATGACGCTGACCTCCAAGCGAGGCAATCTGGGAATAAAGACAAAAAGATTTTGCACTTGATGCTTATGTGAAAATAAAAAAGGATTTCATAATGGATTACAAAATTGGCTTACAAACGCATTTACAATTATAATACATGATAATCTAGGTCAAGATGTGGTTTTATGTCTCTTGGCTTGTAGGGGGTGGTTAACATGTGTTATTCAGGGACTGCATTGAGTCCAAACTCTGGAGTGTTGTAAGTGTCAAAGTTATGTTAAAAGCCATGTGTTTTGGTTCTGTTACAGTGAGAACACAGTTAGATCCTTGTTAAGTGTGGTATGTCATGGTTACAATACTAAAGGGAGGCTGGGAGTCATGTCTTGTCAATAGAATTCAATATGAAAAAACAAATTTATATTCAGTCTGTACATTTTCTAGCACCATTTCCTATTTTCATCTTTGAGTAAAGACAACACTTTCCCACTAGGTCAACTCATTTAACAGACCCTCTACTTTTATCATAGTTTTTGAAAGCCATGTCACAGTTGGCCAATACAAATGTTTTCATCTTTTGTGTTATTAAACAGCATGATATATACTTGCCCTATTTATCACTTGGACAAGTTATAGATTGGAGCAGGAGGTCGTTTTAGCGTATTTGTTTCATTAACATTTTTGCTATGGCAGGCTGCAGCATCGACCATTCAGAAAGCACTTGGGAGGTCTTTGTGAATAATGACTTACATGCTGCACAGGAAATTCATGCTGGACTATATTTTTACTCAATTTTGCACATGCACGTTTAACAGTACAGAGACTTCAAAGGCCTGTCGGGTATTATTAAAAATGTCCCACTCTGAGTGGGAATTTGTTTCATAAATAACGGCAAAGCAAATGTTTATATCATCATCAATCAATTACACACACACAAAAATTAACTTCTTCTTTTGATACTCCATCATTATGCCCAGAGTTTTGACCAATGCGCAGTATGTGTGGCCTGTACACAAAGACACTTCATCACTTGTCTCATTTTACATTTAAATTAAGGAAAATCAACTTAAATACTTGAAAATACTCATGCATGTTATTACTAGGTGTCTAGATGTTTCAAAGAACAGACCCCCCACAACAACGAAAATATTAATGCATGGATCTATGCTGTGTACCATATTTCAGTAATCCCATACAATATAAATGCAGGATTGTGAAAGTAGGAAATATTTGGAAGCATATGCAGGGAGATTCAATAAAAGTTCTTATCGTTTAAAATGGTGCTAATTTTGCACCAACCAATCAGAACTTATTTAACATTTGAAAGCTAATATCTGATTGGTTGGGGCAAAATTAGCACCAATTTAAATGATAAGAACTTTTATTGAATAACCCTGTTAGTATTTATTACTTGTTACATTGTCTCTGAACAGTACTGATAGAGAGGATTTCCTCTTGCTAGTTATATGAAGGCCTCGACTCCCCTTTCAACTTTTTAGACTCTCTGAATGATTATTCCTACCTCACAATATTGTTTCGTTTAGGAGCTGCAGCGCCTACAGTTTTCCTGTATTAAAGATAGTGTTGAAGCCAGGAGGAAGACTGGCAGAATCAGTTTACTTTGGGCTGGTGCTCCTCACAGAAACAATATTGAAAGGTAGGAATTACCAATCCTATATCCAAATAAGGAACAGAGACTTCTGGGTAATTACCATGTTTCCATGGCAATATTATATCCCTGTCCCAAATACTTTTCATTTTAATGGTATTTTAAAAAAAACAAAAAAACTTTATACACAGACGATAGTTATCCTTTAACGTAAAGGACATAACAAATGTCTCTACTTTTTATGACAGAGGACTTGCTCCCACTAGATGCCTTTTGTTTCCAATAACGAATGCAGCATTCTCACCTGTACATTTGCTTCACACATTTGGGTCAGGAACACTTACATTACCATTATTTAGGTTTAGAATTTTACAAAAATGCAGAAAAACATATAAAAAAAACTCACACTGCATAAGGCTCTATTCTGTGTGAAAATTATTGCTTGATAATATTGATTAGCCCCAACTCAACAAGTATTGAACAATTGTTACAAAGTAAATAAGCTATACATTTTTGTACAAAATGGCTTGCAGGTCAGTGACCAAGCATCTCGCTCGATTTGATTTGAAAAGGGAGGAGCAAGAGATCTGGAGAACTCCCATAACACAGGAGAACAAATATATTGCTCCCGAAAATTGATTCAACCGGATTGTTTTATTGTGGGGCCGAGCATATACACATGTTAGGTCATTGGCTGACATGGTTATTTATTGGCTGCTTTAGCTGACATTAATCTTACATCTGTAATATCAAACCTGGTTCCAACTTTGAAATTCTGCTAGAATGCTGATGAAATTCTGAAATTTCGGAGCAGAGCTTTGGTTTCAATGTTCAATGTTCTCAACCAATTGTATGTCTGATCCACAACCAGAGTGAATATAAATGGGTTTATTTATAGATAAATAGATAAAAATAGACATAGATAGACAGAGTGAGGGATAGATAGATAGAGAGAGAGAGAGAGAGAGAGCCGAGATGGGTGAGGGAGAGAGGAGGGAGAGAGGGAGGGAGGGAGGAGGGGGGGAGGGAGGGATGGATGTGGATAGGCAACTAGAACACCAGATAGACTATAGAAGAACTAGGCAAGATAAATAGATTACACAGGCAGGTAAGTTCCATTAAACTGCAGGCAACATAGCACAAATATTGATATTTATATTAAAGGATAAGTGCACTGTAAAATCAAGTTATGTTCATTTGGAAGCTGCAGCTTTAAAAACACCGTTGCCATATTTTTTTTTACCTATGCCCCTCCAGAGCCTACCTTTGTGCCTTGGAAGTTGCTGACATCTTGTTACTGGTTTGCTGAATGTTAAGCTCCGCCCCTCTGAGATTTCCTCTGCTTTCTCCTGCTTGAGCCTCAAACAGTAATGCCTGTGGGTTCCGTGCACTCTCCTGCTTGAGCCTCAAACAGTAATGCCTTTGAGTTCCGTGCACGTGCGTGTGCACGGAACTCACAGGCATTATCGTTTGAGGCTCAAGCAGCAGAAAGCAGAGGAAATCTCAGAGGGGCGGAGCTTAACATTAAGCTAAACAGTAACAAGATGTCAGCAACTTCCAAGGCATAAAGCTAGGCTCTGGAGGGGCATAGGTAAAAAAAAATATGGCAACAGTTTTTTTAGTCCATAAAGTACCAGACGCCCAGTAGGCCGACCTATTATCTCTGGGGTAGGGAGTCTAGGTGAACATCTTTCCGACTTTATTGATATACTACTTCAGCCGCTTGTCCTTAGACTTCATACTTACCTCAAAGATACTACACATCTTTTACAACTTTTGGACACTATATCTTGGAAACAATCCTATTCTCTTATTAGTATGGATATCACATCTCTCTATTCATGTATCCTCCACCATTTAGGTATTATTGCAATTGAATATCATCTTAATACTTACACCAACTACTCTGGGGACCTTAAATATTTTATCTTGGAGTCCTTACGATTTTTGTTAACTCATAATTTTTTCTCTTTTGATGGTCAATTCTACCTCCAGTCCCGAGGAGCTGCGATGGGGGCGAAATTTGCCCCCACGTATGCCAATCTATACGTTGGTTGGGGGGAGGAATGCCAATTATTTGGTAACATTTACATCCTAAAAAAATTTCCATTCATTAAGTTGTATAGACGCTATATAGATGATATACTTATGATTTGGAATAGCAGTGAGGATACATTTAAATCCTTTGTTGAGACCCTGAATTCCAACTCTCTGAATCTCCAATTTACTCATGAGTTTGGAGGTAATAGCTTACCTTTCCTAGATATCCTTATCACAATCAAAAAAAATTCTATACATACTATGCTATACCGTAAAGCATGCGCTGGGAATACAATTTTGAAAGCAAATTCCAGCCATCCAACGCACATCGTTAGGGGGATACCCTATAGCCAATTCCTCCATATACGTCAAAATTGTAGTACTGAGGAAGAATTTACCTCTAAGGCCATAGATTTAAAAAAGAGACTTACATCTAGGGGCTATTCGACTAAGAACATTGAGTATGCCTTTACTAAAGCCTCCTCCTGTAAAAGATCAGAGTTGCTAATAGCTAATTACTCAAAGAACAATTCTAAGAGTAAACCTAAAACATCCTCTCCTTTAATTTTCTCCACAAGATACAGCCCACAGTATCATAATATTGTTGATATTGTAAAGAGAAACTTATATGGGGACCTAACCCTATTTGACATTATTAACGAAGGTTGTAAGTTTGTCGCTCGAAAAGCCCCCACTATAGGGAACAGCCTAGCTCCTAGTACATATTTGAGTAAACCTTTGAAACAGAGATGGTTAGATACTAAAGGAAATTTTTAAATGTGGTGGATCAAGATGTACTGTATGTCACATAATCTATACCACTAATACTTTTACTAGCACCATCACAAAAAAGACATATATGAATAAGGAATACATTAATTGTAATACTAGTTTCGTCATTTATCTCATTACATGTTTAAAATGCCTGATTCAATATGTCGGATGTACCATGCGCCCCTTCAGACATCGAGTGAGGGAACATTTTAACTCCATTGTAAAATTTGATTGGTCAAGCCCGGTGGCTAGACATTTTATTGAATGCAATGGAGCAGATACGACTCTACTCCGCATCCAAGGCATTCAACGTATCACTGTTCCTAACCGTGGAGGTGATCGTATAGCCATCCTCCTTAAACAAGAAGCTAAATGGATCTTTTTATTAGATACCCACACCCCTAAGGGACTAAACTCAATTTTCGATATTACTGGTTTTACTAACCTGTAATACTATATCTCTCCCCTCTCCTTCCCTCCCTTCTTTTCCTTTCCCTCTCACCCTTTTATATAAGAGCTTTTCGACCACTTGCCATCTCTCTTTCCATTTCTGTGGTTTCTTTTAGAAGTGGTATAATCCCCACTCATTCTTAAATTTGTTCTCCCCTTTCTAATATACAAAATTTTAATATAAAACAGAACTTGCGCTTATTCATAACTTCAGATATTTAATGTTATTTAATATTTACACTTATTTGTATATTTATTTATTAATTAACTCCTTAGCATCTTTACAGGTTTATACATATATCTATATGAGTGTTCTTGTATATGGTTTTAATTGGGTGTAATGTATATAGATACATATACATTACTTTCTTTTTCTCTATGTTTGTGTTTATTTTTGCGTATATTCCTTCCCCTTTGAGGAGGTGGGACCCATCCAATTAAGTGTCTTAATTGTACTTTCCTATTTAAGCTGTATTGTAACCATTGTACATGTGTCTCTGACGAAGTGACAGGCTTAGGCACGAAACGCGTTAGACATGTACTCGTTTGTATAGTTATATGTGTTAAATAAAGAAGTTCTTTTATCCACTACCTCCGTGCGAGATTGGTTCACAGGATTGCTGCAGTCCTTCCTTGTCCGTTTTGCCGTTGTTGATAGTATTGCTAACTGGCGTGCTGTTGTTCATTTTGTTCATTTTGTTCCTGGAATTTGGGCCTCTTTTAAAGATGTTGCAAGCCATTAGAGCTTCATAATGAAAATGTTAAGGTAAAGAGATCAGTCAGACCAGAGTTATGTTTCCTTTTTTGCTTGAAAAAAACTTTGTAGTTATCAAAGCTTAAGAAAATCCTATAGGGATTCCTCAAACTGAAAACCATGTCCCCATGTGTCAAAATCACTTTACCCAACATTTCTCTTAGTATACCTGTTTCTTATTAAATACCCATCGAAGGAAATAGACTGCCATTGGTACACACTGAAATGCGAAATCCTGGATTATTAAATGAATATATATACACAGTATATAATATATGCAATGGGAATGATACTCTATGACAGACCCCTAAAGTCACATTAAAACAAACAAAACTATTTTACTGAATAATTTATGGCCAAATCTGTGTCCAAATCCATGCAGCTTCTTGGTAGACTAATGGAAAATATACAGTTGAGGGCTAGGCCACACTGCTGCGCTTTTTTTGTCGTTTGCGCTTGCGTTTTTTTCATATAATTGAAAACGCGGCAACGCACCGAAAACGTGTGTTTTCGGGTGTGTTGCAATTGCGATTTGCGTTCCGCATTGTAAATCACAATCGCATGCGTTTTTCAATACTTAATGAAAAAAACGCATGCGCAAATGCAACGAAATGGCACATGAAATTGCAGTGTGGCTGTGCCCTAAGTGTATAAAATATATGCAGCCCCAAATAATTTATGTAGTTACCCTGAATGCATTTTTCAAATTTGGAGGATTTCTCGTATTTTCGAAAATGTGCGAAAATACGTATTTTCTACATTTTTTGAAATTACGAGGATTTCACGTATTTTCGAAGAATCCTCGTATTTTCAAAGAATCCTCATATTTTCGAGGATTTTTTCATTTTAATGGGATTTTCGAATTTATCGAATTTTTTAGAAAATTCGCGGATCCTAGAGCGGACCGGATTTTGCGAAGTTCGGACATCTCTAGTTGACAATAATGATTAAGGAAACTACAGGTGGCTATAGAGGGGAATAAAAAAATGAGGGCAAGAAAAATTCCTTCATAACTCCAGAAGGCAATCGAAAGAATCCATGGAGCAAGGTAAACTTTTGTTTTTATATATTAATACCAGTGATTTTCAACATTCTTTAATTTTACAAACTTTCCTGGCCCTCTCTTGAAAATATCCAATGAACCTGCCCTTACCACATATACTGGAATTAAAGGACAACAATATAAAAAAAATAACATCACCCCCATTACATGTCCACACTTCCAGCAGCTGAAATCACTTACTCTCATTTACAACCTTTCTGCCCTCCCTCAGATATCACACAGCAAATATGAGTGCTAAAAGCCTGCCTCCTAGACAGCCCAGGGCCATGATTAACATAACACTTTTCATTGGCTGGTGAGAATGTCTGTTACAACCTCTCTCCTCCTCCTCTGCCAGTCAAATAAACTTGAAATGTCCTTTTGCTAGGATACAGCCTACATAATCAAGCTGATCAAGGGTGGGTGGAGGAGTGTTTTCTCACATGCTAGCTTTGCGTGACAGTTAGAGGCAGACAGAATTGTTACACCTCCTTTCATGGCATGGCTAACTGAAAGCTAATTGAAGGCTGAGAGAGGTTCAAAATCAAAAAAAAAATATATGGGGAGGGCTGCATACCTTTACTTAAGCAAATTGAGGCAATACAGTTATCCTTTAAATTCTGCAGTTTTACCATTCTATTGTTAAAAATCCCTTTCTAAACCTGTAGGCCTCCATTACTTTTATTAATTTAGTTGCTTATTTCTGAACATTTTCAGTTCAAAACTTTCAAGAAAAACCTCTATCTATCATAACTTCTCTGCCATTTTTTTTACTTTCTTTCCATCAATTGACATCTTTTAGTAATTTTGGCTTTGGATTTAGTGGTCTGACATTTTTTTAAGCTCCTTCTTCCTTTCTGTCAGTTGCCCATTTCAGCTTTTGATTTGCCTTGCTCATGGTGTATTTTTGGATCTGGATTTCTGGTTACGGGCTGCTTACCCCCTGACTATGATACTTTGCTGCTTTTCTTGACCTCTGCCCGTTTCTCAGCTGCCCCTCTTTCTTCATCCCTGGTACCTCATTTGGCTGACTGACTCCCCCTATGTGACCCAGACCTCATCTCTTTCTTCCTCTCTGTTATCGGTTCCTGTTATCCAGCTGCCCAACCCAGCTGTTTTAGTGCTCTGGCCTGCCAGTTTCGGTAACAGTATGTCTTCTTGAGTATTCCCAACCTCAGCACAGATACATTGCTCTATAAGTCCTAGGGCATCCATGCTTAGTGAGGTATATCAAGTGTCCCAGGCAAATTGGGGCTTGCACAAAGGACCATGATAAGAAAACGTTCTTAATAGGATTTTTGCTTTAGAGATATTTTGTGTTATTAGTTATAAAAAGGATGATCATGCGCTGTCTGTGTGAATGCCTATCTGTCCTGTCTGTCTGGGTTTTTGCCTGTCTGTGTAAGTGCCTATCTGTCTGTCTGTCTGGGGGTTTTGCTGTCTGTCTGTCTGAGTGCCTATCTGCCTGTTTGTGTTTTTGTCTGTCTGTCTGTGTGAATGTCTATCTGTCTGTATGTTTGTCTGTCTCTCTGTCTGTTTGCCTGTCTATGTGAGTGCCTGTCTGTGTGTTTGCCTGTCTGTCTGTGTGTTTGTCTGTCTGTGAAAGTGTTTGTCTGTGTGTGAGTTTGCCTTACTGTCTGTTGTGTGTTTGCCTGTCTGTCTGTCTGGGTGTTTGTCTGCCTGTGTGAGTGTCAGTGTGTGTTTGTCTGTTTGTTTGTGTGCCTGTTGGTGTGTGTGTGAGTGCCTGTCTGAGAGAGAGTGAGATTGCCTGCCAGAGAGTGTGTAAGTGCCTATCTGAGAGAGAGTGTGTGAGTGTTTGTTTGTGTGAGGGTGTGGGAGTGCCTATATTAGCAGGGTTATACCTATCATGGAGCAAACTGAAAAGTGGTTCCCTATAAAGGCATCAGTCTGTTAAAATAAACACCTGTGGGTACGTGGAGTAGTCATTTGATGCAGCCTTTCAAGCTCTCGTGGTAAATGCCTCTGTATCTGTGTGGGCAATGCTGGGCACATTTCATATTTACCATCTGTGTGGGCTGGGGATGAGGGCATCTTATATGTACCAGTCTATGTGTGTTGAGCATGAGGACATCTTATATGTAACAGTATGTTTGGGCTGGGAATGAAGGCATCTTATATTTACTAGTCTGTGTGGGCAGGGAATCTTATATTTATAAATCTATGTGTAAAGTCAGCCCTCCAGTTCATTAGCCAGTTTTAGTCAGCCCTCCAGTTCATTAGCCAGTGTTAGTCAGCCCTCCAATTCATTAGCCAGTGTTAGTCAGCCCTCCAGTTCATTAGCCAATGTTAGTCAGCCCTCCAGTTCATTAGCCAGTATTAGTCAGCCCTCCAGTTCATTAGCCAGTGTTAGTCAGTCCTTATAACTAGTACAACGTGACCACTTATTATACTATATATACTATATTAAGCAATATGCCTACTGTGTCCTATATTGGAATTAGCATTTGCTTGCCATCAGGGTTTTTTGTGATACAATTAGACAAACAACAAATGACTCCACAGTCTATAGAAGCGATGTATAGAGAGACTCTATTGCTCTCTCTTGCCCTTAAAGGGACAGTTCAGTGGAAATTTTCAATATTTGTTAAATTTTTAGTTTGTGTAATGCCTTCTTAGTTATTCTACATATTCTCTTCCATTTTGACAAATTAGTTGACTTCATACACCTTGCTGTTCCCTGCTGTTGACATTAGTGAGCTGCCATTTCAGGTTCTAACGGTCCTTCTTCTTCCCAGGATGCACCACATCCTTGGAATGTTCCTAACAGTTATTTCTATTGATTGGCTGTTGGACGGGTCAAACATGCTCAGATCTCTACTGAGCAACTGAATCAACCCAGGCGCTGAGGCAAGGGCAAGACCAACACTCTCTACTAAGGGGTCCTGCAAACAGGAAGTCAGCATTTCAGTTGCATTTATTTATACACAGATACAATGCTGAATGGGCAGGTTAAGGTCATTAGGATGAAAAAATACTTTTGTTTTTCTGTTATATATTTGGATCAGTATTCAATCCCTATCTAGCACCTACCCTATATCTTCCGAGACGCATTGGTCTTGGATAGGGTAGTAAATATTTAAATATATGCTTATGACTCATGCTAGTGCCCTATCTTGAAAAAAAAAAAATTCAGATGAAAAAATACTGCTCTTTTTTCTGAAAAGTACATGTATTTCCACTGAACTTCCCCTTTAAGGCTTTGCGAATGGGCTTAACCCACTGAAATATTAACGGCAGCTATCTGCTAGCATTACAAATTCCATCCTAAAGAGTCGCTATCACCTTGGTACATTTTGTTTACGTTGTGGCCGCATATGCAGTTTTAAAGCCACGTTAACCCTTGGTACATCAGGTAACACGTCTTTCAGACAAAAATAGCCAATAGCGGCTGTTTCCATCTGGCCATTCTGATTGTCCATGAAATTAGATTCAGTAAGAAGGCAAAATGTTTGATACAAAAGCAAATGTTTTAATAAGAAAGACTACAAATGTATTTAGAGGCAGATGATGTGTAGTGGAACTTTTCAATCAATTGGAATTTAAATAAATGTCCATTAAAACATAGATATTGTTTAACGTTAAGGTAAAAACAACACCTGGAATCATTTTTGCGAATACATAAGACTTGCTATGGCAGGTGTTTTACAAGAAACCTTGTAAATGAAATTCTCTAGTTTCAGAAGGGTTGGCAGAAGAAAGTATCCCAGCAAGCCAAAGAGGGGCACTATGTTTCAGACAAAGTAGAGTAGTTTGCTGTCAGTGGAAGTTTTGGACTCTCAAAATAATGGACATACGGTGGTACTCCAACAAACTGTTACATTTAAATCATTTTTGCATCTGGTATTTAATGACTATAACTATCAAAATCTGCAGCACAGAATTTTCTTTGTCTTAATGATACTGACAAGATAAAACAAGTACCGCTGTGTAAAATAAAGATCACTGTGTAAAATAATGACCACTGTGTAAAATAAAGACCACCGTGAAAAATAACGACCACTGTGTAAAATAAGGACCGCCGTGTAAAATAAAGTCGACAAACAATCCCTTTAAGGCAATGCAGAAGGAAGAGTCTAGAAACACATAGATAAAATGTAGCAGAATGTGTGCGCACACAAAAAAGTATCCAATAGCCCGGTAACAAATAGATACAGTTAAGGGAACATTATACTCTTCTACAGTTCTGGCTATGTTAACCTTTCAAAATCCTCAGTGTAAATAACCTCCGATCTCCTGGGTAGTAGAATAAATATCTGACCGTAATTACAAGTTCCCCAAGATCCTACAGATGGAGTAAGAGACCGTCTGGTGATATATAAATCAAGAAGAAATACTCCAGGTACCTCCCAGGCGTCCTATCCCTTCTGGCCACCTCACTAGCCAGATAGACAATACTAAGGATAAAGAAAGTAGGGCTGTCCAGAACGTTTATAATTTACAATGGGTAATCCCTTTATTGCACATAATGTACATAATGCTGTGAAAATGAAGGAGGGAGGTTGTTTGGACAAAAGCCAAGTGTTGGAAAGTACCACCGAGAGGAGCACTAGAAGAAGACACTGGGTGTTATGTGAACAGAGGACTATGGGTGGCAATGTGTGTGAGGGTATAAAGAGGGATGTTTATCACTGACCTAACACTTGATAAAGGCCTAGCGACCGAATGTTGTGTGTTGTGTAACTGCAATAAGAGGGATTACCCCTTGTAAATATAAACGACTGGACAGCCCTATTTCTTTATTCCTTAGTACCGTCTGGATGATCCCAACTTAGGGCCACTAATGAGTTGTAAGATGAAGCATGTATCACCGAGGTATCCCTGCACTAACTGGCAGTACTCACAGGATTTCTGTCAGCAGCCGAGCTCTTGAGATCAGCACTTGGGGAGGCAAACAAATGTATAAAGAGCCTAGTAAAGCCGGTGTGTGTTCCAATGGACTGTAACGTCCCGGGTGGTAAGCATCACCCCGGACGGTGAAGCCTGGCACCCGCGAGTGGACGGGGCCCGTTGGGCCAAGGGGGGCTGAAATGGATGGGCCATGGGGCCCATGAGTGGGAGGGCCCATGAGTGTGAGGGATAGGGGGACTTGCAAGAGGAGGGGGGCGCAAGGGGAGGAGGAGACACAGGGAAGATTGACTGTCATCCACGACATGGTTTCAGAGCAGGAAACAGGAAGTGCAGTGGTGATGTCGCTCACCATATCACACACAAAAATTTAATATCTTTAAAACTATGCAAAATAAACAATGACAATAAATTGCAAAAATTCTCAGGAGAGCAATTCCTGTCAATTTACCTAAAGTCATTTTTGGACCACAGTTCCCCTTTAACTTCAAGCGGAAGTTTGCTGCAGACAGGGGATTCCAGTCAAGTTTCATTCCAGTCTGGGTTTCATGCATTTTTGTATTTACTAGTCACCATGGGAATCTAATACCAGTCACTATGGGCATAATAAATAGTCACCGAGGCATCTAATACTAGTCACTTTGGGCATCTTAACTAATCCCTTTGGGCATAATTTACCAATCACTCTGGGCATCTAATACCAGTCACTGTGGTATAATTTCCCAGTAACATTGGGAATTTATGCCAGTCCACTGTGGGCATCATTTACCAGTCACTGTGGGCATCATTTCCCAGTCACTGTAGGCATAATTTAACAGTCATTGTGGGCATCATTTACAACTCACTGTTGGCATATTATGCATACCAGAATGTGTGGGTGGCATCTTATATTAACAGTCACTGGGGGAATCTTGTATTGACCAATCACTGTGGGCCTAGTATTGGCCAGTCATGTGGGCATTTATACTAGTCACTGTGGGCACCTTATATTGACCAGTCACTGTGGGCATCATTACATATACCACTCTGTGGACATCTTGTATTACCATGGGCACAAGGCTTGAGAAAGGAACACACAGGATCTAAACATGACACAATAAATGATGTTTTAGCAGTGTACAACCTGCATGAACACCTCCTCATTCCTTTGAAGCATAATGTTATGTCAGCCCTCCAGTTATCAGCCACTTCTAGGTCAGCCCTCCAGTTCAACATTCAGTGGTAAGTCTGACCTCCTGTTTACAAGCCATGTTAAGTCAAAACTGGTTGGTGAATTGGATGGCTGACCTAACAGTATATGATGAACTGGAGGCTGACCTAACAGTGTCTGGTAAACAGAGGGCTGACCTAACATTTTCTGGCAACTGGAGGGCTAACTTAACAGTGTCTGTAACAGTGTCTGATGAACTGAGGGCTGACCTAACAGTGTCTGGTGAACTAGAGGGCTGACCTAACATTTTCTGGTGAACTGGAGGGATGACCTAACAGTGTCTGCTAAACTAGAGGGATGACCTAACACGTGTTTACTAAATTGGAGGGCTGATCTAACAGGTCTGCTAAACTGGAGGTATGACCTAACACTGTTTGCTGAACTGGAGGACTGAACTCACAGTGTCTGTGAACTTGAGGACAGACCTAACAGTATCGGAGAGCTGCAGGGCAGACTTAAAGGATATCTATACTCTAAAAATTAACTGTTAAAAATGGAAAGCAACTGGGCTGGGAGGTTGGATTGATTATTCCTACCTCACAATATTGCTTTGTTTAGGAGCTACAATGCATACAGTTTTCATTTGCTAGGTTAGTCCTGGACTATTCCTGTATAAAGATAGTGCTGAAGCCAGGATGAAGACTGGCAGAATCAGTTTTCTTTAGCTGGTGCTCTCACAGAAACAATATTGGGAGGTAGGAATTACCAGGCCTTTATCCCTGTCCCAAGTATTTTTCATTTTAATGGTATTTTTAAAGAACTTTATACACACGATCATTATCCTTTACAGTGTCTGCTTAACTGGAGGACTGTAGGGTTCAGCAGCCAATGGTTAGTACAGCCTCCAGTTCACCAGACAGTGTAAGTTAGCTCACCACATCCACCTCCACAAGCCAATCTACTTTTTATGCTGGAGCACATTATGACATTAATAAATAAGCAGTGAGTGGGTGTTAGTATGTACAGAAATGAATAATAAATGTAAACTTTATTTGTGTTTTAGGGGAACTAATGAGGCATTGCCTTTATTAAAGGAAGTTGATTGGTTGATGATAAAACATTTATGAACAACGGGGGCCCAAAAATCACCATTTGTCTAGGGCCCTATTGACTTAATGCGGCACATGAACATTGTCCATCTTTACTAATATTAAATATATTTATGGGAGTGGCTTAGCTCCCAAGCCAGAAGTTGTCTTCCACCTTGACAACCAGTGCAAGAATAGCTACAACAAAGAAAACGTACACTACCTGGATCACCATGACCAAAACAGCAAGTTAAAACTTTTTTTTTTTTGTCCTCACGTGCGCTAAATACAAAGACAAACAAATGTCAAAGAACGTACAGCCCATATTTCATCTGATTTCCAAGAATCATTGGATTTATACATGAACTAATGGATTTCCACAATCTTTACAAGATAGATTACTGCTATGCAATCTAAAATAATGGATCTGGAGAACAGTCTTCTAATCAGGGGCATTCCTGAAAAGTTTCCAGTACCTCACTATTGGTATTTGTAAACAAACTATTTCAATTTTAAAGCAGATCCTTAAGCCTAAAGCTAGGTACACGCAGTACCAATAAAGCACCTAAAACTGTCAGATCTGTCGGATCTTTCAAAAATCTGCAAAGTGTGTACCCAGCTTAAACCATTCCCATTAAATTGTAGCTCCGGCCCGTGTTAGGGACCGGAGCATCTGACCTGGGGCTGGCGGAGCTCTCGGGGGTGCTAGGAGTTGTAGTTCCCTGCCGCGCCCGCCTCTCTGAGTTCCCGCGAGTTCCAGGCGCGGCCTGCATGTGACGTCATTACGCAAGCCGGATTGCCGGTCTCGCGGAGGCGGGATGATGATGTTGGCACGGACGTCTGCGCTGACGTCTATAAAGAATATAAAAGTGGGCTGGCCACGAGGCACGGGCCATGTGTTGAGTGCTGGCAGGGAGAAGGATCTTCTACTGTTCAGAGCAACACAACAGGCGTTATCAGTACTGAATAAGAGTATAGCAGAAGCAGAGCAACTGCTGAGTAGGGTAAGAAGGGGTCAATGCAGAGGGAGCGTGTTGGCTGCAGGAGGTGCTGGAGAGGAGTTCACTGGCTGGGAACCCCGAGGTTAGGGCTAGGCCCAATACTAGATCTGCTAGCCGGCTGGCTGGCAGGCCTGCTTGCCAACCTTCCGCCTCATCTCCGCTTGAGCCCCAGTCTCCCACAAACCTATCGCGCGGCACAGGGGGCAGGAGTAGTAAGGGCAGCTACCCCTAGGCGCCAGGCAGCTACTGAAGGCTTATTAAAAGCCTTTAACACCATTAACCCCTCCCAGCTTGCACAGGTGGAGACCCATCGCTCACCCTTCCGTATAGTGGAGGAGCCATGCCCTTTGGTTACAGAGAACGCCCACCCAGCTGTTGCAGCCGAGGGATGAACCCGAGAGCGAAGCCAATAAGAAAGATGAAGCGTCAGATGACGGCGACCAGGAATTCGTGGACGCTTGGTCCACCATTATAGGGATTACCCCAGCGCCAACCAGGCTCAGGGAAGTAGAGGAAAGAAGGGGGTCCAGAGAAAGGAGCCACCCTAGTAGGGAGAGGACAGCCACGGGCACAGGAGGAGCAGATATCCTTCTCAGATGAGAGTAGCGATGGTCGCACAGGCGGAGGTGTAGAGACCATCGCAGAAGGGACCGTCGCAGGTACACGATCGCAGTCCAGGGAGCAGAGCAGGCGACGCAGGTCCCACACTGGAGGCAGAAGATCCAGGGCTTCTTATTCGTCGACTCCCGATAGAAGTAGGAGGTCCTCAGCAGCTCCAGCAGAGAGAGACTTCGGGAGGACGTGGCCACCGCATGCCATGTCCCAGCTGACCAGGTGATACTGGAAGTCCCCGGGGGGAACTACCAGTGCAGTCCCGACTTCAGGAGGTTTGCCGAGCCACCATTTTACAATTTAAGGGTTTCTCCCTTGGGGCGTAGTACCGAAGAAGGGAGTGGCAAAATTGGTTAATACACCACTTATCAAACCCAAAGGGCAGCTTGGTAAACGATGGCATTTCCAAGGAAGAGTCCTACCAATGACTACTACCAATTCATCCGACCTGTTTTCATTTATTGGGTGTCAGTTAGACGGTAAGTACTATTACGATAGTGCCTTCCTATGGGATGGCTATATCTTGTTCCCTGTTTGAAGTTTTTTGGTTCTTTTCTGGAATGGGCCGTATCCTACGAAACCAATTCAATCTTACATTACCATGATTTCCTGTTCGGCACAACGTTCATTTTTATTAAGTTCCTTTCATTTTCTAATGAAAAGGTTTGGGTTCCTTTGTCAGAGGAAAAAAAGTTGGACCAACTATGGTATTATCTTTCCTAGGGATTGAGATAGACACATGTAAAATGGAATTAGACTGCCAGGAGGTAAATTGCAGGATATGCTAGACGCAATATCAATGTTCCTTAGAAAGTTACATTAGACAGCTACAATCGGTTCCGGTTCATTGAATTTGCTGGTGTAGAGTCATGCCTATTCTCTAGAAGGCTATCGTTAGCTCCCGGGGGGTCCCGTCCCCACACCATCATATTAGGATCACAAGGGAGTTGCATAACGATCTGACTAGTCTGGCAGACATTCCTGTCTAGATATAATGGTAGAACATGTTTTCAAGGGGAAGAGGGGAATAACGAGGAAGTATAACTTTATACGGATGCAGTGGGATCCGTAGGTTTTGGGGCCATACTGGGCAACAAGTGGTGCGCAGCAGGATGGCCCTTAGATTGGGTGAAAAGGGGTCATTGTAAGAACCTCACTCTCTTTGAACTCTTTCCCATTGTGGTGGCGGTTGAACTTGGGGTTACCAGATACAGAACAAAAAGATAGATTCTGGACAGACAATGAGAGCGTGGTATACGCCATTAAACCTCACTAGTTCATCCCTCCCTGTTCTATCGTTACTCAGGCACTTAGTGCTTAGGTGCCTAGATTTCAATATATCTTTTAGAGCAAAACATGTACCAGGTGTGCTTAATTATGTTGCGGATGCTCTATCGTTTTCAGTGGGAAAAATTTTGTCGCCTTCTTCGGAGGCCAACCGACAGGGATTGCAGTGCCCGGAATTTTATGGGAGATAATAGACAAGAGATGATGCAGTTGGTCCAGTATCGGTCGCCCCAGCGACTTGGACCAGCCATGGTAAGGCATGGTCAGAATGGTTAAATTTTTCCAAGGAGAGAGATATAATAGTAATTCTCATGCCAGGTTAGAATCTCTCCTGAACTACCTTGAACACCTATGTTCTGCAGGATCATCGGGCTTGGTGGCCCAACGGAGAATGGCAGGATTATCTTCCTTTTCAGACTGTTGGGGTGGAAGGACGTTACCAAAGTGTTCATTGTAAGGTCCATATTGAAAGGTCAGAGAAAAGAGCAGGTGGTTAGCAAGACCAGGGGGCCGATCAATTTTAAACTTTGATAAATCTAATAGGAACGTGTACCCACAATTTGTAATTCAGCTTATGAGGCTAAGTAATGGAAGCCAGTTTTGCGTTATTGTTTTTTGGCGCAATGAGGGTAGGGCAGTTGGTTTCAGCTAGTTCAAATCGACCCGGGTGGTTTAAAAGTAGATGATTTATTTATTATACAATCATCGATTAGAGTTAGGATAGTCGGTCGAAGACAGACCCCTTTAGGGAGGGTAATTGGTTTTCATCTTTCCACTCGTCATGGTGCCCAGTTCACAGCTGTTGGTAATTTTGCAGCGATTAGACCAGCATCCTCGTCCTTTTGTCACATCTAGATGGAAGCCTCTTTCTAGATACCAATTTGAGGCAGTGTTGCATAAGGCTCTTGGTCATTTAAGCCTCCCCCCTCAAGAATTTGGAACACATTCTTTCAGGATAGGTGCAGCGATGAAAGCATACTCCTTATGTTTTCAGAAGAAAGGGTTTGGGTTAGGGCGTGGGTTCTAACTGTGTGGGCGGTACATCCTTTCAGAACTAGCTATTAATTGAATTTTCTCTTTTGGTGTGGGTCAACCTTCAGTGTGGCTAGTGGGACATTCATACATTTTCTGGGCGGCCAGAGCGGGATGTGCGACCGGAGGATGCAACCTGGGATTTCAAGCAGCGTCTCTGCACTGGAAAGGGATTAGGGGTCTGGCTTGGTGGCAAGTACTAGTCGAGGTGGTGCAGATTAGTAGGGCGGACCCAGGTCCCACAGTGTTAGTTATCATGCTGCTGGAACGACCTCTGTTGAAAAGTCTATCAGATTTGCTATTCTCAATGAAGGCAGATTTTCAGCATTTTTTCCTTCTTCAAGGAGGTAGTAATAGTTTGGTCGGAGGTCCTTCCCAATGGCAAGGGGCTAGGGATCAAGGATCCATGGAAAAAGCTAGGAGGGTCCTTAACACCAGGATCTCAGATTTGGCTTGGAGGATTTCTTACTTAATTAAAATGCAAGGATGCATAAATTAAGATCTGGATAATTAAAATAATTATTAGTTAATAAATGTGTCAATAAAAGCTGTGGTCTTATGTTTCACCCAACAGTGTGTCTGGACTGTTCCTTTGGTTCACAAAAGGTAATTCATCTGTAAAAAGGGTACATTTCTGTAGGCAACCATGGTAGCTTCAGCACCATTCTGGTAGCTCCGGCCCATGTTAGGGAATGGAGCGTCTGACTGGGCTGGCAGCGCTCTTGTGGGGGTGTGGGAGTTGTAGTTCCCTGTCGCGCCCGCCTCCCTGTAGTTCCGCCGAGTTCGGGGCACAGCCTGCGTGTGACGTCATTACGTCAAGTGGATTGGCCGCGGCCGGTCTCGCGGGAGGCGAGATGATGACGCCGTCACGGACATCAGCGCTGACGTCATCAAGAATATAAAAGTGGACAGGGCACAAGGCGCCTTTGTTGAGTGCTGGCAGGGAGAAGGATCTTCCCACCCTCCTCCCTATAATTAAGAAAATTTTGTTAAGTTATTTGTAATTAGTTATATAAGGGGTTGTTGGAGTCACAGCTGGCGGATGCATCCTTGCGGAAGGTTATTTTGGAGCCGTTACATGCTCTCTGGGGACCAAGAGGCTGGCATTTAGCATTGGCTCCGGCCCCGGCGATTTCTTACTTAATTAACATGCAAGGATGCATAAATTAAGATCTGAATAATTAAGATCTGGATAATTAAAAATTTATCATATGTTATTAAAATGTGTCAAAAAAGCTGTGGTCTTATGTTTCACCCAACCAGTGTGGTTGACTGTTCATTTTGCACCACAAAAGGTAATTCATCTGTAAAATGGGTACATTTTCCTGTAGGCAGCCATGGTAGCTCCAGCACACCGGTCTGCTCCTAGAGATCTGATAATTTACCTTATGGGAAATATAGTGGTAGTACATCCTGCACACCATTCAATAAGAACAAGACCATCCTTTTTATAAACTGATAAATGGACACAAAATATCTCTAAAGCAGAAATCCTATTACTCACACAGACAGGCAAAAACAACCAGGCAGACAGGACAGATAGGCACTCACACAGACAGGCAAACACACAGACAGGACAGATAGAAACTCACACAGACAGGCAACACACAGACAGACGATAGACACTCACACGACAGGCAAACACACAGACAGGACAGAAGATCAGCAGGCAACACACAGACAGGACAGATAGGCACTCACACGACAGGCAACACACAGACAGGAAGATAGACACTCACACAGACAGGCAAACACACAGACAGGACAGATAGACACTCACACAGACAGTCAAACACACAGACAGGACAGATGACACTCACACGACAGGCAAACACACAGACAGGACAGATAGACACTCATGCAGACAGCCCAAGTTCATCCTTTATAACTGATAAATGGACACAAAATATCTCTAAAGCAGAAATCCTATTAAGAATGTTTTCTATCATGGTCCTTTGTGCAACACTCTGGAATCCTCAAGCATCCCTTCAGCACAGATACCCCAATCCAACCCCCATATTCACCAATAGTAAATCCCCCATTTGCCTGGGATGCTTGACATGCCTTACTGGGCACGGATGCCCTAGGACTTATAGTACAAGGTACCTGTGCTGAGGTCAGGATACTCAAGAGACATGCTGTAATCAAAACTTTAGGCCAGAGCACTCAACCAGCGGGCAGCTGGATAACAGGAACCGATAACAGAGAGGAAGAAAGAGATGAGGTCTGGGTCACACGCGGGGAGTCAGTCAGCCTAATGAGGACAAGAGATGAAAAGAGGGGCAGCCAAGAAACAGGCAGAGGTGAAGACAGGCAGCTAAGAATCATAGTAGGATGTAAGCAGAAGTCTATAAATCAAAAGCAATAACGGGCAACTGATTGAAAGGAAGCAGGAGCTTAAAAAATGTCAGACCACTCAGAAGTGAAGGAGAGAGCAAGGCAGAATAGGCAGAAAGAAATTTAAATCCACCGCCAAATTGCTAAAATATTTCAATTGCAGCTCAGGAGATGCAGCTACAAGAAGAGCATATTGGGAAATTCTCGAAAATCCGAAGATCGAAACGCCGAACGCCCGAAGAAAGAGACGAATGCATGAAATCTACACCAAAGACTTTTAAAGTTGCGCAAGGTAAGTCAGGCATGGGAGCAGATGGTAGATAAGTGAGCTCGGCTATTCCTGATTTATGACTTAATATTTCTAAAATAAATGAAACCCCATTAAATGCTTTTTGGAAACTATTATCCACACTTGATAGAAATATGGAAATTAAAACTGTTTTATTGAACTATTTTGATCTTATTGAAAATAACCTAGCGAATCTAGGTAGGTGTGTGTATACCTGGTGTCTGTGTAGTGTTAGGGGGATGACCTGAATCCTCAGAATATTCATGTTTAGGAATTGGACCCATTATAGCCAATGGAAAAAATGTCCGGAAACTTTATAGCCACTTCTCATCTGTCCTGCACTTCTGTATCCAATTTGTGTCCAAAAAATCTGAATAATAAAAGAGGAGAAGAAATAGAAAGGGCAGTAATTTGATTCTTTAACCCAAATTAATAACCCTTCTAAAGAAAGCATAAATATTTTTATAAGGTTAAACATCAATTACATCAATAAGAATTGTATATAAATTGATTAAAATAATGATGGGCCTGTTCACCCATAAAACAAAAAAAATGGTCAATTGTCAGTGACCTTCTCCTAACCCCTACTGATATATTTTGTCCTTTATTACCTGCATTACTAACCAGATATTTAAAAATAATTATTGTTCTCATTCTGTCAGTGTAAGCTGGTCCCTCCCTCCATGCAGTCATCAGGGAGACTGACATCACAGTCAATGATTGACTGCTGTTTCACCTGCTGTCTCTTCTTCACATGCTCAAGCTTATAAAAATCTCAATGAACAGAGGGAAGAGGAAGATACCTTTACCAGAAAGGAATATAAATTACCATTAAATATCTTGTTACAAATGCATGTTATAAATTGGTAAAATAGCAGTTGGTGTTGCAGACAGGGAAGAATATGCACTTTAAAGCAAAATGTTATTGTCGTGTCGTAAAGCAAATAAAACTCTAGTGAATTAATTAAAATGGGCAATAAAAAAATACATTTATTATAGTCAACAAGAAAAATAAGATATATAATCTAAGGGCATAACCTTTAAATTTGCTGATTGATATCAATCCTTGAGTAATTTAAATAAATGACCAGGATCTACACAAACGACTAGCTTGGAAACTTTTTTTAAATTTCATCTACCTATTATACAAATATATTATTGGGCCATACAATAAACTCTCTGGTGCTTTGCACACTAATCAGTCATATCAGAAGAAAAGAAGTTTCATCTTCAGGTTAGGAAAGGTTTCTTTACAGTGAGAACGGTGAAACTTGGATCTGTCTCCAGCAGATGTGGTAATGGCAAGTTCATTGAATATCTTTTAAAATGGCCTGGATAAGTTTTTTAAAACTTAAATATTGAGAATTACTGGTATTAATGCATGTACTGTAGATCTGGTTGATCCAGGGATACTTTCCGATGTGTTTGGAGTCAGGAAGGAATTTCCTTAATTTTTTAGCTGTTTTTTCTGGATCACAGTGTTAGGTAGGGTTAAAAAGGAGGGGGGTGAAAAACTTTGGACTAGATGGACGTATGTCTTTATTCAACCTACTATGTACTATACTATTGCAAGCACTATTAGTACTCCAATACAACTCAACGAGATTCTATTGCCAATTGGTTCAGAAAGCTTTACCAATAAATTGATTAATTAATATTAGCACATTTTAGCCCCATATCTCCAAAATATTTTCAATAATCCTGTTGGTTCGGGTAGCTTTCTAAAAGAAAGGGTCTAGCAATTGTAGTCTCAAATAGTCAAATTAAAACCCCAAAAATCTAAATTTAAAATTACTTGCTGTTGTTTTTACGATGGCTATAAAGGTTTGTTGTCAAAGTGATAAATAAGATTTTTAAAACATTGTGTAGATGACAAGTGCAGTGTTAAAAAATGTTGTTTTATGTAAAATAATGACTGGTTATTTTACACAGTAGTCATTATTTTACATAGCAGTCGTATTTTAGATGGCGTTTTTCTTACATGCGGTTGTTATTTACACAGTGGTTGTTATTTACACAGTGGTCTTTATTTAACACAGTGGTAATTTTTTTTATTATTATTATTTTACACAGTGGTGGTTAACACAGTGGTCATTATTTTATACAGGGGTGTTATTTTACACAGTGGTCTTTATTTTACACAGTGGTTTTATAGAGTGGTCATTATTTTACAGTGGTAATTATTTTACACAGTGGTCTTTATTTTACACAGTGGTCTTTATTTCTACATGGTGGTTGTTATTTTACACAGTGGTCCTTATTTTACACTGTGGTCATTATTTAATACAGTGGTCGTTATTTTATACAGTGGTCTTTATTTTACACAGTGGTCATTATTTTATACAGGGGTCGTTATTTTACACAGTGGTGGGTTATTTTACACAGTGGTCTTTATTTTTCACGGTGGCTTTTATTTTACACAGTGGTCATATTTTACACAGTGATCTTTATTTTACACAGCGGTCCTTGTTTTACACAGTGGTCATTATTTTACACAGTGGTCTTTATTTTACACAGTGGTGGTATTTACACAGTGGTCTTTATTTTACACCGTGGCCTATTTACACAGTGGTCAGTATTTTACACCATTGGTCAGTATTTTACACAGTGGTCTTTATTTTACACGGCGGTCCTTATTTTACACAGTGGTCGTTATTACATGGTGGTCTTTATTCTACATGGTGGTTATTATTTTACACAGTGGTCCTTATTTTACACAGTGGTCATTATTTAATACAGTGGTCGTTATTTTATACAGTGGTTTATTTTACACAGTGGTCATTATTTTATACAGGGGTCGTAATTTTACACAGTGGTCTTTATTTTACACAGTGGTCTTTATTTTTCACGGTGGTCTTTATTTTACACAGCAGTCCTTGTTTTACACAGTGATCTTTATTTTACACAGTGGTCTTTATTTTACACGGCGGTCCTTATTTACTGATCATATTTTAACAGTGGTCTTTATTTACACAGTGGTCGTTATTTTACACAGTGGTCTTTATTTTACACAGTGGTGGTTATTTTACACAGTGGTCTTTATTTTAAACGACCCTTATTTTACACAGTGGTCAGTATTTTACACCATTGGCCAGTATTTTACACAGTGGTCTGTATTTTACACGGCGGTCCTTATTTTACACAGTGGTCGTTATTTTACATGGTGTCATTATTTTACATGGTGGTAGTTATTTACACAGTGACTGTTATTTTATATGGCGGTCATTATTTTACATGGTACAAGTACATTCTGTTTTAAAATGCTGTGTAAAATATTGGCCGCAATGTAAAATAACTATAAATTATAAAGTTTTATAAATACCGTATGAAGTTTTATAAATGCCATCCTCTATAAACTATGCTGGCTGTACTAAATGTTAATCTTATACTATACTATACCCCTTTTAATCAGCAGCCTATTATGTACCATATTTTATTCTAATGAAAATCTCCATCATAATAAAATGGGGATCGATTTCCTAAAATCCCTATTATTTCTACCTTACAGTTGTCAGTTTTATCTTGTCAGTATCAATAAGACAAAGAAAATTCTTTGCTGCAGATTTTGATAGTTATAGTCATTAAATACCTGGCAGGCCAGAGCACATACAGGGGTCTTTATTTACACAGTGGTTTTATAAAGTGGTCATTATTTTACACAGTGGTCGTATTTTACACCATTGGTCAGTATTTTACACAGTGGTCTTTATTTTACACGGCGGTCCTTATTTTACACTGGTCCTTGTTTTACACAGTGGTCATTATTTTACACAGTGGTTTTTATTTTACACGGCGGTCCTTATTTTACACTGGTCATTATTTACACAGTGGTCTTTATTTTACACGTGGTAGTTATTTTACACAGTGGTCTTTATTTTTACACAAGTGGTGGTTATTTTACACAGTAGTCTTTATTTACACCGCGGCCCTTATTTTACACAGTGGTCAGTATTTTACACCATTGGTCAGTATTTTACACAGTGGTCTTTATTTTACACAGCGGTCCTTTTTACACTGGTCATTATTTTACACAGTGGTCCTATTTTACACAGTGGTCATTATTTAATACAGTGGTCGTTATTTTATAAGTGGTCTTATTTTACACAGTGGTCATTATTTATACAGGGGTCGTTATTTTACACAGTGGGGGTTATTTTACACAGTGGTCTTTATTTTTCACGGGGGTCTTTATTTTACACAGTGGTCATTATTACACAGTGATCTTTATTTACATAGCGGTCCTTGTTTACACAGTGGTCATTATTTTACACAGTGGTCTTATTTTACACAGTGGTGGTTATTTTCACAGTGGTCTTTATTTACACCGCGGCCCTTATTTTACACAGTGGTCAGTATTTTACACCATTGGTCAGTATTACACAGTGGTCTTTATTTTACATGGCGGTCCTTATTTACACAGTGGTCGTTTTTTACATGGTGGTCTTTATTTCTACATGGTGGTTGTTATTTTACACAGTGGTCCTTATTTTACACAGTGGTCATTATTTAAAGTGGTCGTTATTTTATACAGTGGTCTTTATTTTACACAGTGGTCATTATTTATACAGGGGTCGTAATTTTACACAGTGGTCTTATTTTACACAGTGGTCTATTTTTCACGGTGGTGGTCTTATTTTAACAGCAGTCCGCTTGTTTTACACAGTGATCTTTATTTTACACAGTGGTCTTTATTTACACGGCGGGTCCTTATTTACAATGGTCATTATTTACACAGTGGTCCTTATTTTACACAGTGGTCATTATTTAATACAGTGGTCGTTATTTTATACAGTGGTCTTTATTTTACACAGTGGTCATTATTTATACAGGGGTCGTTATTTTACACAGTGGTGGTTATTTTACACAGTGGGCTTTATTTTTCACGGGGATCTTTATTTTACACAGTTGTTTATTTTACACAGTGATCTTTATTTTACATAGCGGTCCTTGTTTTACACAGTGGTCATTATTTTACACAGTGGTTTTATTTTACACAGTGGTGGTTATTTACACAGTGGTCTTTATTTTACACCGCGGCCTTATTTTACACAGTGGTCAGTATTTTACACCATTGGTCAGTATTTTACACAGTGGTCTTATTTTACATGGCGGTCCTTATTTTACACAGTGGTCGTATTTTACATGGGGTCTTTTTTCTACATGGTGGTTGTTATTTACACAGTGGTCCTTATTTTACACAGTGGTCATTATTTAAAAGTGGTCGTATTTTATACAGTGGTCTTATTTTACACAGTGGTATTATTTTATACGGGTCGTAATTTACACAGTGGTCTTTATTTACAGTGGTCTTTTTACAGTGGTCTTATTTACACAGCGTCTTGTTTTAACACAGTGATCTTTATTTTACACAGTGGTCTTTATTTTACACGGCGGTCCTTATTTTACACTGATCATATTTTACACAGTGGTCTTTATTTTTCACGGTGGTCTTATTTTACACAGTGGTCATTATTTTACACAGTGATCTTTATTTTACACAGCGGTCCTTGTTTTACACAGTGGTCATTATTTTACACAGTGGTCTTATTTTACACGGCGGTCCTTATTACACTGGTCATTATTTACAAAGTGGTCTTATTTTACACAGTGGTAGTTATTTACACAGTGGTCTTTATTTTACACAGTGGTGGTTATTTTACACAGTGGTATTTTTTTTACACGCGGCCCCTTATATTTACACAGTGGTCAGTATTTACACATTGGTCAGTATTTACACAGTGTTAAAATAACCACCACTGTGTAAAATAAAGACCACTGTGTAAAATAACTACCACTGTGTAAAATAGAGACCACTGTGTAAAATAATGACCAGTGTAAAATAAGGACCGCCGTGTTCGACAAACAATCCCTTTAAGGCAATGCAGAAGGAAGAGTCTAGAAACACATAGATAAAATGTAGCAGAATGTGTGCGCACACAAAAAAGTATCCAATAGCCCGGTAACAAATAGATACAGTTAAGGGAACATTATACTCTTCTACAGTTCTGGCTATGTTAACCTTTCAAAATCCTCAGTGTAAATAACCTCCGATCTCCTGGGTAGTAGAATAAATATCTGACCGTAATTACAAGTTCCCCAAGATCCTACAGATGGAGTAAGAGACCGTCTGGTGATATATAAATCAAGAAGAAATACTCCAGGTACCTCCCAGGCGTCCTATCCCTTCTGGCCACCTCACTAGCCAGATAGACAATACTAAGGATAAAGAAAGTAGGGCTGTCCAGAACGTTTATAATTTACAATGGGTAATCCCTTTATTGCACATAATGTACATAATGCTGTGAAAATGAAGGAGGGAGGTTGTTTGGACAAAAGCCAAGTGTTGGAAAGTACCACCGAGAGGAGCACTAGAGAAGACACTGGGTGTTATGTGAACAGAGGACTATGGGTGGCAATGTGTGTGAGGGTATAAAGAGGGATGTTTATCACTGACCTAACACTTGATAAAGGCCTAGCGACCGAATGTTGTGTGTTGTGTAACTGCAATAAGAGGGATTACCCCTTGTAAATATAAACGACTGGACAGCCCTATTTCTTTATTCCTTAGTACCGTCTGGATGATCCCAACTTAGGGCCACTAATGAGTTGTAAGATGAAGCATGTATCACCGAGGTATCCCTGCACTAACTGGCAGTACTCACAGGATTTCTGTCAGCAGCCGAGCTCTTGAGATCAGCACTTGGGGAGGCAAACAAATGTATAAAGAGCCTAGTAAAGCCGGTGTGTGTTCCAATGGACTGTAACGTCCCGGGTGGTAAGCATCACCCCGGACGGTGAAGCCTGGCACCCGCGAGTGGACGGGGCCCGTTGGGCCAAGGGGGGCTGAAATGGATGGGCCATGGGGCCCATGAGTGGGAGGGCCCATGAGTGTGAGGGATAGGGGGACTTGCAAGAGGAGGGGGGCGCAAGGGGAGGAGGAGACACAGGGAAGATTGACTGTCATCCACGACATGGTTTCAGAGCAGGAAACAGGAAGTGCAGTGGTGATGTCGCTCACCATATCACACACAAAAATTTAATATCTTTAAAACTATGCAAAATAAACAATGACAATAAATTGCAAAAATTCTCAGGAGAGCAATTCCTGTCAATTTACCTAAAGTCATTTTTGGACCACAGTTCCCCTTTAACTTCAAGCGGAAGTTTGCTGCAGACAGGGGATTCCAGTCAAGTTTCATTCCAGTCTGGGTTTCATGCATTTTTGTATTTACTAGTCACCATGGGAATCTAATACCAGTCACTATGGGCATAATAAATAGTCACCGAGGCATCTAATACTAGTCACTTTGGGCATCTTAACTAATCCCTTTGGGCATAATTTACCAATCACTCTGGGCATCTAATACCAGTCACTGTGGTATAATTTCCCAGTAACATTGGGAATTTATGCCAGTCCACTGTGGGCATCATTTACCAGTCACTGTGGGCATCATTTCCCAGTCACTGTAGGCATAATTTAACAGTCATTGTGGGCATCATTTACAACTCACTGTTGGCATATTATGCATACCAGAATGTGTGGGTGGCATCTTATATTAACAGTCACTGGGGGAATCTTGTATTGACCAATCACTGTGGGCCTAGTATTGGCCAGTCATGTGGGCATTTATACTAGTCACTGTGGGCACCTTATATTGACCAGTCACTGTGGGCATCATTACATATACCACTCTGTGGACATCTTGTATTACCATGGGCACAAGGCTTGAGAAAGGAACACACAGGATCTAAACATGACACAATAAATGATGTTTTAGCAGTGTACAACCTGCATGAACACCTCCTCATTCCTTTGAAGCATAATGTTATGTCAGCCCTCCAGTTATCAGCCACTTCTAGGTCAGCCCTCCAGTTCAACATTCAGTGGTAAGTCTGACCTCCTGTTTACAAGCCATGTTAAGTCAAAACTGGTTGGTGAATTGGATGGCTGACCTAACAGTATATGATGAACTGGAGGCTGACCTAACAGTGTCTGGTAAACAGAGGGCTGACCTAACATTTTCTGGCAACTGGAGGGCTAACTTAACAGTGTCTGATAACAGTGTCTGATGAACTGAGGGCTGACCTAACAGTGTCTGGTGAACTAGAGGGCTGACCTAACATTTTCTGGTGAACTGGAGGGATGACCTAACAGTGTCTGCTAAACTAGAGGGATGACCTAACACGTGTTTACTAAATTGGAGGGCTGATCTAACAGGTCTGCTAAACTGGAGGTATGACCTAACACTGTTTGCTGAACTGGAGGACTGAACTCACAGTGTCTGTGAACTTGAGGACAGACCTAACAGTATCGGAGAGCTGCAGGGCAGACTTAAAGGATATCTATACTCTAAAAATTAACTGTTAAAAATGGAAAGCAACTGGGCTGGGAGGTTGGATTGATTATTCCTACCTCACAATATTGCTTTGTTTAGGAGCTACAATGCATACAGTTTTCATTTGCTAGGTTAGTCCTGGACTATTCCTGTATAAAGATAGTGCTGAAGCCAGGATGAAGACTGGCAGAATCAGTTTTCTTTAGCTGGTGCTCTCACAGAAACAATATTGGGAGGTAGGAATTACCAGGCCTTTATCCCTGTCCCAAGTATTTTTCATTTTAATGGTATTTTTAAAGAACTTTATACACACGATCATTATCCTTTACAGTGTCTGCTTAACTGGAGGACTGTAGGGTTCAGCAGCCAATGGTAGTACAGCCTCCAGTTCACCAGACAGTGTAAGTTAGCTCACCACATCCACCTCCACAAGCCAATCTACTTTTTATGCTGGAGCACATTATGACATTAATAAATAAGCAGTGAGTGGGTGTTAGTATGTACAGAAATGAATAATAAATGTAAACTTTATTTGTGTTTTAGGGGAACTAATGAGGCATTGCCTTTATTAAAGGAAGTTGATTGGTTGATGATAAAACATTTATGAACAACGGGGGCCCAAAAATCACCATTTGTCTAGGGCCCTATTGACTTAATGCGGCACATGAACATTGTCCATCTTTACTAATATTAAATATATTTATGGGAGTGGGCTTAGCTCCCAAGCCAGAAGTGTCTTCCACCTTGCAACCAGTGCAAGAATAGCTACAACAAAGAAAACGTACACTACCTGGATCACCATGACCAAAACAGCAAGTTAAACTTTTTTTTTTTTGTCCTCACGTGCGCTAAATACAAAGACAAACAAATGTCAAAGAACGTACAGCCCATATTTCATCTGATTTCCAAGAATCATTGGATTTATACATGAACTAATGGATTTCCACAATTTTACAAGATAGATTACTGCTATGCAATCTAAAATAATGGATCTGGAGAACAGTCTTCTAATCAGGGGCATTCCTGAAAAGTTTCCAGTACCTCACTATTGGTATTTGTAAAACAAACTATTTCAATTTTAAAGCAGATCCTTAAGCCTAAAGCTAGGTACACGCAGTACCAATAAAGCACCTAAAACTGTCAGATCTGTCGGATCTTTCAAAAATCTGCAAAGTGTGTACCCAGCTAAACCATTCCCATTAAATTGTAGCTCCGGCCCGTGTTAGGGACCGGAGCATCTGACCTGGGGCTGGCGGAGCTCTCGGGGGTGCTAGGAGTTGTAGTTCCCTGCCGCGCCCGCCTCTCTAGAGTTCCCGCGAGTTCCAGGCGCGGCCTGCATGTGACGTCATTACGCAAGCCGGATTGCCGGTCTCGCGGAGGCGGGATGATGATGTTGGCACGGACGTCTGCGCTGACGTCTATAAAGAATATAAAAGTGGGCTGGCCACGAGGCACGGCGCCATGTGTTGAGTGCTGGCAGGGAGAAGGATCTTCTACTGTTCAGAGCAACACAACAGGCGTTATCAGTACTGAATAAGAGTATAGCAGAAGCAGAGCAACTGCTGAGTAGGGTAAGAAGGGGTCAATGCAGAGGGAGCGTGTTGGCTGCAGGAGGTGCTGGAGAGGAGTTCACTGGCTGGGAACCCCGAGGTTAGGGCTAGGCCCAATACTAGATCTGCTAGCCGGCTGGCTGGCAGGCCTGCTTGCCAACCTTCCGCCTCATCTCCGCTTGAGCCCCAGTCTCCCACAAACCTATCGCGCGGCACAGGGGGCAGGAGTAGTAAGGGCAGCTACCCCTAGGCGCCAGGCAGCTACTGAAGGCTTATTAAAAGCCTTTAACACCATTAACCCCTCCCAGCTTGCACAGGTGGAGACCCATCGCTCACCCTTCCGTATAGTGGAGGAGCCATGCCCTTTGGTTACAGAGAACGCCCACCCAGCTGTTGCAGCCGAGGGATGAACCCGAGAGCGAAGCCAATAAGAAAGATGAAGCGTCAGATGACGGCGACCAGGAATTCGTGGACGCTTGGTCCACCATTATAGGGATTACCCCAGCGCCAACCAGGCTCAGGGAAGTAGAGGAAAGAAGGGGGTCCAGAGAAAGGAGCCACCCTAGTAGGGAGAGGACAGCCACGGGCACAGGAGGAGCAGATATCCTTCTCAGATGAGAGTAGCGATGGTCGCACAGGCGGAGGTGTAGAGACCATCGCAGAAGGGACCGTCGCAGGTACACGATCGCAGTCCAGGGAGCAGAGCAGGCGACGCAGGTCCCACACTGGAGGCAGAAGATCCAGGGCTTCTTATTCGTCGACTCCCGATAGAAGTAGGAGGTCCTCAGCAGCTCCAGCAGAGAGAGACTTCGGGAGGACGTGGCCACCGCATGCCATGTCCCAGCTGACCAGGTGATACTGGAAGTCCCCGGGGGGAACTACCAGTGCAGTCCCGACTTCAGGAGGTTTGCCGAGCCACCATTTTACAATTTAAGGGTTTCTCCCTTGGGGCGTAGTACCGAAGAAGGGAGTGGCAAAATTGGTTAATACACCACTTATCAAACCCAAAGGGCAGCTTGGTAAACGATGGCATTTCCAAGGAAGAGTCCTACCAATGACTACTACCAATTCATCCGACCTGTTTTCATTTATTGGGTGTCAGTTAGACGGTAAGTACTATTACGATAGATGCCTTCCTATGGGATGGCTATATCTTGTTCCCTGTTTGAAGTTTTTTGGTTCTTTTCTGGAATGGGCCGTATCTACGAAACCAATTCAATCTTACATTACCATGATTTCCTGTTCGGCACAACGTTCATTTTTATTAAGTTCCTTTCATTTTCTAATGAAAAGGTTTGGGTTCCTTTGTCAGAGGAAAAAAAGTTGGACCAACTATGGTATTATCTTTCCTGGGATTGAGATAGACACATGTAAAATGGAATTAGACTGCCAGGAGGTAAATTGCAGGATATGCTAGACGCAATATCAATGTTCCTTAGAAAGTTACATTAGACAGCTACAATCGGTTCCGGTTTCATTGAATTTGCTGGTGTAGAGTCATGCCTATTCTCTAGAAGGCTATCGTTAGCTCCCGGGGGGTCCCGTCCCCACACCATCATATTAGGATCACAAGGGAGTTGCATAACGATCTGACTAGTCTGGCAGACATTCCTGTCTAGATATAATGGTAGAACATGTTTTCAAGGGGAAGAGGGGAATAACGAGGAAGTATAACTTTATACGGATGCAGTGGGATCCGTAGGTTTGGGGCCATACTGGGCAACAAGTGGTGCGCAGCAGGATGGCCCTTAGATTGGGTGAAAAGGGGTCATTGTAAGAACCTCACTCTCTTTGAACTCTTTCCCATTGTGGTGGCGGTTGAACTTGGGGTTACCAGATACAGAACAAAAAGATAGATTCTGGACAGACAATGAGAGCGTGGTATACGCCATTAAACCTCACTAGTTCATCCCTCCCTGTTCTATCGTTACTCAGGCACTTAGTGCTTAGGTGCCTAGATTTCAATATATCTTTTAGAGCAAAACATGTACCAGGTGTGCTTAATTATGTTGCGGATGCTCTATCGTTTTCAGTGGGAAAAATTTTGTCGCCTTCTTCGGAGGCCAACCGACAGGGATTGCAGTGCCCGGATTCTTATGGGAGATAATAGACAAGAGATGATGCAGTTGGTCCAGTATCGGTCGCCCCAGCGACTTGGACCAGCCATGGTAAGGCATGGTCAGAATGGTTAAATTTTTCCAAGGAGAGAGATATAATAGTAATTCTCATGCCAGGTTAGAATCTCTCCTGAACTACCTTGAACACCTATGTTCTGCAGGATCATCGGGCTTGGTGGCCCAACGGAGAATGGCAGGATTATCTTCCTTTTCAGACTGTTGGGGTGGAAGGACGTTACCAAAGTGTTCATTGTAAGGTCCATATTGAAAGGTCAGAGAAAAGAGCAGGTGGTTAGCAAGACCAGGGGGCCGATCAATTTTAAACTTTTGATAAATCTAATAGGAACGTGTACCCACAATTTGTAATTCAGCTTATGAGGCTAAGTAATGGAAGCCAGTTTTGCGTTATTGTTTTTTGGCGCAATGAGGGTAGGGCAGTTGGTTTCAGCTAGTTCAAATCGACCCGGGTGGTTTAAAAGTAGATGATTTATTTATTATACAATCATCGATTAGAGTTAGGATAGTCGGTCGAAGACAGACCCCTTTAGGGAGGGTAATTGGTTTTCATCTTTCCACTCGTCAATGGTGCCCAGTTCACAGCTGTTGGTAATTTTGCAGCGATTAGACCAGCATCCTCGTCCTTTTGTCACATCTAGATGGAAGCCTCTTTCTAGATACCAATTTGAGGCAGTGTTGCATAAGGCTCTTGGTCATTTAAGCCTCCCCCCTCAAGAATTTGGAACACATTCTTTCAGGATAGGTGCAGCGATGAAAGCATACTCCTTATGTTTTCAGAAGAAAGGGTTTGCGGTTAGGGCGTGGGTTCTAACTGTGTGGGCGGTACATCCTTTCAGAACTAGCTATTAATTGAATTTTCTCTTTTGGTGTGGGTCAACCTTCAGTGTGGCTAGTGGGACATTCATACATTTTCTGGGCGGCCAGGAGCGGGATGTGCGACCGGAGGATGCAACCTGGGATTTCAAGCAGCGTCTCTGCACTGGAAAGGGATTAGGGGTCTGGCTTGGTGGCAAGTACTAGTCGAGGTGGTGCAGATTAGTAGGGCGGACCCAGGTCCCACAGTGTTAGTTATCATGCTGCTGGCAACGACCTCTGTTGAAAAGTCTATCAGATTTGCTATTCTCAATGAAGGCAGATTTTCAGCATTTTTTCCTTCTTCAAGGAGGTAGTAATAGTTTGGTCGGAGGTCCTTCCCAATGGCAAGGGGCTAGGGATCAAGGATCCATGGAAAAAGCTAGGAGGGTCCTTAACACCAGGATCTCAGATTTGGCTTGGAGGATTTCTTACTTAATTAAAATGCAAGGATGCATAAATTAAGATCTGGATAATTAAAATAATTATTAGTTAATAAATGTGTCAATAAAAGCTGTGGTCTTATGTTTCACCCAACAGTGTGTCTGGACTGTTCCTTTGGTTCACAAAAGGTAATTCATCTGTAAAAAGGGTACATTTCTGTAGGCAACCATGGTAGCTTCAGCACCATTCTGGTAGCTCCGGCCCATGTTAGGGAATGGAGCGTCTGACTGGGCTGGCAGCGCTCTTGTGGGGGTGTGGGAGTTGTAGTTCCCTGTCGCGCCCGCCTCCCTGTAGTTCCGCGAGTTCGGGGCACAGCCTGCGTGTGACGTCATTACGTCAAGTGGATTGGCCGCGGCCGGTCTCGCGGGAGGCGAGATGATGACGCCGTCACGGACATCAGCGCTGACGTCATCAAGAATATAAAAGTGGACAGGGCACAAGGCGCCCTTTGTTGAGTGCTGGCAGGGAGAAGGATCTTCCCACCCTCCTCCCTATAATTAAGAAAATTTTGTTAAGTTATTTGTAATTAGTTATATAAGGGGTTGTTGGAGTCACAGCTGGCGGATGCATCCTTGCGGAAGGTTATTTTGGAGCCGTTACATGCTCTCTGGGGACCAAGAGGCTGGCATTTAGCATTGGCTCCGGCCCCGGCGATTTCTTACTTAATTAACATGCAAGGATGCATAAATTAAGATCTGAATAATTAAGATCTGGATAATTAAAAATTTATCATATGTTATTAAAATGTGTCAAAAAAGCTGTGGTCTTATGTTTCACCCAACCAGTGTGGTTGACTGTTCATTTTGCACCACAAAAGGTAATTCATCTGTAAAATGGGTACATTTTCCTGTAGGCAGCCATGGTAGCTCCAGCACACCGGTCTGCTCCTAGAGATCTGATAATTTACCTTATGGGAAATATAGTGGTAGTACATCCTGCACACCATTCAATAAGAACAAGACCATCCTTTTTATAAACTGATAAATGGACACAAAATATCTCTAAAGCAGAAATCCTATTACTCACACAGACAGGCAAAAAAACCAGGCAGACAGACAGATAGGCACTCACACAGACAGGCAAACACACAGACAGGACAGATAGAACTCACACAGACAGCAACACACAGACAGACGATAGACACTCACACGACAGGCAAACACACAGACAGGACAGATAGACATCAGAGGCAAACACACAGACAGGACAGATAGGCACTCACACAGACAGGCAAACACACAGACAGGACAGATAGACACTCACACAGACAGGCAAACACACAGACAGGACAGATAGACACTCACACAGACAGTCAAACACACAGACAGGACAGATAGGCACTCACACAGACAGGCAAACACACAGACAGGACAGATAGACACTCATGCAGACAGCCCAAGTTCATCCTTTATAACTGATAAATGGACACAAAATATCTCTAAAGCAGAAATCCTATTAAGAATGTTTTCTTATCATGGTCCTTTGTGCAACACTCTGGAATCCTCAAGCATCCCTTCAGCACAGATACCCCAATCTCAACCCCCATATTCACCAATAGTAAATCCCCCATTTGCCTGGGATGCTTGACATGCCTTACTGGGCACGGATGCCCTAGGACTTATAGTACAAGGTACCTGTGCTGAGGTCAGGATACTCAAGAGACATGCTGTAATCAAAACTTTAGGCCAGAGCACTCAACCAGCGGGCAGCTGGATAACAGGAACCGATAACAGAGAGGAAGAAAGAGATGAGGTCTGGGTCACACGCGGGGAGTCAGTCAGCCTAATGAGGTACAAGAGATGAAAAGAGGGGCAGCCAAGAAACAGGCAGAG
Source organism: Hymenochirus boettgeri (assembly GCA_019447015.1). Taxonomy (NCBI): domain Eukaryota; kingdom Metazoa; phylum Chordata; class Amphibia; order Anura; family Pipidae; genus Hymenochirus; species Hymenochirus boettgeri. Next base: position 243,292,692 of record CM033469.1, read on the forward strand.
GTGAAGACAGGCAGCTAAGAATCATAGTAGGATGTAAGCAGAAGTCTATAAATCAAAAGCAATAACGGGCAACTGATTGAAAGGAAGCAGGAGCTTAAAAAATGTCAGACCACTCAGAAGTGAAGGAGAGAGCAAGGCAGAATAGGCAGAAAGAAATTTAAATCCACCGCCAAATTGCTAAAATATTTCAATTGCAGCTCAGGAGATGCAGCTACAAGAAGAGCATATTGGGAAATTCTCGAAAATCCGAAGATCGAAACGCCGAACGCCCGAAGAAAGAGACGAATGCATGAAATCTACACCAAAGACTTTTAAAGTTGCGCAAGGTAAGTCAGGCATGGGAGCAGATGGTAGATAAGTGAGCTCGGCTATTCCTGATTTATGACTTAATATTTCTAAAATAAATGAAACCCCATTAAATGCTTTTTGGAAACTATTATCCACACTTGATAGAAATATGGAAATTAAAACTGTTTTATTGAACTATTTTGATCTTATTGAAAATAACCTAGCGAATCTAGGTAGGTGTGTGTATACCTGGTGTCTGTGTAGTGTTAGGGGGATGACCTGAATCCTCAGAATATTCATGTTTAGGAATTGGACCCATTATAGCCAATGGAAAAAATGTCCGGAAACTTTATAGCCACTTCTCATCTGTCCTGCACTTCTGTATCCAATTTTGTGTCCAAAAAATCTGAATAATAAAAGAGGAGAAGAAATAGAAAGGGCAGTAATTTGATTCTTTAACCCAAATTAATAACCCTTCTAAAGAAAGCATAAATATTTTTATAAGGTTAAACATCAATTACATCAATAAGAATTGTATATAAATTGATTAAAATAATGATGGGCCTGTTCACCCATAAAACAAAAAAAATGGTCAATTGTCAGTGACCTTCTCCTAACCCCTACTGATATATTTTGTCCTTTATTACCTGCATTACTAACCAGATATTTAAAAATAATTATTGTTCTCATTCTGTCAGTGTAAGCTGGTCCCTCCCTCCATGCAGTCATCAGGGAGACTGACATCACAGTCAATGATTGACTGCTGTTTCACCTGCTGTCTCTTCTTCACATGCTCAAGCTTATAAAAATCTCAATGAACAGAGGGAAGAGGAAGATACCTTTACCAGAAAGGAATATAACATTACCATTAAATATCTTGTTACAAATGCATGTTATAAATTGGTAAAATAGCAGTTGGTGTTGCAGACAGGGAAGAATATGCACTTTAAAGCAAAATGTTATTGTCGTGTCGTAAAGCAAATAAAACTCTAGTGAATTAATTAAAATGGGCAATAAAAAAATACATTTATTATAGTCAACAAGAAAAATAAGATATATAATCTAAGGGCATAACCTTTAAATTTGCTGATTGATATCAATCCTTGAGTAATTTAAATAAATGACCAGGATCTACACAAACGACTAGCTTGGAAACTTTTTTTAAATTTCATCTACCTATTATACAAATATATTATTGGGCCATACAATAAACTCTCTGGTGCTTTGCACACTAATCAGTCATATCAGAAGAAAAGAAGTTTCATCTTCAGGTTAGGAAAGGTTTCTTTACAGTGAGAACGGTGAAACTTGGATCTGTCTCCAGCAGATGTGGTAATGGCAAGTTCATGAATATCTTTTAAAATGGCCTGGATAAGTTTTTTAAAACTTAAATATTGAGAATTACTGGTATTAATGCATGTACTGTAGATCTGGTTGATCCAGGGATACTTTCCGATGTGTTTGGAGTCAGGAAGGAATTTCCTTAATTTTTTAGCTGTTTTTTCTGGATCACAGTGTTAGGTAGGGTTAAAAAGGAGGGTGGGTGAAAAACTTTGGACTAGATGGACGTATGTCTTTATTCAACCTACTATGTACTATACTATTGCAAGCACTATTAGTACTCCAATACAACTCAACGAGATTCTATTGCCAATTGGTTCAGAAAGCTTTACCAATAAATTGATTAATTAATATTAGCACATTTTAGCCCCATATCTCCAAAATATTTTCAATAATCCTGTTGGTTCGGGTAGCTTTCTAAAAGAAAGGTTCTAGCAATTGTAGTCTCAAATAGTCAAATTAAAACCCCAAAAATCTAAATTTAAAATTACTTGCTGTTGTTTTTACGATGGCTATAAAGGTTTGTTGTCAAAGTGATAAATAAGATTTTTAAAACATTGTGTAGATGACAAGTGCAGGTTAAAAAATGTTGTTTTATGTAAAATAATGACTGGTTATTTTACACAGTAGTCATTATTTTACATAGCAGTCGTATTTTAGATGGCGTTTTTCTTACATGCGGTTGTTATTTACACAGTGGTTGTTATTTACACAGTGGTCTTTATTTAACACAGTGGTAATTTTTTTTATTATTATTATTTTACACAGTGGTGGTTAACACAGTGGTCATTATTTTATACAGGGGTGTTATTTTACACAGTGGTCTTTATTTTACACAGTGGTTTTATAGAGTGGTCATTATTTTACAGTGGTAATTATTTTACACAGTGGTCTTTATTTTACACAGTGGTCTTTATTTCTACATGGTGGTTGTTATTTTACACAGTGGTCCTTATTTTACACTGTGGTCATTATTTAATACAGTGGTCGTTATTTTATACAGTGGTCTTTATTTTACACAGTGGTCATTATTTTATACAGGGGTCGTTATTTTACACAGTGGTGGTTATTTTACACAGTGGTCTTTATTTTTCACGGTGGCTTTTATTTTACACAGTGGTCATATTTTACACAGTGATCTTTATTTTACACAGCGGTCCTTGTTTTACACAGTGGTCATTATTTTACACAGTGGTCTTTATTTTACACAGTGGTGGGTATTTACACAGTGGTCTTTATTTTACACCGTGGCCTATTTACACAGTGGTCAGTATTTTACACCATTGGTCAGTATTTTACACAGTGGTCTTTATTTTACACGGCGGTCCTTATTTTACACAGTGGTCGTTATTACATGGTGGTCTTTATTCTACATGGTGGTTATTATTTTACACAGTGGTCCTTATTTTACACAGTGGTCATTATTTAATACAGTGGTCGTTATTTTATACAGTGGTTTATTTTACACAGTGGTCATTATTTTATACAGGGGGGGTAATTTTACACAGTGGTCTTTATTTTACACAGTGGTCTTTATTTTCACGGTGGTCTTTATTTACACAGCAGTCCTTGTTTTACACAGTGATTTTATTTTACACAGTGGTCTTTATTTTACACGGCGGTCCTTATTTACTGATCATATTTTAACAGTGGTCTTTATTTACACAGTGGTCGTTATTTTACACAGTGGTCTTTATTTTACACAGTGGTGGTTATTTTACACAGTGGTCTTTATTTTACACCGCGCCCTTATTTTACACAGTGGTCAGTATTTTACACCATTGGCCAGTATTTTACACAGTGGTCTGTATTTTACACGGCGGTCCTTATTTTACACAGTGGTCGTTATTTTACATGGTGTCATTATTTTATTGGTGGTAGTTATTTACACAGTGACTGTTATTTTATATGGCGGTCATTATTTTACATGGTACAAGTACATTCTGTTTTAAAATGCTGTGTAAAATATGGCCGCAATGTAAATAACTATAAATTATAAAGTTTTATAAATACCGTATGAAGTTTATAAATGCCATCCTCTATAAACTATGCTGGCTGTACTAAATGTTAATCTTATACTATACTATACCCCTTTTAATCAGCAGCCTATTATGTACCATATTTTATTCTAATGAAAATCTCCATCATAATAAAATGGGGATCGATTTCCTAAAATCCCTATTATTTCTACCTTACAGTTGTCAGTTTTATCTTGTCAGTATCAATAAGACAAAGAAAATTCTTTGCTGCAGATTTTGATAGTTATAGTCATTAAATACCTGGCAGGCCAGAGCACTATACAGGGGTCTTTATTTTACACAGTGGTTTTATAAAGTGGTCATTATTTTACACAGTGGTCAGTATTTTACACCATTGGTCAGTATTTTACACAGTGGTCTTTATTTTACACGGCGGTCCTTATTTTACACTGGTCCTTGTTTTACACAGTGGTCATTATTTTACACAGTGGTTTTTATTTTACACGGCGGTCCTTATTTTACACTGGTCATTATTTTACACAGTGGTCTTTATTTTACACAGTGGTAGTTATTTTACACAGTGGTCTTTATTTTTACACAGTGGTGGTTATTTTACACAGTAGTCTTTATTTACACCGCGGCCCTTATTTTACACAGTGGTCAGTATTTTACACCATTGGTCAGTATTTTACACAGTGGTCTTTATTTTACACAGCGGTCCTTTTACACTGGTCATTATTTTACACAGTGGTCCTATTTTACACAGTGGTCATTATTTAATACAGTGGTCGTTATTTTATAAGTGGTCGTTATTTTACACAGTGGTCATTATTTATACAGGGGTCGTTATTTTACACAGTGGGGGTTATTTTACACAGTGGTCTTTATTTTTCACGGGGGTCTTTATTTTACACAGTGGTCATTATTACACAGTGATCTTTATTTACATAGCGGTCCTTGTTTACACAGTGGTCATTATTTTACACAGTGGTCTTATTTTACACAGTGGTGGTTATTTTCACAGTGGTCTTTATTTACACCGCGGCCCTTATTTTACACAGTGGTCAGTATTTTACACCATTGGTCAGTATTACACAGTGGTCTTTATTTTACATGGCGGTCCTTATTTACACAGTGGTCGTTTTTTACATGGTGGTCTTTATTTCTACATGGTGGTTTTATTTTACACAGTGGTCCTTATTTACACAGTGGTCATTATTTAATAGTGGTCGTTATTTTATACAGTGGTCTTTATTTTACACAGTGGCATTATTTATACAGGGGTCGTAATTTTACACAGTGGTCTTATTTACACAGTGGTCTATTTTTCACGGTGGTGGTCTTATTTTAACAGCAGTCCGCTTGTTTTACACAGTGATCTTTATTTTACACAGTGGTCTTTATTTACACGGCGGGTCCTTATTTACAATGGTCATTATTTACACAGTGGTCCTTATTTTACACAGTGGTCATTATTTAATACAGTGGTCGTTATTTTATACAGTGGTCTTTATTTTACACAGTGGTCATTATTTATACAGGGGTCGTTATTTTACACAGTGGTGGTTATTTTACACAGTGGGCTTTATTTTTCACGGGGATCTTTATTTTACACAGTTGTCCTTATTTTACACAGTGATCTTTATTTTACATAGCGGTCCTTGTTTTACACAGTGGTCATTATTTTACACAGTGGTTTTATTTACACAGTGGTGGTTATTTACACAGTGGTCTTTATTTTACACCGCGGCCTTATTTTACACAGTGGTCAGTATTTTACACCATTGGTCAGTATTTTACACAGTGGTCTTATTTTACATGGCGGTCCTTATTTTACACAGTGTGTCGTATTTTACATGGGGTCTTTTTTCTACATGGTGGTTGTTATTTACACAGTGGTCCTTATTTTACACAGTGGTCATTTATTTAAAAGTGGTCGTATTTTATACAGTGGTCTTTATTTTACACAGTGGTATTATTTTATACAGGGTCGTAATTTACACAGTGGTCTTTATTTAACAGTGGTCTTTATTACACGGTGGGTCTTATTTACACAGCAGTCTTGTTTTATACACAGTGATCTTTATTTTACACAGTGGTCTTTATTTTACACGGCGGTCCTTATTTTACACTGATCATTATTTTACACAGTGGTCTTTATTTTTCACGGTGGTCTTTATTTTACACAGTGGTCATTATTTACACAGTGATTTTATTTTACACAGCGGTCCTTGTTTTCACATGGTCATTATTTGTACACAGAGGTTCTTATTTTACATGGCGACCACTGTGTAAAATAATGACCAGTGTAAAATAAGGACCGCCGTGTAAAATAAAGACCACTGTGTAAATCGACAAACAATCCCTTTAAGGCAATGCAGAAGGAAGAGTCTAGAAACACATAGATAAAATGTAGCAGAATGTGTGCGCACACAAAAAAGTATCCAATAGCCCGGTAACAAATAGATACAGTTAAGGGAACATTATACTCTTCTACAGTTCTGGCTATGTTAACCTTTCAAAATCCTCAGTGTAAATAACCTCCGATCTCCTGGGTAGTAGAATAAATATCTGACCGTAATTACAAGTTCCCCAAGATCCTACAGATGGAGTAAGAGACCGTCTGGTGATATATAAATCAAGAAGAAATACTCCAGGTACCTCCCAGGCGTCCTATCCCTTCTGGCCACCTCACTAGCCAGATAGACAATACTAAGGATAAAGAAAGTAGGGCTGTCCAGAAGTTTATAATTTACAATGGGTAATCCCTTTATTGCACATAATGTACATAATGCTGTGAAAATGAAGGAGGGAGGTTGTTTGGACAAAAGCCAAGTGTTGGAAAGTACCACCGAGAGGAGCACTAGAAGAAGACACTGGGTGTTATGTGAACAGAGGACTATGGGTGGCAATGTGTGTGAGGGTATAAAGAGGGATGTTTATCACTGACCTAACACTTGATAAAGGCCTAGCGACCGAATGTTGTGTGTTGTGTAACTGCAATAAGAGGGATTACCCCTTGTAAATATAAACGACTGGACAGCCCTATTTCTTTATTCCTTAGTACCGTCTGGATGATCCCAACTTAGGGCCACTAATGAGTTGTAAGATGAAGCATGTATCACCGAGGTATCCCTGCACTAACTGGCAGTACTCACAGGATTTCTGTCAGCAGCCGAGCTCTTGAGATCAGCACTTGGGGAGGCAAACAAATGTATAAAGAGCCTAGTAAAGCCGGTGTGTGTTCCAATGGACTGTAACGTCCCGGGTGGTAAGCATCACCCCGGACGGTGAAGCCTGGCACCCGCGAGTGGACGGGGCCCGTTGGGCCAAGGGGGCTGAAATGGATGGGCCATGGGGCCCATGAGTGGGAGGGCCCATGAGTGTGAGGGATAGGGGGACTTGCAAGAGGAGGGGGGCGCAAGGGGAGGAGGAGACACAGGGAAGATTGACTGTCATCCACGACATGGTTTCAGAGCAGGAAACAGGAAGTGCAGTGGTGATGTCGCTCACCATATCACACACAAAAATTTAATATCTTTAAAACTATGCAAAATAAACAATGACAATAAATTGCAAAAATTCTCAGGAGAGCAATTCCTGTCAATTTACCTAAAGTCATTTTTGGACCACAGTTCCCCTTTAACTTCAAGCGGAAGTTTGCTGCAGACAGGGGATTCCAGTCAAGTTTCATTCCAGTCTGGGTTTCATGCATTTTTGTATTTACTAGTCACCATGGGAATCTAATACCAGTCACTATGGGCATAATAAATAGTCACCGAGGCATCTAATACTAGTCACTTTGGGCATCTTAACTAATCCCTTTGGGCATAATTTACCAATCACTCTGGGCATCTAATACCAGTCACTGTGGTATAATTTCCCAGTAACATTGGGAATTTATGCCAGTCCACTGTGGGCATCATTTACCAGTCACTGTGGGCATCATTTCCCAGTCACTGTAGGCATAATTTAACAGTCATTGTGGGCATCATTTACAACTCACTGTTGGCATATTATGCATACCAGAATGTGTGGGTGGCATCTTATATTAACAGTCACTGGGGGAATCTTGTATTGACCAATCACTGTGGGCCTAGTATTGGCCAGTCATGTGGGCATTTATACTAGTCACTGTGGGCACCTTATATTGACCAGTCACTGTGGGCATCATTACATATACCACTCTGTGGACATCTTGTATTACCATGGGCACAAGGCTTGAGAAAGGAACACACAGGATCTAAACATGACACAATAAATGATGTTTTAGCAGTGTACAACCTGCATGAACACCTCCTCATTCCTTTGAAGCATAATGTTATGTCAGCCCTCCAGTTATCAGCCACTTCTAGGTCAGCCCTCCAGTTCAACATTCAGTGGTAAGTCTGACCTCCTGTTTACAAGCCATGTTAAGTCAAAACTGGTTGGTGAATTGGATGGCTGACCTAACAGTATATGATGAACTGGAGGCTGACCTAACAGTGTCTGGTAAACAGAGGGCTGACCTAACATTTTCTGGCAACTGGAGGGCTAACTTAACAGTGTCTGTAACAGTGTCTGATGAACTGAGGGCTGACCTAACAGTGTCTGGTGAACTAGAGGGCTGACCTAACATTTTCTGGTGAACTGGAGGGATGACCTAACAGTGTCTGCTAAACTAGAGGGATGACCTAACACGTGTTTACTAAATTGGAGGGCTGATCTAACAGGTCTGCTAAACTGGAGGTATGACCTAACACTGTTTGCTGAACTGGAGGACTGAACTCACAGTGTCTGTGAACTTGAGGACAGACCTAACAGTATCGGAGAGCTGCAGGGCAGACTTAAAGGATATCTATACTCTAAAAATTAACTGTTAAAAATGGAAAGCAACTGGGCTGGGAGGTTGGATTGATTATTCCTACCTCACAATATTGCTTTGTTTAGGAGCTACAATGCATACAGTTTTCATTTGCTAGGTTAGTCCTGGACTATTCCTGTATAAAGATAGTGCTGAAGCCAGGATGAAGACTGGCAGAATCAGTTTTCTTTAGCTGGTGCTCTCACAGAAACAATATTGGGAGGTAGGAATTACCAGGCCTTTATCCCTGTCCCAAGTATTTTTCATTTTAATGGTATTTTTAAAGAACTTTATACACACGATCATTATCCTTTACAGTGTCTGCTTAACTGGAGGACTGTAGGGTTCAGCAGCCAATGGTTAGTACAGCCTCCAGTTCACCAGACAGTGTAAGTTAGCTCACCACATCCACCTCCACAAGCCAATCTACTTTTTATGCTGGAGCACATTATGACATTAATAAATAAGCAGTGAGTGGGTGTTAGTATGTACAGAAATGAATAATAAATGTAAACTTTATTTGTGTTTTAGGGGAACTAATGAGGCATTGCCTTTATTAAAGGAAGTTGATTGGTTGATGATAAAACATTTATGAACAACGGGGGCCCAAAAATCACCATTTGTCTAGGGCCCTATTGACTTAATGCGGCACATGAACATTGTCCATCTTTACTAATATTAAATATATTTATGGGAGTGGGGCTTAGCTCCCAAGCCAGAAGTGTCTTCCACCTTGACAACCAGTGCAAGAATAGCTACAACAAAGAAAACGTACACTACCTGGATCACCATGACCAAACAGCAAGTTAAAAACTTTTTTTTTTTTGTCCTCACGTGCGCTAAATACAAAGACAAACAAATGTCAAAGAACGTACAGCCCATATTTCATCTGATTTCCAAGAATCATTGGATTTATACATGAACTAATGGATTTCCACAATTTTACAAGATAGATTACTGCTATGCAATCTAAAATAATGGATCTGGAGAACAGTCTTCTAATCAGGGGCATTCCTGAAAAGTTTCCAGTACCTCACTATTGGTATTTGTAAACAAACTATTTCAATTTTAAAGCAGATCCTTAAGCCTAAAGCTAGGTACACGCAGTACCAATAAAGCACCTAAAACTGTCAGATCTGTCGGATCTTTCAAAAATCTGCAAAGTGTGTACCCAGCTTAAACCATTCCCATTAAATTGTAGCTCCGGCCCGTGTTAGGGACCGGAGCATCTGACCTGGGCTGGCGGAGCTCTCGGGGGTGCTAGGAGTTGTAGTTCCCTGCCGCGCCCGCCTCTCTAGTGTTCCCGCGAGTTCCAGGCGCGGCCTGCATGTGACGTCATTACGCAAGCCGGATTGCCGGTCTCGCGGAGGCGGGATGATGATGTTGGCACGGACGTCTGCGCTGACGTCTATAAAGAAATATAAAAGTGGGCTGGCCACGAGGCACGGGCCAATGTGTTGAGTGCTGGCAGGGAGAAGGATCTTCTACTGTTCAGAGCAACACAACAGGCGTTATCAGTACTGAATAAGAGTATAGCAGAAGCAGAGCAACTGCTGAGTAGGGTAAGAAGGGGTCAATGCAGAGGGAGCGTGTTGGCTGCAGGAGGTGCTGGAGAGGAGTTCACTGGCTGGGAACCCCGAGGTTAGGGCTAGGCCCAATACTAGATCTGCTAGCCGGCTGGCTGGCAGGCCTGCTTGCCAACCTTCCGCCTCATTCCGCTTGAGCCCCAGTCTCCCACAAACCTATCGCGCGGCACAGGGGGAGGAGTAGTAAGGGCAGCTACCCCTAGGCGCCAGGCAGCTACTGAAGGCTTATTAAAAGCCTTTAACACCATTAACCCCTCCCAGCTTGCACAGGTGGAGACCCATCGCTCCCCTTCCCGTATAGTGGAGGAGCCATGCCCTTTGGTTACAGAGAACGCCCACCCAGCTGTTGCAGCCGAGGGATGAACCCGAGAGCGAAGCCAATAATGAAAGATGAAGCGTCAGATGACGGCGACCAGGAATTCGTGGACGCTTGGTCCACCATTATAGGGATTACCCCAGCGCCAACCAGGCTCAGGGAAGTAGAGGAAAGAAGGGGGTCCAGAGAAAGGAGCCACCCTAGTAGGGAGAGGACAGCCACGGGCACAGGAGGAGCAGATATCCTTCTCAGATGAGAGTAGCGATGGTCGCACAGGCGGAGGTGTAGAGACCATCGCAGAAGGGACCGTCGCAGGTACACGATCGCAGTCCAGGGAGCAGAGCAGGCGACGCAGGTCCCACACTGGAGGCAGAAGATCCAGGGCTTCTTATTCGTCGACTCCCGATAGAAGTAGGAGGTCCTCAGCAGCTCCAGCAGAGAGAGACTTCGGGAGGACGTGGCCACCGCATGCCATGTCCCAGTGCTGACCAGGTGATACTGGAAGTCCCCGGGGGGAACTACCAGTGCAGTCCCGACTTCAGGAGGTTTGCCGAGCCACCATTTTACAATTTAAGGGTTTCTCCCTTGGGGCGTAGTACCGAAGAAGGGAGTGGCAAAATTGGTTAATACACCACTTATCAAACCCAAAGGGCAGCTTGGTAAACGATGGCATTTCCAAGGAAGAGTCCTACCAATGACTACTACCAATTCATCCGACCTGTTTTCATTTATTGGGTGTCAGTTAGACGGTAAGTACTATTACGATAGATGCCTTCCTATGGGATGCGCTATATCTTGTTCCCTGTTTGAAGTTTTTTGGGTTCTTTTCTGGAATGGGCCGTATCCTACGAAACCAATTCAATCTTACATTACCATGATTTCCTGTTCGGCACAACGTTCATTTTTATTAAGTTCCTTTCATTTTCTAATGAAAAGGTTTGGGTTCCTTTGTCAGAGGAAAAAAAGTTGGACCAACTATGGTATTATCTTTCCTGGGATTGAGATAGACACATGTAAAATGGAATTAGACTGCCAGGAGGTAAATTGCAGGATATGCTAGACGCAATATCAATGTTCCTTAGAAAGTTACATTAGACAGCTACAATCGGTTCCGGTTCATTGAATTTGCTGGTGTAGAGTCATGCCTATTCTCTAGAAGGCTATCGTTAGCTCCCGGGGGGTCCCGTCCCCACACCATCATATTAGGATCACAAGGGAGTTGCATAACGATCTGACTAGTCTGGCAGACATTCCTGTCTAGATATAATGGTAGAACATGTTTTCAAGGGGAAGAGGGGAATAACGAGGAAGTATAACTTTATACGGATGCAGTGGGATCCGTAGGTTTGGGGCCATACTGGGCAACAAGTGGTGCGCAGCAGGATGGCCCTTAGATTGGGTGAAAAGGGGTCATTGTAAGAACCTCACTCTCTTGAACTCTTTCCCATTGTGGTGGCGGTTGAACTTGGGGTTACCAGATACAGAACAAAAAGATTAGATTCTGGACAGACAATGAGAGCGTGGTATACGCCATTAAACCTCACTAGTTCATCCCTCCCTGTTCTATCGTTACTCAGGCACTTAGTGCTTAGGTGCCTAGATTTCAATATATCTTTTAGAGCAAAACATGTACCAGGTGTGCTTAATTATGTTGCGGATGCTCTATCGTTTTCAGTGGGAAAAATTTTGTCGCCTTCTTCGGAGGCCAACCGACAGGGATTGCAGTGCCCGGATTTTATGGGAGATAATAGACAAGAGATGATGCAGTTGGTCCAGTATCGGTCGCCCCAGCGACTTGGACCAGCCATGGTAAGGCATGGTCAGAATGGTTAAATTTTTCCAAGGAGAGAGATATAATAGTAATTCTCATGCCAGGTTAGAATCTCTCCTGAACTACCTTGAACACCTATGTTCTGCAGGATCATCGGGCTTGGTGGCCCAACGGAGAATGGCAGGATTATCTTCCTTTTCAGACTGTTGGGGTGGAAGGACGTTACCAAAGTGTTCATTGTAAGGTCCATATTGAAAGGTCAGAGAAAAGAGCAGGTGGTTAGCAAGACCAGGGGGCCGATCAATTTTAAACTTTGATAAATCTAATAGGAACGTGTACCCACAATTTGTAATTCAGCTTATGAGGCTAAGCTAATGGAAGCCAGTTTTGCGTTATTGTTTTTTGGCGCAATGAGGGTAGGGCAGTTGGTTTCAGCTAGTTCAAATCGACCCGGGTGGTTTAAAAGTAGATGATTTATTTATTATACAATCATCGATTAGAGTTAGGATAGTCGGTCGAAGACAGACCCCTTTAGGGAGGGTAATTGGTTTTCATCTTCCACTCGTCATGGTGCCCAGTTCACAGCTGTTGGTAATTTTGCAGCGATTAGACCAGCATCCTCGTCCTTTTGTCACATCTAGATGGCAAGCCTCTTTCTAGATACCAATTTGAGGCAGTGTTGCATAAGGCTCTTGGTCATTTAAGCTCCCCCCTCAAGAATTTGGAACACATTCTTTCAGGATAGGTGCAGCGATGAAAGCATACTCCTTATGTTTTCAGAAGAAAGGGTTTGGGTTAGGGCGTGGGTTCTAACTGTGTGGGCGGTACATCCTTTCAGAACTAGCTATTAATTGAATTTTCTCTTTTGGTGTGGGTCAACCTTCAGTGTGGCTAGTGGGACATTCATACATTTTCTGGGCGGCCAGGGAGCGGGATGTGCGACCGGAGGATGCAACCTGGGATTTCAAGCAGCGTCTCTGCACTGGAAAGGGATTAGGGGTCTGGCTTGGTGGCAAGTACTAGTCGAGGTGGTGCAGATTAGTAGGGCGGACCCAGGTCCCACAGTGTTAGTTATCATGCTGCTGGCAACGACCTCTGTTGAAAAGTCTATCAGATTTGCTATTCTCAATGAAGGCAGATTTTCAGCATTTTTTCCTTCTTCAAGGAGGTAGTAATAGTTTGGTCGGAGGTCCTTCCCAATGGCAAGGGGCTAGGGATCAAGGATCCATGGAAAAAGCTAGGAGGGTCCTTAACACCAGGATCTCAGATTTGGCTTGGAGGATTTCTTACTTAATTAAAATGCAAGGATGCATAAATTAAGATCTGGATAATTAAAATAATTATTAGTTAATAAATGTGTCAATAAAAGCTGTGGTCTTATGTTTCACCCAACAGTGTGTCTGGACTGTTCCTTTTGGTTCACAAAAGGTAATTCATCTGTAAAAAGGGTACATTTCTGTAGGCAACCATGGTAGCTTCAGCACCATTCTGGTAGCTCCGGCCCATGTTAGGGAATGGAGCGTCTGACTGGGCTGGCAGCGCTCTTGTGGGGGTGTGGGAGTTGTAGTTCCCTGTCGCGCCCGCCTCCCTGTAGTTCCGCGAGTTCGGGGCACAGCCTGCGTGTGACGTCATTACGTCAAGTGGATTGGCCGCGGCCGGTCTCGCGGGAGGCGAGATGATGACGCCGTCACGGACATCAGCGCTGACGTCATCAAGAATATAAAAGTGGACAGGGCACAAGGCGCCCTTTGTTGAGTGCTGGCAGGGAGAAGGATCTTCCCACCCTCCTCCCTATAATTAAGAAAATTTTGTTAAGTTATTTGTAATTAGTTATATAAGGGGTTGTTGGAGTCACAGCTGGCGGATGCATCCTTGCGAAGGTTATTTTGGAGCCGTTACATGCTCTCTGGGGACCAAGAGGCTGGCATTTAGCATTGGCTCCGGCCCCGGCGATTTCTTACTTAATTAACATGCAAGGATGCATAAATTAAGATCTGAATAATTAAGATCTGGATAATTAAAAATTTATCATATGTTATTAAAATGTGTCAAAAAAGCTGTGGTCTTATGTTTCACCCAACCAGTGTGGTTGACTGTTCATTTTGCACCACAAAAGGTAATTCATCTGTAAAATGGGTACATTTTCCTGTAGGCAGCCATGGTAGCTCCAGCACCCGGTCTGCTCCTAGAGATCTGATAATTTACCTTATGGGAAATATAGTGGTAGTACATCCTGCACACCATTCAATAAGAACAAGACCATCCTTTTTATAAACTGATAAATGGACACAAAATATCTCTAAAGCAGAAATCCTATTACTCACACAGACAGGCAAAAACAACCAGGCAGACAGGACAGATAGGCACTCACACAGACAGGCAAACACACAGACAGGACAGATAGAACTCACACAGACAGCAACACACAGACAGACGATAGACACTCACACGACAGGCAAACACACAGACAGGACAGATAGACATCAGAGGCAACACACAGACAGGACAGATAGGCACTCACACGACAGGCAAACACACAGACAGGACAGATAGACACTCACACAGACAGGCAAACACACAGACAGGACAGATAGACACTCACACAGACAGTCAAACACACAGACAGGACAGATAGACACTCACACAGACAGGCAAACACACAGACAGGACAGATAGACACTCATGCAGACAGCCCAAGTTCATCCTTTTTATAACTGATAAATGGACACAAAATATCTCTAAAGCAGAAATCCTATTAAGAATGTTTTCTATCATGGTCCTTTGTGCAACACTCTGGAATCCTCAAGCATCCCTTCAGCACAGATACCCCAATCTCAACCCCCATATTCACCAATAGTAAATCCCCCATTTGCCTGGGATGCTTGACATGCCTTACTGGGCACGGATGCCCTAGGACTTATAGTACAAGGTACCTGTGCTGAGGTCAGGATACTCAAGAAGACATGCTGTAATCAAAACTTTAGGCCAGAGCACTCAACCAGCGGGCAGCTGGATAACAGGAACCGATAACAGAGAGGAAGAAAGAGATGAGGTCTGGGTCACACGCGGGGAGTCAGTCAGCCTAATGAGGTACAAGAGATGAAAAGAGGGGCAGCCAAGAAACAGGCAGAGGTGAAGACAGGCAGCTAAGAATCATAGTAGGATGTAAGCAGAAGTCTATAAATCAAAAGCAATAACGGGCAACTGATTGAAAGGAAGCAGGAGCTTAAAAAATGTCAGACCACTCAGAAGTGAAGGAGAGAGCAAGGCAGAATAGGCAGAAAGAAATTTAAATCCACCGCCAAATTGCTAAAATATTTCAATTGCAGCTCAGGAGATGCAGCTACAAGAAGAGCATATTGGGAAATTCTCGAAAATCCGAAGATCGAAACGCCGAACGCCCAGAAAGAGACGAATGCATGAAATCTACACCAAAGACTTTTAAAGTTGCGCAAGGTAAGTCAGGCATGGGAGCAGATGGTAGATAAGTGAGCTCGGCTATTCCTGATTTATGACTTAATATTTCTAAAATAAATGAAACCCCATTAAATGCTTTTTGGAAACTATTATCCACACTTGATAGAAATATGGAAATTAAAACTGTTTTATTGAACTATTTTGATCTTATTGAAAATAACCTAGCGAATCTAGGTAGGTGTGTGTATACCTGGGTCTGTGTAGTGTTAGGGGGATGACCTGAATCCTCAGAATATTCATGTTTAGGAATTGGACCCATTATAGCCAATGGAAAAAATGTCCGGAAACTTTAAGCCACTTCTCATCTGTCCTGCACTTCTGTATCCAATTTTGTGTCCAAAAAATCTGAATAATAAAAGAGGAGAAGAAATAGAAAGGGCAGTAATTTGATTCTTTAACCCAAATTAATAACCCTTCTAAAGAAAGCATAAATATTTTTATAAGGTTAAACATCAATTACATCAATAAGAATTGTATATAAATTGATTAAAATAATGATGGGCCTGTTCACCCATAAAACAAAAAAAATGGTCAATTGTCAGTGACCTTCTCCTAACCCCTACTGATATATTTTGTCCTTTATTACCTGCATTACTAACCAGATATTTAAAAATAATTATTGTTCTCATTCTGTCAGTGTAAGCTGGTCCCTCCCTCCATGCAGTCATCAGGGAGACTGACATCACAGTCAATGATTGACTGCTGTTTCACCTGCTGTCTCTTCTTCCATGCTCAAGCTTATAAAAATCTCAATGAACAGAGGGAAGAGGAAGATACCTTTACCAGAAAGGAATATAACTTACCATTAAATATCTTGTTACAAATGCATGTTATAAATTGGTAAAATAGCAGTTGGTGTTGCAGACAGGGAAGAATATGCACTTTAAAGCAAAATGTTATTGTCGTGTCGTAAAGCAAATAAAACTCTAGTGAATTAATTAAAATGGGCAATAAAAAAATACATTTATTATAGTCAACAAGAAAAATAAGATATATAATCTAAGGGCATAACCTTTAAATTTGCTGATTGATATCAATCCTTGAGTAATTTAAATAAATGACCAGGATCTACACAAACGACTAGCTTGGAAACTTTTTTTAAATTTCATCTACCTATTATACAAATATATTATTGGGCCATACAATAAACTCTCTGGTGCTTTGCACACTAATCAGTCATATCAGAAGAAAAGAAGTTTCATCTTCAGGTTAGGAAAGGTTTCTTTACAGTGAGAACGGTGAAACTTGGATCTGTCTCCAGCAGATGTGGTAATGGCAAGTTCATTGAATATCTTTTAAAATGGCCTGGATAAGTTTTTTAAAACTTAAATATTGAGAATTACTGGTATTAATGCATGTACTGTAGATCTGGTTGATCCAGGGATACTTTCCGATGCTGTTTGGAGTCAGGAAGGAATTTCCTTAATTTTTTAGCTGTTTTTTCTGGATCACAGTGTTAGGTAGGGTTAAAAAGGAGGGGGGTGAAAAACTTTGGACTAGATGGACGTATGTCTTTATTCAACCTACTATGTACTATACTATTGCAAGCACTATTAGTACTCCAATACAACTCAACGAGATTCTATTGCCAATTGGTTCAGAAAGCTTTACCAATAAATTATTAATTAATATTAGCACATTTTAGCCCCATATCTCCAAAATATTTTCAATAATCCGTTGGTTCGGGTAGCTTTCTAAAAGAAAGGTTCTAGCAATTGTAGTCTCAAATAGTCAAATTAAAACCCCAAAAATCTAAATTTAAAATTACTTGCTGTTGTTTTTACGATGGCTATAAAGGTTTGTTGTCAAAGTATAAATAAGATTTTTAAAACATTGTGTAGATGACAAGTGCAGGTTAAAAAATGTTGTTTATGTAAAATAATGACTGGTTATTTTACACAGTAGTCATTATTTTACATAGCAGTCGTATTTTAGATGGCGGTTTTTCTTACATGCGGTTGTTATTTTACACAGTGGTTGTTATTTACACAGTGGTCTTTATTTAACACAGTGGTAATTTTTTTTATTATTATTATTTTACACAGTGGTGGTTAACACAGTGGTCATTATTTTATACAGGGGTGTTATTTTACACAGTGGTCTTTATTTTACACAGTGGTTTTATAGAGTGGTCATTATTTTACAGTGGTAATTATTTTACACAGTGGTCTTTATTTTACACAGTGGTCTTTATTCTACATGGTGGTTGTTATTTTACACAGTGGTCCTTATTTTACACTGTGGTCATTATTTAATACAGTGGTCGTTATTTTATACAGTGGTCTTTATTTTACACAGTGGTCATTATTTTATACAGGGGTCGTTATTTTACACAGTGGTGGGTTATTTTACACAGTGGTCTTTATTTTTCACGGTGGCTTTTATTTTACACAGTGGTCATATTTTACACAGTGATCTTTATTTACACAGCGGTCCTTGTTTTACACAGTGGTCATTATTTTACACAGTGGTCTTTATTTTACACAGTGGTGGGTATTTTACACAGTGGTCTTTATTTTACACCGTGGCCTTATTTACACAGTGGTCAGTATTTTACACCATTGGTCAGTATTTTACACAGTGGTCTTTATTTTACACGGCGGTCCTTATTTTACACAGTGGTCGTTATTACATGGTGGTCTTTATTCTACATGGTGGTTATTATTTTACACAGTGGTCCTTATTTTACACAGTGGTCATTATTTAATACAGTGGTCGTTATTTTATACAGTGGTTTATTTTACACAGTGGTCATTATTTTATACAGGGGGGTAATTTTACACAGTGGTCTTTATTTTACACAGTGGTCTTTATTTTCACGGTGGTCTTTATTTTACACAGCAGTCCTTGTTTTACACAGTGATTTTATTTTACACAGTGGTCTTTATTTTACACGGCGGTCCTTATTTACTGATCATATTTTAACAGTGGTCTTTATTTACACAGTGGTCGTTATTTTACACGTGGTCTTTATTTTACACAGTGGTGGTTATTTTACACAGTGGTCTTTATTTTACAACGACCCTTATTTTACACAGTGGTCAGTATTTTACACCATTGGCCAGTATTTTACACAGTGGTCTGTTTTTACACGGCGGTCCTTATTTTACACAGTGGTCGTTATTTTACATGGTGTCATTATTTTATGGTGGTAGTTATTTACACAGTGACTGTTATTTTATATGGCGGTCATTATTTTACATGGTACAAGTACATTCTTGTTTAAAATGCTGTGTAAAATATGGCCGCAATGTAAAATAACTATAAATTATAAAGTTTTATAAATACCGTATGAAGTTTATAAATGCCATCCTCTATAAACTATGCTGGCTGTACTAAATGTTAATCTTATACTATACTATACCCCTTTTAATCAGCAGCCTATTATGTACCATATTTTATTCTAATGAAAATCTCCATCATAATAAAATGGGGATCGATTTCCTAAAATCCCTATTATTTCTACCTTACAGTTGTCAGTTTTTATCTTGTCAGTATCAATAAGACAAAGAAAATTCTTTGCTGCAGATTTTGATAGTTATAGTCATTAAATACCTGGCAGGCCAGAGCACCATACAGGGGTCTTTATTTACACAGTGGTTTTATAAAGTGGTCATTATTTTTACACAGTGGTCGTATTTTACACCATTGGTCAGTATTTTACACAGTGGTCTTTATTTTACACGGCGGTCCTTATTTTACACTGGTCCTTGTTTTACACAGTGGTCATTATTTTACACAGTGGTTTTTATTTTACACGGCGGTCCTTATTTTACACTGGTCATTATTTACACAGTGGTCTTTATTTTACACGTGGTAGTTAGTTATTTTACACAGTGGTCTTTATTTTTACACAAGTGGTGGTTATTTTACACAGTAGTCTTTATTTACACCGCGGCCCTTATTTTACACAGTGGTCAGTATTTTACACCATTGGTCAGTATTTTACACAGTGGTCTTTATTTTACACAGCGGTCCTTTTTACACTGGTCATTATTTTACACAGTGGTCCTATTTTACACAGTGGTCATTATTTAATACAGTGGTCGTTATTTTATAAGTGGTCTTATTTTACACAGTGGTCATTATTTATACAGGGGTCGTTATTTACACAGTGGGGTTATTTTACACAGTGGTCTTTATTTTTCACGGGGGTCTTTATTTTACACAGTGGTCATTATTACACAGTGATCTTTATTTACATAGCGGTCCTTGTTTACACAGTGGTCATTATTTTACACAGTGGTCTTATTTTACACAGTGGTGGTTTATTTTCACAGTGGTCTTTATTTTACACCGCGGCCCTTATTTTACACAGTGGTCAGTATTTTACACCATTGGTCAGTATTACACAGTGGTCTTTATTTTACATGGCGGTCTTATTTACACAGTGGTCGTTTTTTACATGGTGGTCTTTATTTCTACATGGTGGTTGTTATTTTACACAGTGGTCCTTATTTTACACAGTGGTCATTATTTAATACGTGGTCGTTATTTTATACAGTGGTCTTTATTTTACACAGTGGTCATTATTTATACAGGGGTCGTAATTTTACACAGTGGTCTATTTTACACAGTGGTCTATTTTTCACGGTGGTGGTCTTATTTTAAACAGCAGTCCTTGCTGTTTTACACAGTGATCTTTATTTTACACAGTGGTCTTTATTTACACGGCGGGTCCTTATTTACAATGGTCATTATTTACACAGTGGTCCTTATTTTACAGTGGTCATTATTTAATACAGTGGTCGTTATTTTATACAGTGGTCTTTATTTTCACAGTGGTCATTATTTATACAGGGGTCGTTATTTTACACAGTGGTGGTTATTTTACACAGTGGGCTTTATTTTTCACGGGGATCTTTATTTTACACAGTTGTCTTATTTTACACAGTGATCTTTATTTTACATAGCGGTCCTTGTTTTACACAGTGGTCATTATTTTACACAGTGGTTTTATTTTACACAGTGGTGGTTATTTACACAGTGGTCTTTATTTTACACCGCGGCCTTATTTTACACAGTGGTCAGTATTTTACACCATTGGTCAGTATTTTACACAGTGGTCTTATTTTACATGGCGGTCCTTATTTTACACAGTGTGTCGTATTTTACATGGTGGTCTTTATTTCTACATGGTGGTTGTTATTTACACAGTGGTCCTTATTTTACACAGTGGTCATTTATTTAAAAGTGGTCGTTATTTTATACAGTGGTCTTATTTTACACAGTGGTATTATTTTATACGGGTCGTAATTTACACAGTGGTCTTTATTTAACACAGTGGTCTTTATGTTTACACGGTGGGTCTTTATTTTACACAGCGCGTCCTTGTTTTACACAGTGATCTTTATATTAAATAATGACCACTGTGTAAAATAAGGACCACTGTGTAAAATAACAACCACCATGTAGAAATAAAGACCACCATGTAAAATAACGACCACTGTGTAAAATAAGGACCGCCGTGTAAAATAAAGACCACTGTGTAAAATACTGACCAATGGTGTAAAATTTTTGTTTTTATTTTTTTTTCAATCAGGGAGACTGACATCACAGTCAATGATTGACTGCTGTTTCACCTGCTGTCTCTTCTTCACATGCTCAAGCTTATAAAAATCTCAATGAACAGAGGGAAGAGGAAGATACCTTTACCAGAAAGGAATATAACTTACCATTAATATCTTGTTACAAATGCATGTTTAAATTGGTAAATAGCAGTTGGTGTTGCAGACAGGGAAGAATATGCACTTTAAAGCAAAATTATTGTCAGTGTCGTAAAGCAAATAAAACTCTAGTGAATTAATTAAAATGGGCAATAAAAAAATACATTTATTATAGTCAACAAGAAAATAAGATATATAATCCTAAGGGCATAACCTTTAAATTTGCTGATTGATATCAATCCTTGAGTAATTTAAATAAATGACCAGGATCTACACAAACTGACTAGTTGGAAATTTTTTTAAATATTCATCTACCTATTATACAAATATATTATTGGGCCATACAATAAACTCTCTGGTGCTTTGCACACTAATCAGTCATATCAGAAGAAAAGAAGTTTCATCTTCAGGTTAGGAAAGGTTTCTTTACAGTGACGTGAAGTGAAAACTGTGGATCTGTCTTCCAGCAGATGTGGTAATGGCAAGTTCATGAATATCTTTAAAAATGGCCTGGATAAGTTTTTTAAAACTTAAAAATATTGAGAATTACTGGTATAATGCATGTACTGTAGATCTGGTTGATCCAGGGATACTTTCCGATGCTGTTTGGAGTCAGGAAGGAATTTCCTTAATTTTTTTAGCTGTTTTTCTGGATCACATGTTAGGTAGGGTTAAAAAAGGGGTGAAAACTTTGGACTAGATGGACGTATGTCTTTATTCAACTACTATGTTACTATACTATTGCAAGCACTATTAGTACTCCAATACAACTCAACGAGATTCTATTGCCAATTGGTTCAGAAAGCTTTACCAATAAATATTATATAATTAATATTGCACTTTTAGCCCCATATCTCCAAAATATTTTCAATAATCCTGTTGGTTCGGGTAGCTTTCTAAAAGAAAGGTTTCTAGCAATTGTAGTCTCAAATAGTCAAATAAACCCCAAAAATCTAAATTTAAAATTACTTGTGTTGTTTTTACGATGGCTATAAAGGTTTGTTGTCAAAGATATAAATAAGATTTTTAAAACATTGTGTAGATGACAAGTGCAGTGTCTAAAAAATGTGTGTTATAGTAAAATAATGACTGGTTATTTTACACAGTAGTCATTTTTACATAGCAGTCGTTATTTAGATGGCGGTTTTCATTTACATGGCGGTGTTATTTTACACAGTGGTTGTTATTTTACACAGTGGTCTTTATTTAACACAGTGGTAATTATTTTATTATTATTATTTTACACAGTGGTGGTAACACAGTGGTCATTATTTTATACAGAGGGTCGTTATTACACAGTGGTCTTTATTTTACACAGTGGTTTATTAGAGTGGTCATTATTTACAGTGGTAATATTTTACACAGGTCTTTATTTTACACAGTGGTCTTTATTTCTACATGGTGGTTGTTATTTTACACAGTGGTCCTTATTTTACACTGTGGTCATTATTTAATACAGTGGTCGTTATTTTATACAGTGGTCTTTATTTTACACAGTGGTCATTATTTTATACAGGGGTCGTATTTTTACACAGTGGTGGTTATTTACACAGTGGTTTTATTTTTCACGGTGGTCTTATTT
Organism: Hymenochirus boettgeri; assembly: GCA_019447015.1. Taxonomy (NCBI): domain Eukaryota; kingdom Metazoa; phylum Chordata; class Amphibia; order Anura; family Pipidae; genus Hymenochirus; species Hymenochirus boettgeri. The sequence continues at coordinate 243,315,541 of CM033469.1, forward strand.
ACACAGTGGTCATTATTTTACACAGTGATCTTTATTTACACAGCGGTCCTTGTTTTACACAGTGGTCATTATTTTACACAGTGGCTTTATTTTACACAGTGGTGGTTATTTTACACAGTGGTCTTTATTTTACACCGTGGCCCTTATTTTACACAGTGGTCAGTATTTTACACCATTGGTCAGTATTTTACACAGTGGTCTTTATTTTACACGGCGGGTCCTTATTTTACACAGTGGTCGTTATTTACATGGTGGTCTTTATTTCTACATGGTGGTTATTATTTTAACAGTGGTCCTTATTTTACACAGTGGTCATTATTAATACAGTGGTCGTTATTTTATACAGTGGTCTTTATTTACACAGTGGTCATTATTTTATACAGGGGTCGTAATTTTACACAGTGGTCTTTATTTTACCAGTGGTCTTTATTTTCACGGTGGTCTTTATTTACACAGCAGTCCTGTTTTACAAGTGATCTTTATTTACACAGTGGTCTTTATTTTACACGGCGGGTCCTTATTTTACAATGATCATTATTTTACACAGTGGTCTTATTTTCACAGTGGTCGTTATTTACACGTGGTCTTTATTTTACACAGTGGTGGTTATTTTACACAGTGGTCTTTATTTTACACGCGCCCTTATTTTACACAGTGGTCAGTATTTTACACCATTGGCCAGTATTTTACACAGTGGTCTGTATTTTACACCGGCGGTCCTTATTTACACAGTGGTCGTTATTTACATGGTGGTCATTATTTACATTGGTGTAGTTATTTTACACAGTGACTGTTATTTATATGGCGGTCATTATTTTACATGGTACAAGTACATTCTTGTTTTAAAATGCTGTGTAAAATATTGGCCGCAATGTAAATAACTATAAATTATAAAGTTTTATAATACCGTATGAAGTTTATAAATGCCATCCTCTATAAACTATGCTGGCTGTACTAAATGTTAATTCTTATACTATACTATACCCCTTTAATCAGCAGCCTATTATGTACCATATTTATTCTAATGAAAACATCCATCATAATAAAATGGGGATCGATTTCCTAAAAATCCCTATTTTTCTACCTTACAGTTGTCAGTTTTATCTTGTCAGTATCAATAAGACAAGAAAATTCTTTGCTGCAGATTTTGATAGTTATAGTCATTAAATACCTGGCAGGCCAGAGCACTATACAGGGGTCTTTATTTTACACAGTGGTTTTATAAAAGTGGTCATTATTTACACAGTTGTCAGTATTTACACCATTTGTCAGTATTTTACACAGTGGTCTTTATTTTAACGGCGGTCCTTATTTTACACTGGTCCTTGTTTTTACAAGTGGTCATTTATTTTACACAGTGGTTTTATTTTACACGGCGGTCCTATTTTTACACTGGTCATTATTTTACACAGTGGTCTTTATTTTACACAGTGGTAGTTATTTACACAGTGGTTTATTTACACAGTGGTGGTTTATTTTACACAGTAGTCTTTATTTACACCGCGGCCCTTATTTTACACAGTGGTCAGTATTTTACACCATTGGTCAGTATTTTACACAGTGGTCTTTATTTTACACAGCGGTCCTTATTTTACACTGGTCATTATTTTACACAGTGGTCCTTATTTTACACAGTGGTCATTATTTAATACAGTGGTCGTTATTTTATACAGTGGTCTTTATTTTACACAGTGGTCATTATTTTATACAGGGGTCGTTATTTTACACAGTGGTGTTATTTTACACAGTGGTCTTTATTTTTCACGGGGGTCTTTATTTTACACAGTGGTCATTATTTTACACAGTGATCTTTATTTTACATAGCGGTCCTTGTTTTACACAGTGGTCATTATTTTACACAGTGGTCTTTATTTTACACAGTGGTGGTTATTTTACACAGTGGTCTTTATTTTACACCGCGGCCCTTATTTTACACAGTGGTCAGTATTTTACACCATTGGTCAGTATTTTACACAGTGGTCTTTATTTTACATGGCGGTCCTTATTTTACACAGTGGTCGTTATTTTACATGGTGGTCTTTATTTCTACATGGTGGTTGTTATTTTACACAGTGGTCCTTATTTTACACAGTGGTCATTATTTTACACAGTGGTCGTTATTTTATAGTGGTCTTTATTTTACACAGTGGTCATTATTTTATACAGGGGTCGTAATTTTACACAGTGGTCTTTATTTTACACAGTGGTCTTTATTTTTCACGGTGGTCTTTATTTTACACAGCAGTCCTTGTTTTACACAGTGATCTTTATTTTACACAGTGGTCTTTATTTTACACGGCGGGTCTTATTTACACTGGTCATTATTTACACAGTGGTCCTTATTTTACACAGTGGTCATTATTTAAACAGTGGTCGTTATTTTATACAGTGGTCTTTATTTTACACAGTGGTCATTATTATACAGGGGTCGTATTTTACACAGTGGTGGTTATTTACACAGTGGTCTTTATTTTTTCGGGGATCTTTATTTTACACAGTTGTCATTATTTTACACAGTGATCTTTATTTTACATAGCGGTCCTTGTTTACACAGTGGTCATTATTTTACACAGTGGTCTTTATTTTACACAGTGGTGGTTATTTACACAGTGGTCTTTATTTACAACCGCGGCTATTTTTACACAGTGGTCAGTGTGTAAAATAAAGACCACTGTGTAAAATAATGACCACTGTGTAAAACAAGGACCGCTATGTAAAATAAAGATCACTGTGTAAAATAATGACAACTGTGTAAAATAAAGATCCCCGTGAAAAATAAAGACCACTGTGTAAAATAACCACCACTGTGTAAAATAACGACCCTGTATAAAATAATGACCACGTGTAATAACGACCACTGTATAAAAATAACGACCACTGTATAAATGACCACTGTGTAAATAAGGACCACTGTGTAAATAATGACCATTGTAATAAGGCCCGCCGTGTAATAAAGACCACTGTCTGTGAAAATAAGATCACTGTGTAAAACAAGAACTGCTGTGTAAAATAGACCACCGTGAAAAATAAAGACCACTGTGTAAAATAAAGACCACGTGTGTAAAATTACGACCCCTGTATAAAATAATGACCACTGTGTAAAATAAAGACCACTGTATAAATAACGACCACTGTATTAAATAATGACCACTGTGTAAAATAAGGACCACTGTGTAAAATAACAACCACCATGTAGAATAAAGCCCACCATGTAAAATACGACCACTGTGTAAATAAGGACCGCCATGTAAAATAAAGACCACTGTGTAAATACTGACCAATGGTGTAAAATACTGACCACTGTGTAAATAAGGGCCGCGTGTAAAATAAAGACCACTGTGTAAACCACCACTGTTGTAAATAAAGACCACTGTGTAAAATAATGACCACTGTGTAAAACAAGGACCGCTATGTAAAATAAAGATCACTGTGTAAAATAATGCCACTGGTGTAAAATAAAGACCCCTGAAAAATAAAGACCACTGTGTAAAATAACCACCACTGTTGTAAATAACGACCCCTGTATAAATAATGACCACTGTGTAAAATAAAGACCACTGTATAAATAACGACCACTGTATTAATAATGACCACTGTGTAAATAAGGACCACTGTGTAAAATAATGACCAGTGTAAATAAGGACCGCGTGTAAAATAAAGACCACTGTGTAAAATACTGACCAATGTGTAAAATACTGACCCCTGTGTAAAATAAGGCGCGGTGTAAATAAAGACTACTGTGTAAAATAACCACCACTGTGTAAAATAAAGACCACTGTGTAAAATAACTACCACTGTGTAAAATAGAGACCACTGTGTAAAATAATGACCAGTGTAAAATAAGGACCGCCGTGTAAAATAAAGACCACTGTGTAAAATAATGACCACTGTGTAAAACAAGGACCGTGTAAAATAAGGACGCCGTGTAAAATAAAGACCACTGTGTAAATACTGACCAATGGTGTAATACTGACCACTGTGTAAAATAATGACCACTTTATAAAACCACTGTGTAAAAAAAGACCCCTGTATAGTGCTCTGGCCTGCCAGGTTTTTAATGACTATAACTATCAAAATCTGCAGCAAAGAATTTTCTTTGTCTTTATTATACTGACAAATAAACTGCAACTGTAGGTAGAATAATAGGGATTTTAGGAAATCGATCCCCATTTTATTATGATGGAGATTTTCATTAGAATAAAAATATGGTACATAATAGGCTGCTGATTAAAGGGGTATAGTTAGTTAAGATTAACATTTAGTACAGCCAGCATAGTTTATAGAGGATGGCATTTATAAAACTTCATCGGTATTTATAAACTTTATAATTTAAGTTATTTTACATTGCGGCCAATATTTTACACAGCATTTTAAAACAAGAATGTACTTGTACCATGTAAATAATGACCGCCATATAAAATAACAGTCCTGTGTAAAATAATACCACCATGTAAAATAATGACCACCATGTAAATAACGACCACTGTGTAAAATAAGGACCGCCGTGTAAATACAGACCACTGTGTAAAATACTGGCCAATGGTGTAAAATACTGACCACTGTGTAAATAAGGGGTGCGGTGTAAATAAAGACCACTGTTAAAATAACCACCACTGTGTAAAAAAAGACCCACTGTGTAAAATAACGACCACTGTGTAAAAAAAGACCACTGTGTAAATAATGATCAGTGTAAAATAGGACCGCCGTGTAATAGACCACTGTGTAAAAATAAAGATCACTGTGTAAAACAAGGACTGCTGTGTAAAATAAAGACCACCGTGAAAAATAAAGCCCACTGTGTAAATAAAGACCACTGTGTAAATTACGACCCCTGTATAAAATAATGACCACTGTGAAAATAAAGACCACTGTATAAATAACGACCACTGTATTAAATAATTGACCACTGTGTAAAATAAGGACCACTGTTGTAAATAATACCACCATTGTAGAAATAAAGACCACCGTGAAAAATAACGACCACTGTGTAAAATAAGGACCGCCGTGTAAAATAAAGACCACTGTGTAAAATACTGACCAATGGTGTAAAATACTGACCACTGTGTAAAATAAGGGCCACGGTGTAAAATAAAGACCACTGTGTAAAATAACCACCACTGTGTAAAATAAAGACCACTGTGTAAAATAATGACCACTGTGTAAAACAAGGACCGCTGTGTAAAATAAAGATCACTGTGTAAAATAATGACCACTGTGTAAAATAAAGACCACCGTGAAAAATAAAGACCACTGTGTAAAATAACCACCACTGTGTAAAATAACGACCCCTGTATAAAATAATGACCACTGTGTAAAATAAAGACCACTGTATAAAATAACGACCACTGTATTAAATAATGACCACTGTGTAAAATAAGGACCACTGTGTAAAATAACAACCACCATGTAGAAATAAAGACCACTGTGTAAAATAAAGACCACTGTGTAAAATAATTACCACTGTAAAATAATGACCACTCTATAAAACCACTGTGTAAAATAAAGACCACTGTGTAAAATAACGACCCCTGTATAAAATAATGACCACTGTGTTAACCACCACTGTGTAAAATAATAATAATAAAAATAATTACCACTGTGTTAAATAAAGACCACTGTGTAAAATAACAACCACTGTGTAAAATAACAACCGCCATGTAAATGAAAACCGCCATCTAAAATAACGACTGCTATGTAAAATAATGACTACTGTGTAAAATAACCAGTCATTATTTTACTATAACAACATTTTTTAGACACTGCACTTGTCATCTACACAATGTTTTAAAAATCTTATTTATATCTTTGACAACAAACCTTTATAGCCATCGTAAAAACAACAGCAAGTAATTTTAAATTTAGATTTTTGGGGTTTTAATTTGACTATTTGAGACTACAATTGCTAGAAACCTTTCTTTTAGAAAGCTACCCGAACCAACAGGATTATTGAAAATATTTTGGAGATATGGGGCTAAAATGTGCTAATATTAATTATATAATATTTATTGGTAAAGCTTTCTGAACCAATTGGCAATAGAATCTCGTTGAGTTGTATTGGAGTACTAATAGTGCTTGCAATAGTATAGTAACATAGTAGGTTGAATAAAGACATACGTCCATCTAGTCCAAAGTTTTCACCCTCCTTTTTAACCCTACCTAACATGTGATCCAGAAAAACAGCTAAAAAAATTAAGGAAATTCCTTCCTGACTCCAAACAGCATCGGAAAGTATCCCTGGATCAACCAGATCTACAGTACATGCATTAATACCAGTAATTCTCAATATTTTTAAGTTTTAAAAAACTTATCCAGGCCATTTTTAAAGATATTCAATGAACTTGCCATTACCACATCTGCTGGAAGACAGATCCACAGTTTCACCGTTCTCACTGTAAAGAAACCTTTCCTAACCTGAAGATGAAACTTCTTTTCTTCTGATATGACTGATTAGTGTGCAAAGCACCAGAGAGTTTATTGTATGGCCCAATAATATATTTGTATAATAGGTAGATGAATATTTAAAAAAAGATTTCCAAGCTAGTCAGTTTGTGTAGATCCTGGTCATTTATTTAAATTACTCAAGGATTGATATCAATCAGCAAATTTAAAGGTTATGCCCTTAGGATTATATATCTTATTTTTCTTGTTGACTATAATAAATGTATTTTTTTATTGCCCATTTTAATTAATTCACTAGAGTTTTATTTGCTTTACGACACTGACAATAACATTTTGCTTTAAAGTGCATATTCTTCCCTGTCTGCAACACCAACTGCTATTTTACCAATTTATAACATGCATTTGTAACAAGATATTTAATGGTAAGTTATATTCCTTTCTGGTAAAGGTATCTTCCTCTTCCCTCTGTTCATTGAGATTTTTATAAGCTTGAGCATGTGAAGAAGAGACAGCAGGTGAAACAGCAGTCAATCATTGACTGTGATGTCAGTCTCCCTGATTGACTGCATGGAGGGAGGGACCAGCTTACACTGACAGAATGAGAACAATAATTATTTTTAAATATCTGGTTAGTAATGCAGGTAATAAAGGACAAAATATATCAGTAGGGGTTAGGAGAAGGTCACTGACAATTGACCAGTTTTTTGTTTTATGGGTGAACAGGCCCATCATTATTTTATCATATTTATACAATTCTTATTGATGTAATTGATGTTTAACCTTATATAAAATATTTATGCTTTCTTTAGAAGGGTTATTAATTTGGGTTAAAGAATCAAATTACTGCCCTTTCTATTTCTTCTCCTCTTTTATTATTCAGATTTTTTGGACACAAAATTGGATACAGAAGTGCAGGACAGATAGGAGAAGTGGGCTATAAAGTTTCCGGACATTTTTTCCATTGGCTATAATGGGTCCAATTCCTAAACATGAATATTCTGAGGATTCAGGGTCATCCCCCTAACACTACACAGACACAGGTATACACACACCTACCTAGATTCGCTAGGTTATTTTCAATAAGATCAAAATAGTTCAATAAAACAGTTTTAATTTCCATATTTCTATCAAGTGTGGATAATAAGTTTCCAAAAAGCATTTAATGGGGTTTCATTTAGTTTAGAAATATTAAAAGTCATAAACCCGGAATAGCCGAGCTCACTTATCTACCATCTGCTCCCATGCCTGACTTACCTTGCGCAACTTTAAAAGTCTTTGGTGTAGATTTCATGCATTGTCGTCTCTTTCTGGCGTTCGGCGTTTCGATCTTCGGATTTTCGAGAATTTCCCAATATGCTCTTCTTGTAGCTGCATCTCCTGAGCTGCAATTGAAATATTTTAGCAAATTTGGCGGTGGATTTAAATTTCTTTCTGCCTATTCTGCCTTGCTCTCTCCTTCACTTCTGAGTGGTCTGACATTTTTTAAGCTCCTGCTTCCTTTCAATCAGTTGCCCGTTATTGCTTTTGATTTATAGACTTCTGCTTACATCCTACTATGATTCTTAGCTGCCTGTCTTCACCTCTGCCTGTTTCTTGGCTGCCCCTCTTTTCATCTCTTGTACCTCATTAGGCTGACTGACTCCCCGCGTGTGACCCAGACCTCATCTCTTTCTTCCTCTCTGTTATCGGTTCCTGTTATCCAGCTGCCCAGCTGGTTGAGTGCTCTGGCCTACAAGTTTTGATTACAGCATGTCTTCTTGAGTATCCCTGACCTCAGCACAGGTACCTTGTACTATAAGTCCTAGGGCATCCGTGCCCAGTAAGGCATGTCAAGCATCCCAGGCAAATGGGGGATTTACTATTGGTGAATATGGGGGTTGAGATTTGGGTATCTGTGCTGAAGGGATGCTTGAGGATTCCAGAGTGTTGCACAAAGGACCATGATAAGAAAACATTCTTAATAGGATTTCTGCTTTAGAGATATTTTGTGTCCATTTATCAGTTATAAAAAGGATGAACTTGGGCTGTCTGCATGAGTGTCTATCTGTCCTGTCTGTGTGTTTGCCTGTCTGTGTGAGTGCCTATCTGTCGCTGTCTGTGTGAGTGTCTATCTGTCCTGTCTGTGTGTTTGACTGTCTGTGTGAGTGTCTATCTGTCCTGTCTGTGTGCTTGGGCCTGTATGTGTTGAGTGGTCTATCTGTATGTCTGTGTGTTTGCCTGTCTGTGTGAGTGTCTATCTGTCCTGTCTGTGTGTTTGCCTGTCTGTGTGAGTGCCTATCTGTCCTGTCTGCCTGGGTTTTTGCCTGTCTGTGTGAGTAATAGGATTTCTGCTTTAGAGATATTTTGTGTCCATTTATCAGTTATAAAAAGGATGGTCTTGTTCTTATTGAATGGTGTGCAGGATGTACTACCCTACTATATTTCCCATAAGGTAAATTATCAGATCTCTAGGAGCAGACCGGGTGCTGGAGCTACCATGGCTGCCTACAGGAAAATGTACCCATTTTACAGATGAATTACCTTTTGTGGTGCAAAATGAACAGTCAGACACACTGGTTGGGTGAAACATAAGACCACAGCTTTTATTGACACATTTTAATAACATATGATAAATTTTTAATTATCCAGATCTTAATTATTCAGATCTTAATTTATGCATCCTTGCATGTTAATTAAGTAAGAAATCGCCGGGGCCGGAGCCAATGCTAAATGCCAAGCCTCTTGGTCCCCAGAGAGCATGTAACGGCTCCAAAAATAACCTTCGCAAGGATGCATCCGCCAGCTGTGACTCCAACAACCCCTTATATAACTAATTACAAATAACTTAACAAAATTTTCTTAATTATAGGGAGGGAGGGTGGGGAAGATCCTTCTCCCTGCCAGCACTCAACAAAATGGCGCCTTGTGCCCTGTCCACTTTTATATTCTTGATGACGTCAGCGCTGATGTCCGTGACGGCGTCATCATCTCGCCTCCCGCGAGACCGGCCGCGGCCAATCCAGCTTGACGTAATGACGTCACACGCAGGCTGTGCCCCGAACTCGCGGGAACTACAGGGAGGCGGGCGCGACAGGGAACTACAACTCCCAGCACCCCCAGAGAGCGCTGCCAGCCCCAGGTCAGACGCTCCAGTCCCTAACATGGGCCGGAGCTACCAGAATGGGTGCTGAAGCTACCATGGTTGCCTACAGGAAAATGTACCCATTTTACAGATGAATTACCTTTTGTGAACCAAAATGAACAGTCAGACACACTGGTTGGGTGAAACATAAGACCACAGCTTTTATTGACACATTTTATTAACATAATAATTATTTTAATTATCCAGATCTTAATTTATGCATCCTTGCATTTTAATTAAGTAAGAAATCCTCCAAGCCAAATCTGGAGATCCTGGTGTTAAGGACCCTCCTAGCTTTTTCCATGGATCCTTGATCCCTAGCCCCTTGCCATTGGGAAGGACCTCCGACCAAACTATTACTACCTCCTTGAAGAAGGAAGTAAAATGCTGAAAATCTGCCTTCATTGAGAATAGCAAATCTGATAGACGATTTCAACAGAGGTCGTTGCCAGCAGCATGGATAACTAACACTGTGGGACCTGGGTCCGCCCTACTAATCTGCACCACCTCGACTAGTACTTGCCACCAAGCCAGACCCCTAATCCCTTTCCAGTGCAGAGACGCTGCTTGAAATCCCAGGTTGCATCCTCCGGGTCGCACATCCGCTCTCTGGGCCGCCCAGAAAATGTATGAATGTCCCACTAGCCACACTGAAGGTTGACCCACACCAAAAGAGAAAATTCAATTAATAGCTAGTTCTGAAAGGATGTACCGCGCCACACAGTTAGAACGCCAGCGCCCTAACCTGCAAACCCTTTCTTCTGAAAAACATAAGGAGTATGCTTTCATCGCTGCACCTATCCTGAAAGAATGTGTTCCAAATTCTTGAGGGGGGAGGCTTAAATGACCAAGAGCCTTATGCAACACTGCCTCAAATTGGTATCTAGAAAGAGGCTTGCCATCTAGATGTGACAAAAAGGACGAGGATGCTGGTCTAATCGCTGCAAAATTACCAACAGCTTGAACTGGGCACCAGGTGGACGAGTGGGGAAAGATGGAAAACCAATTACCCTCCCTAAAGGGGTCTGTCTTCGACCGACTTATCCTAACTCTAATCGATGATTGTATAATAAATAAATCATCTACTTTTAAACCACCCGGGTCGATTTGAACTAGCTGACACCAACTGCCCTACCCTCATTGCGCCAAAAAACAATAACGCAAAACTGGCTTCCATTAGCTTAGCCTCATAAGCTGAATTACAAATTGTGGGTAACGTTCCTATTAGATTTATCAAAAGTTTAAAATTGATCGGCCCCCTGGTCTTGCTAACCACCTGCTCTTTTCTCTGACCTTTCAATATGGACCTTACAATGAACACTTTGGTAACGTCCTTCCACCCCAACAGTCTGAAAAAGGAAGATAATCCTGCCATTCTCCGTTGGGCCACCAAGCCCGATGATCCTGCAGAACATAGGTGTTCAAGGTAGTTCAGGAGAGATTCTAACCTGGCATGAGAATTACTATTAATATCTCTCTCCTTGGAAAAATTTAACCATTCTGACCATGCCTTACCATGGCTGGTCCAAGTCGCTGGGGCGACCGATGACTGGACCAACTGCATCATCTCTTGTCTATTATCTCCCATAAGAAGTCCGGGCACTGCAATCCCTGTCGGTTGGCCTCCGGAAGAAGGCGACAAAATTTTTCCCACTGAAAACGAGATAGAGCATCCGCAACATAATTAAGCACACCTGGTACATGTTTTGCTCTAAAAGATATATTGAAATCTAGGCACCTAAGCACTAAGTGCCTGAGTAACGATAGAACAGGGAGGGATGAACTAGTGAGGTTATTAATGGCGTATACCACGCTCTCATTGTCTGTCCAGAATCTAATCTTTTTGTTCTGTATCTGGTAACCCCAAAGTTCAACCGCCACCACAATGGGAAAGAGTTCAAAGAGAGTGAGGTTCTTACAATGACCCCTTTTCACCCAATCTAAGGGCCATCCTGCTGCGCACCACTTGTTGCCCAGTATGGCCCCAAAACCTACGGATCCCACTGCATCCGTATAAAGTTATACTTCCTCGTTATTCCCCTCTTCCCCTTGAAAACATGTTCTACCATTATATCTAGACAGGAATGTCTGCCAGACTAGATCAGATCGTTATGCAACTCCCTTGTGATCCTAATATGATGGTGTGGGGACGGGACCCCCCGGGAAGCTAACGATAGCCTTCTAGAGAAATAGGCATGACTCTACACGCAAAATTCAATGAACCGAGAACCGATTGTAGCTGTCTAAGTGTAACTTTCTAAAGGAACATTGATATTGCGTCTAGCATATCCTGCAATTTACCTCCTGGCAGTCTAAATTCCATTTTACATGTGTCTATCTCAATCCCTAGGAAAGATAATACCATAGTTGGTCCAACTTTTTTTCCTCTGACAAAGGAACCCCAAACCTTTTCATTAGAAAATGAAAGGAACTTAATAAAAATGAACGTTGTGCCGAACAGGAAATCATGGTAATGTAAGATTGAATTGGTTTCGTAGGATACGGCCCATTCCAGAAAAGAACCAAAAAACTTCAAACAGGGAACAAGATATAGCGCATCCCATAGGAAGGCATCTATCGTAATAGTACTTACCGTCTAACTGACAACCCAATAAATGAAAACAGGTCGGATGAATTGGTAGTAGTCATTGGTAGGACTCTTCCTTGGAAATGCCATCGTTTACCAAGCTGCCCTTTGGGTTTGATAAGTGGTGTATTAACCAAAATTTGCCACTCTCCTTCTTCGGTACTAGCCCCAAGGGAGAAACCCTTAAATTGTAAAATGGTGGCTCGGCAAACCTCCTGAAGTCGGGACTGCACTGGTAGTTGCCCCCCGGGGACTTCCAGTATCACCTGGTAAGCACTGGGACATGGCATGCGGTGGCCACGTCCTCCCTGAAGTCTCTCTCTGCTGGAGCTGCTGAGGACCTCCTACTTCTATCGGGAGTCGACGAATAAGAAGCCCTGGATCTTCTGCCTCCAGTGTGGGACCTGCGTCGCCTGCTCTGCTCCCTGGACTGCGATCGGTACCTGCGACGGTCCCTTCTGCGATGGTCTCTACACCTCCGCCTGTGCGACTCATCGCTACTCTCATCTGAGAAGGATATCTGCTCCTCCTGTGCCCGTGGCTGCTCCTCTCCCTACTAGGGTGGCTCCTTTCTCTGGACCCCCTTCTTTCCTCTACTTCCCTGAGCCTGGTTGGCGCTGGGGTAATCCCTATAATGGTGGACCAAGCGTCCACGAATTCCTGGTCGCCGTCATCTGACGCTTCATCTTTCCTTATTGGCTTCGCATCTCGGGTTCATCCCTCGGGCTGCAACAGCTGGGTGGGCGGTTCTCTGTAACCAAAGGGCATGGGCTCCTCCACTACTACGGGAAGGGGTGAGCGATGGGTCTCCACCTGTGCAAGCTGGGAGGGGTTAATGGTGTTAAAGGCTTTTAATAAGCCTTCAGTAGCTGCCTGGCGCCTAGGGGTAGCTGCCCTTACTACTCCTGCCCCCTGTGGCCCGCGATAGGTGTGTGGGAGACTGGGGCTCAAGCGGATGGAGGCGGAAGGTTGGCAAGCAGGCCTGCCAGCCAGCCGGCTAGCAGATCTAGTATTGGGCCTAGCCCTAACCTCGGGGTTCCCAGCCAGTGAACTCCTCTCCAGCACCTCCTGCAGCCAACACGCTCCCTCTGCATTGACCCTCTTCCTTACCCTACTCAGCAGTTGCTCTGCTTCTGCTATACTCTTATTCAGTACTGATAACGCCTGTTGTGTTGCTCTGAACAGTAGAAGATCCTTCTCCCTGCCAGCACTCAACACATTGGCGCCCGTGCCTCGTGGCCAGCCCACTTTTATATTCTTTATAGACGTCAGCGCAGACGTCCGTGCCAACATCATCATCCCGCCTCCCGCGAGACCGGCAATCCGGCTTTGCGTAATGACGTCACATGCAGGCCGCGCCTGGAACTCGCGGGAACTACAGAGAGGCGGGCGCGGCAGGGAACTACAACTCCTAGCACCCCCGGAGAGCTCCGCCAGCCCCAGGTCAGATGCTCCGGTCCCTAACACGGGCCGGAGCTACAATTTAATGGGAATGGTTTAAGCTGGGTACACACTTTGCAGATTTTTGAAAGATCCGACAGATCTGACAGTTTTAGGTGCTTTATTGGTACTGCGTGTACCTAGCTTTAGGCTTAAGGATCTGCTTTAAAATTGAAATAGTTTGTTTACAAATACCAATAGTGAGGTACTGGAAACTTTTCAGGAATGCCCCTGATTAGAAGACTGTTCTCCAGATCCATTATTTTAGATTGCATAGCAGTAATCATATCTTGTAAAGAATTGTGGAAATCCATTAGTTCATTGTATAAATCCAATGATTCTTGGAAATCAGATGAAATATGGGCTGTACGTTCTTTGACATTTGTTGTCTTTGTATTTAGCGCACGTGAGGACTAAAAAAAAAAAGTTTTTAAGCTTGCTGTTTGGTCATGGTGATCCAGGTAGTGTACGTTTTCTTTGTTGTAGCTATTTCTGCACTGGTTTGCAAGGTGGAAGACACTTCTGGCTTGGGAGCTAAGCCACACTCCATAAATATATTTAATATTAGTAAAGATGGACAATGTTCAGTGCCGCATTAAGGTCAAATAGGGCCCTAGACAAATGGTGAGTTTTGGGGCCCCCGTTGTTCATAAATGTTTTAATCATCAACCAATCAACTTCCTTTAATAAAGGCAATGCCTCATTAAGTTCCCCTAAAACACAAATAAAGTTTACATTGTATTATTCATTTCTGTACATACTAAACACACCTCACTGCTTATTTATTAATGTCATAATGTGCTCCAGCATAAAAAGTAGATATGGCTTGTGGAGGTGGATGTGGTGAGCTAACTTACACTGTCTGGTGAACTGGAGGGCTGTACTAACAGTGGCTGCTGAACCCTACAGTCCTCCAGTTAAGCAGACACTGTTAAAGGATAATGATCGTGTGTATAAAGTTCTTTAAAAATACCATTAAAATGAAAAATACTTGGGACAGGGATAAAGGCCTGGTAATTCCTACCTCCCAATATTGTTTCTGTGAGGAGCACCAGCTAAAAGAAAACTGATTCTGCCAGTCTTCATCCTGGCTTCAGCACTATCTTTAATACAGGAATAGTCCAGGACTAACCTAGCAAATGAAAACTGTATGCATTGTAGCTCCTAAACAAAGCAATATTGTGAGGTAGGAATAATCAATCCAACCTCCCAGCCCCAGTTGCTTTCCATTTTTAAACAGTTAATTTTTAGAGTATAGATATCCTTTAAGTCTGCCCTGCAGCTCTCCAGATACTGTTAGGTCTGTCCTCAAGTTCACAGACACTGTGAGTTCAGTCCTCCAGTTCAGCAAACAGTGTTAGGTCATACCTCCAGTTTAGCAGACACTGTTAGATCAGCCCTCCAATTTAGTAAACACTGTTAGGTCATCCCTCTAGTTTAGCAGACACTGTTAGGTCATCCCTCCAGTTCACCAGAAAATGTTAGGTCAGCCCTCTAGTTCACCAGACACTGTTAGGTCAGCCCTTCAGTTCATCAGACACTGTTATCAGACACTGTTAAGTTAGCCCTCCAGTTGGCCAGAAAATGTTAGGTCAGCCCTCTAGTTTACCAGACACTGTTAGGTCAGCCCTCCAGTTCATCATATACTGTTAGGTCAGCCATCCAATTCACCAACCAGTTTTGACTTAACAGTGGCTTGTGAACAGGAGGTCAGACTTACCACTGAATGTTGAACTGGAGGGCTGACCTAGAAGTGGCTGATAAACTGGAGGGCTGACATAACATTATGCTTCAAAGGAATGAGGAGGTGTTCATGCAGGTTGTACACTGCTATAACATCATTTATTGTGTCATGTTTTAGATCCTGTGTGTTCCTTTCTCAAGCCTTGTGCCCATGGTAAATACAAGATGTCACACAGAGTGGTATATGTAAGATGCCCACAGTGACTGGTCAATATAAGGTGCCCACAGTGACTAGTATAAGATGCCCACATTGACTGGCCAATACTAGATGCCCACAGTGATTGGTCAATACAAGATTCCCCCAGTGACTGGTTAATATAAGATGCCACCCACACATTCTGGTATGCATAATATGCCAACAGTGAGTTGTAAATGATGCCCACAATGACTGTTAAATTATGCCTACAGTGACTGGGAAATGATGCCCACAGTGACTGGTAAATGATGCCCACAGTGACTGGCATAAGATTCCCAATGTTACTGGGAAATTATACCCACAGTGACTGGTATTAGATGCCCAGAGTGATTGGTAAATTATGCCCAAAGGGATTAGTTAAAGATGCCCAAAGTGACTAGTATTAGATGCCTACGGTGACTAGTTAATTATGCCCATAGTGACTGGTATTAGATTCCCATGGTGACTAGTAAATACAAGATGCAATGAAACCCAGACTGGAATGAAACTTGACTGGAATCCACTGTCTGCAGCAAACTTCCGCTTGAAGTTAAAGGGGAACTGTGGTCCAAAAATGACTTTAGGTAAATTGACAGGAATTGCTCTCCTGAGAATTTTTGCAATTTATTGTCATTGTTTATTTTGCATAGTTTTAAAGATATTAAAATTTTTGTGTGTGATATGGTAGCAGCATCACCACTGCACTTCCTGTTTCCTGCTCTGAAACCATGTCAGTGGATGACAGTCAATCTTCCCTGTGTCTCCTCCTCCCCTTGCAGCCCCCCTCCTCTTGCAAGTCCCCCTAGTCCCTCACACTCATGGGCCCTCCCACTCATGGGCCCCATGGCCCATCCATTTGCAGGCCCCCCTTGGCCCAACATGGCCCCGTCCACTCGCGGGTGCCAGGCTTCACCGTCCTGGGTGATGCTTACCACCCGGGACGTTACAGTCCATTGGAACACACACCGGCTTTACTAGGCTCTTTATACATTTGTTTGCCTCCCCAAGTGCTGATCTCAAGAGCTACGGCTGCTGACAGAAATCCTGTGAGTACTGCCAGTTAGATCAGGGATACCTCGGTGATACATGCTTCAGCTTTACAAGCTCATTAGTGGCCCTAAGTTGGGATCATCCAGACGGTACTAAGGAATAAAGAAAGTAGGGCTGTCCAGTCGTTTATAATTTACAAGGGGTAATCCCTCTTTATTGCAGTTACACCAACACACAACATTTCGGTCGCTAGGCCTTTATCAAGTGTTACAGGTCAGTGATAAACATCCCTCTTTATACCCTCACACAACAGTGCCACCCATAGTCCTCTGTTCACATAACACCCAGTGTCTTCTTCTAGTGCTCTCTCCGGTGGTACTTTCCAACACTTGGCTTTTGTCCAAAACACCTCCCTCCTTCATTTTCACAGCATTATGTACATTATGTGCAATAAAGAGGGATTACCCATTGTAAATTATAAACGTCTGGACAGCCCTACTTTCTTTATTCCTTAGTATTGTCTATCTGGCAGTGAGGTGGCCAGAAGGGATAGGACGCCTGGGAGGTACCTGGAGTATTTCTTCTTGATTTATATATCATCCAGACGGTGTCTTACTCCATCTGTAAGGATCTTGGGGGAACTTGTAATTACGGTCAGATATTTATTCTACTACCCAGGAGATCGGAGGTATTTACACTGAGGATGTTGAAAGGTTAACATAGCCAGAACTGTAGAAGAAGTATAATGTTCCCTTAACTGTATCTATTTGTTACCGGGCTATTGGATACTTTTTTGTGTGCGCACACATTCTGCTACATTTTATCTATGTGTTTCTAGACTCTTCCTTCTGCATTGCCTTAAAGGGATTGTTACGACGGACCAGGTGCCTGTATACACTTCGGACTTTGGTCACATTTTAGAGCGGACTTTATCTATTTATATATATTTTTTTATCTATTTTTTTACTGGTACTACTCCCCCTTTGATAGTATAGTTAGAACTATAGCTTCTTTTATGGTTTAGGTTTGCTAGTTTGTATTAGGGGGTTTATGTATAGGGGTATTGATGATTAGACTGTGAAGCTGGCCAGCTGGCCATATATATATATATATATATATATATATATATATATATATATATATATTGTTTTTATTTCTGTATTTGTTGGAATATTTGTGGTTTTTTGATATCTCTGGTATTGTTTCCCCTTCACCCCCTCATTCAGTGTGCATTTCTTTTGCTCTTTTACTCCCTTGTGGGTGTCTCCTTTGGTCACACCCACTTTGGAATTATTTACCTGAGTAGGAGAACTCAGGTGCACCTGTCTCAGGTACCTAGCTATACTTTTATATAAAAATGAATTAATTAATTTGATTTAATTAACAACTCTATTCAAAAAAGAAACCAAACCACCATGTCCTTACCTAATAATAAAGCACCAGGTGCAGATGGTTTTATTTATTAAATACTACAAACAGTTTGCAAACATTCTTACTCTTTACTTGAAAATAATCTATGGCAGTTGAATCTGGTGGTTTCCCAGAAAAGATGCTCTTATCAATCATTGTACCTATTCCAAAACCAGAAAAAGATCTCACCAACATAACAAATTTCAGAACTATAGGGGAGATGCAATAAATTTCCGTATCGCAACTGACCTGCACTTTGTTCCTGCGATGTAGTAACCACTTTGCGACTGTTATTGCATTGTGTGACTATGAGAGGTAAGTTGCAACCTCAGGTAAGTAGTCCACAACGTTGAAGGGTCCCGACGCACTCCGGATTGATGAACAGCTGACACGGCAGGAGAACCCTGACACATTTCGGGCTTCCTTCAGCCCTTAATCATAGGTGCAACCCCGCCATAATCACGCTCCTTTATATCAGCAAATGGTGAGTGACGCCAAGGGAAAGGGGGAAGAATCAAAACCCCTTCCCTTAATGACGTCAGCTCCGGGGTAATCCAAACAAGCAGTGGAAACACCTCCGCCCACCGTTGAATCGGAAAGTTATAAAGGAGCTAGAATACAATAAAAACATGAAACGAAACATCAGAACTCTAAGCGAGCAGCTAAACCTAATAAGGTGAATGAAGACAGATGGTAAAACAATACATAAATGGGTAGTAAACGACAAAAGTTTCTTTTGCATAAAGAGCATAGTAGGAGAAAGATAAAAGATCTTGCCTAAACTGAAAAACAAATATATATACATATATCTACGTATATCTATACATCTGGGTATAAGTATATCTACATAATAACATGCTCTAGACGGTGTATAAGAGACAAAACAAATACCTAAATTATACATAATATCAGTTGCTTACAATCATTTTAACACCACTTAAGGAAAAGTCTACTAAATATCAAACATATTCTACCCGACACTATAAGGAATAAAAATACATATACTATGCAGAAATATGAATACAATAAAGGGATCTAAAACTTCTCGTTATATATTGTTAGGAGTAAAAGGATACTCATAACCCAAAGTTTAAAAATTATATTTATCAATTGATGTGAAGAAATCTTTATTAATCAATGTAACACATGACATCGTAAATTGAATTCAAGCCTGCCGGCATTCTAGTTCTAGTTCTGTACCTCATTGTTTCCTTTCCCCACTACATATACAAAAATGTAGCAACTGGGCTTTTCTGGCTTTATCCTAATATCCTGAAGGTGCTCTGGATGCGACTTTTGAGGGTCCTAGTCGTACATCTACGTACTGGATTCTACATTTTTTCACATGTTAACACATAAACTACATATTCTGAGTTACAGCTTATTGTCACGAACTTACCTGCCGCTCCGGTCCCGCGACGCACTGCACTTCCGGGTGGGCGGGTCGACGTCATGACGTCACGCCGCCGACACGCCGGGCGGCGCGAAATTTGAAAAGCCGGTGTCCTCTCGGACCGGTGCCCGATTGTAGCATTCGTACCTCCCTGGCTCCTGTACTTACCTGCCTTGGATCCTGCTCCTTATACTTACCTTGCCTGTATCCAGTACCTACCTTGCCTGTGTCCAGTGTCTCACCCTGCCTGCATCCAGTTGCCTGCATCCAATACTTACCTTGCCTGGTTCCAGTGTCTCACCTTGCTGCATCCAGTTGCCTGCATCCAATACTTACCTTGCCTGTATCCAGTACCTACCTTGCCTGTGTCCAGTGTCTCACCCTGCCTGCATCCAGTGCCTGCATCCAGTGTCCTGCATCCAATACTTAACCTTGCCGGTTCCAGTGTCTCACCTTGCCTGCATCCAGTTGCCTGCATCCAATACTTACCTTGCCTGTATCCAGTACCTACCTTGCCGGTTTCCAGTGTCTCACCTTGCCTGCATCCAGTTGCCTGCATCCAGCATACAGCCTTCAGTTCCCAGCAGCCTCTGTATCCTGCACCTTCCGGACTGTCAGCCTCCTCCTAAAGCGTACTGTGAGTACACGGCCGTCGGCCATTTATTACACTTATATACTGTTTTAGCTGGTAAGTATTTCCTTTAGTTGTGCTAGTACATTTGGAATTTTTATCAATGTGCCGGCATGTAATACATCTAGTGGATCTGCATGGGAAGGTCCACTTAGTTGTCAACCACATGTCTTTTGTGTGGTCTTGGGACTGCACTAGGCTAGGAACTATGATGTTCCTTATAGATTTGGCCCTTTGAGGTAAGTTGCAACCTTTTGCACTGCTTTAAAGCCACAATTGAAAAGGCTTACATTTTGGTGCCAAAAAGGGTGCAACAATCATCGCTAAATTTATTGCATCGCTTGCACTGTGCTATTTCCAAAAGTCTTTGGAAATGGTGCAGGCAATGCAAAATAAGTACAAAACCCTTGCTTAGCTGATATAACATCATTTAGCATGGGTTTTGCACTTATTTTTCACTTTAGCACAGGATATTTCATCTCCCTGCTTATCTTAAATATGGACATAAAAACTATAACAAACCATATAAAACCATATCTCCAACAACTAATATTCCCTGATGAAGTGGGATTTATCCCTAATAGACAGATAATACTAAAAGATTTCTAGATAAAGTTAACTGGTCAGAAAAGAAAAAATGACAACTTTACTCATAATGCTTGAAATCGAATAGGCGTTCAACCGTATAAATTGGTCTTATTTAGAGTTGAAGTTGGACATTTTTCATCTTAATGGATGGATTAAACAAGCCATAATGACTTTATATAATAAAATTTCAGCCTGTTTATATATTTCAAACATGTTATCTGAAATCTTCGGGATGACCATCAGAACACAACAAGGTTGCCCTCTTTCTCCAATGATATTAGATCTGGCAAACGAACCTTTGGCACAAACAATCAGAGACTATTTCTTTAGTACATTGATTGAAGACCGGGTGTTTAAGGAGCTATGCTTTACCTCCCGTTCTTCAATTAATTGTTGGAGAGCCAGGAACAAAGATGGCAAAAGCTTACCTTTTGCACAATCCAGAGTGGTCTCACTGAAAAGTCCCAACCACTTCTGTTCTGCTATAACACGCATGTCCAATAAGGCGAGCTATAGCGGAACAGAAGCAGGAAGCGGTTGGGAATTTCAGAGCAGCCACGCTGGATCGCGCGAAAGGTAAGCTTTTGGCATCTTCGTTCCTGGCTGTTGAAGAACAGGAGGTAAGGCATAACTCCTTAACCCCCAAGTCTTCAATCAATGTAGTAAAGGAATAGTTTACTATTGCAGAGAACTATTCCTTTAAGTGAGCTCTATGGTTTGTTTTTGGACTTTGTCCAATTCTTTTTCATATAGAATTTATATTTTACCCCTAGCATCACCTGATTCAGACTACACATGCCAGTGCATATTTAGAGTGTGCTTCCCCTATTGGATTAATATTTTAGCTCAAATCTGGGCAAAGAAATGCCCTGTGGCCACATTGTGGCCTGTTAGCTGTCTATGACTGACCCGCTGGTACTAGACCCATACCTGGAAAAAATCTGTCAGGACGGACCACCAACGATGCCACCAATGATGCCCGATTGAGCAGCTATTATTGGCCAAAATGGCGTTGGTCAGCTGCCAGTGTGTTCAGAATCGGACATGAAAATACACACCTGTACGAGCCTTAAATTATGATATCTTATCATCAGTAAGGGTAGCTAAGTGCTAAACTATTTAGAATGTATTTATACATATTGTGCAGTGCTTTACAGCCTATCAGTATGTGTTTATGATTGTTGAGAAATGCCCAGAGAAAAGCACAGAGAGAACATACAAACTCCTTGCAGATATGTTCCATGGAGGATTCAAACCCAGGAACAATGCAAGGCCAAAGGCCTATTTAAATTATACTGTATTTTTCATGGGTTACAATGAAGCATAACCACTTTGGTAAAATCCTGGTTTTCCCCCTGCAAGCCGTGTATTTTGTTCTACATGTAGCATAGAGGCCAGGTCTTCACTTTTGAGTGAAGCAGCTTAAAGGGTATCTCCACCCAGGGGGGGGAAACTTTTTCTGCAGTGTTGGACAGACACTGCAGAGGAAGGATAAGGAGCAGAGGAGTAAGGTAAGTGTTTTTGAACACTACACTGTGGGTCCAGTACTGGGTTAAATTTTTCATTTTGGGGGTGGACATGCCCTTTAATGGAAATTCAGTTATATAGATAAATTCTAGACTACATTTTAGGTCTTTATCCTTTGTATAAACCACATTGAAAATAAAAGTAATACATTTTGATTTGGAGTTGTTGAATTTCTTTAAGCAAGCAAGTGAATTGGAATGCTGCAAAATGTGCTGCATATTTTATTTATTTTCACACTTTCTATAACCATGAGTGGGTGTGCATTTAAACTGATTTTTGTAATAACCACATGCTTTGGTAAGACGTAAAAGCCCTGTTTTTTCTATATTTGTTTGTGGATTTTACATTTCTCGGTTATTTGGCAGCATGATTCATGTAGAGAAATCATTGGTCTAAACCTACCAATCAGTTAACAGCACTTTAAGTTAGTCTTTCCATTAAGGGCCAAGGTATTTTAGACACAGGTTCATTTCAGAACATTAAAGTGTTTAGCTTTTTTGCTTTTTTTACTTAACCTTTATAACCTAAACAGCTGCTTTACTTGGCTTAGAAGGTTTATGACATTATTTTGAAGAAATCAATAACAATTTTTATTTTTCCCCATCTAAATAAAGCGTTTTTCCTAAAAATTTGTTTTGGATTTCACGCTTATCTCTTTTTGTTCTATTTACAGCTGTAGATTTTGGCCTCCTATATAAGAGGGGCACCTTATTCAGTTTAATCTGTGCCGGCCAAATACACGAGACAAGATGCATGGAAACCAACCGGGTCACCTTACTAAGTCTTGGATCTACTCTGAACAAGCTAAATCTTATACTATATAAATATTGAAGTACACAGTAGACTATAAGTATTCAATAAACATTTACTGTGAATGGAGGAATTAGTGAAGGCTTAGACCCAGCCTGAATTCCCATGAAATTTGTAAATATTTCTTTCATTTGTTCTCCATTTACAATTAGTTGCGGTCAAGCTGATCAAAGAAGGCAGAGGCCTGTTGCATGTGAACCAGCATCCCTCACAATGACATCCACAAAGCAGAATGAAATATGAAATATCAGGTTTCCACGGATGTATGAACTTGTAAAAAATCTGAAAGAATAGGAGGTTTTTCACACTGAGTAATGTGAAACATTTGGTGCAGATTGTAGGCCTCAGAAGAGGAAAATTGAGAGCCAAAATCCATCAGGCAATAAAACAGAAGCAGGCAGAAAGTTAAAACAAACAGCAATCCACTGAAACCTATTGATTTAGATGTCATTGTATTCCGAACACAAACCATGTTCACCGTATGATGGTAAGTTTGTCTAAATTACTGTCAGCAAAAATACACTCTGTTTCCACTTGTACTTATCATTTTCCATATATTTTTCACATAGATTTTGTTACAGGTTGTTATTTCCCTGAAATCCAGTCCCTATGGGGCAGGTGGGAAATGCAATCAAAAAATGAGATATTTCTAAATCGGTTGACACTTCAAGCTTGTATGTTAGGCCAATCAAAATAAATAACTCTGTTTCAGAAAAGATACATTTGCAAGGAAGTCTTGACAATCGCCAAATGTATCTGCATGCTTCCCAATCCATTTTTTATTTCTTTAGCAGACCAGCTCTGCTACAAAGTTAAAACTACTGTTATAGAGCAGTCATTCTGAGTAATACAGTGTGCCTTTAATTGCTTCCTATGCATTTACCAGCTGTCTTGCTCCCGGTAGTGATTTAACAGCAAGTATATTTTTCTATGGAATAGGGGTATTTAGATGGAAGCTTTAATACTTGATGAAAAATTTGTACTGCAGAAAGCAAATTAGTTGTATTTTAATCAGTACACTCTTGTAATGTTGATCCTAAATTGGTATTAAGGTTTTAATATTTAAACATATTCAGGGAGATTCAATAAAAGTTCTTATTGTTGCAAATGCTTCTTATTTTGTCCCAACTTATCAGATCTTAAATCTTAATTAATATTTGAAAGCTGACATCTAATTGGTTGGGGCAAAATTAGAACCATTTTTAACTATAAGAACTTTTAGTGAATCTTCCTGATTATTGTTTATACATGATATTATAAAGGATATCAAGTATATGAAAGGTTAAACAACTCCCCCTTACCCCCCCCCCCCCACTTACCCCTCATCTATGAACACTGGCCTCACTTTTCAATTCCAGCTAGTAATGGGGGCTAACCAATAGGAGGACATGCTCTGCAAGAAGAGTGCCATTGACAGCACATTCAAAAAATCTGCAACCATGGGGCGGGGCAGGAGCAGAGAGTTGTGTCAAGAACACCTAGAAGGTAAGTTTTCTAACTATAACCTGTATCCTCATTGGTGACAAGCCAGCAATTTAGGTCAGCATCCGGGGTACAGGAAAGGGAAAGGGGCTCTTGGCTTCATTCCCTATAAATGCGTATTTTTGCTGGTTTGCTACAAAATTAAATTTATATAATGTTTGTACATAGTGTAAATGAAATCCTTTTTCTTTTATAGTATACCAAATATATGTCTTCTACAGATTCCTCACAGAATGTTTGTGCTTTGCAAAACACATTTTAATCTGACTTGTACTTTAATTGTGGCACAATTAGAAATGATCAACCACATTACCGTGAATTAGCATTGGTGAAACACTTCCTTCTGTCTGTTACACCATAAATGGCATTACCAGCTTTGACATACTTTCCACATGACCCGCTAGTTTAATGGAGTATGTTTAGTTCATCTCCTTAAGTTTAATTAGGCAAGTTAAATACTTCCTGCTATGCTTTCACCTAGTTTCCATTTACAGTGCATTTTTCATTTCTACAGTAGGTTTACCCTTGTACAGTACTGAGGGATTGGAGACTACAAGGTAAGATAAAGAGGCAGTAATCCAATTGGAGCGAGTTGGCAATATCCTCTTCTCACTTCTTTCCATTTTATTATTTCAATAATCATTTCATTGGCTTATAAGGAACGTAGAAGTGTTTTATGTTTGTTTTGTTCTGCCAGTAAAAGGCCAGAAACAGATTTGTAAATTATTACTGTTCATTTGTTGGAAGAAACACATGGAAAAGTGTATCAGGTTATGTGAGCTTTGGGACTGAAATAAGGAGGTATCATTTATTCTCTCTCTCTCTCTCTCTGTTTTATTGGATATAACATGCCACATCTGCTTCCAGGTAACAGATTGCTATTAATATGGCATCACAACTATCCCAATGATAATTCTTCCGCTATTCTGCAAGTTATTGGAAGGCCAATGTGATATTAGTAAAACATTCTCCTTCTTAGATCATACATTTTTTCCTAGTAAATTTATAGCAACAATTGTGTATACAATGAGTAACCTCTTTGAAGGAAAGTTTACCAGTTTGGGAGCCAGAAAATGCTTGGCAGGACTGGAACTAGCCATTCAGACTGTTCGTGTTTACATAAAACATGGAACTGCACAATACTTCCTGAAATACCAACACACATAATACATTGGACCCGCCGTCCCAGGAAATAAAGCGAAATCTATTTCAGGAAAGAGACCTTTATTAGGATTTTATTCAACCACTTTTTTGCCCCGAGAGATTGAAAATGTTGCACATTTCTGAAAAACTGAAATATTTCAATGTGCTCCAATTTCTCCACCTGCTGTGCAAACCTTTTACATCATTCTGTAATACTAAAGAAAAGCAGAAAAGGCCATTCTCTATTTTATGTTAAAAAGCACAGCATAAAAATATGGGGTTATGAAGGTATAAAATTTACTTCACCTAAACAAAATACTAACAGAGAGATTGAATAAAAGTTCTTATCGTTTAAAAATGGTGCTAATTTTGCCCCAACCAATCAAATGTTAGCTTACAAATGTTAAATAAGATCTGATTGGTTGGGGCAAAATTAGCACCATTTTCAACGATAAGAACTTTTATTGAATTTCCCTGTTAATATCGTTCTTACACAATAACTCACTGTATTGGTCGTTGCTAATACTTCGGTTTATTGAATATGACTATGAGTAAAATCAATGCAGCAGAGCAGAGGTCCAGAGGCAGAGTATATTCCCCATGTGACCTGCAGAGGATGTGGAGGAGGACAGATCTGCTGACTGCTCACAGTATAATATAAGGATATTACATAACCCCCAAATGCTTTTATATGGTTATGGAACTCCTCGGTGGTGTAATATCCTTATATTATGCTTGGGGTTCATAATCCTTTATGTAATTGAGCAAATATTTACTCATTAAGAAATATATTGCCACTGCAATATATTTTTAGCATGAAAGACAAAAAACACAAGCATATCACATGTGATAGGGATGCATCCTTGTTGCCTCTAAAGGGTATGTCCATTTATAAAACTAAATTTCAAGATCGGTTTTACTTACCTTCCCCATAGATGCTCAGGAACAAACTTACAGGACACAGTCCCTCGATGCTCTGCTGCTGACAGACGCTCTGTTTCCTGGTCGCGACTGTCAGTCAAAGGTGCACCAATGACGTCACACTCAATAGCTGTCAGCAGCCTAGTCCCACTGCTCATGTTCTTGCTTGCAACAGGTGCAGGGGGCAGCACCCAGGGAGGAGAGGGACAGCATATTTTAAGTATGTTCCTGGGCATCTTTGGGGAAAGTAAATAAAAAGGATCTGGGGTTTTGGGGGGTGAGTTAAATAGTGTGTGAAATTTTGTTTTATGGGTGGACATGCCATTTAAGATTGGTCCACACTGGCACTGGCTAATTCTTTTTAAAGTTTTATTTTGTATGTATAAATGTATGCATGTATGTATTATTCTGCTCTATAAATATTAAGGAGAATGGAAGCTGATTTTATGCAGAATCATCAGCAATGGCTGTTTCCTGTTGACATAAGCACAGACCAGCTGTCCTTCTGTTGGCCTAATAATAGTATAGGAGCAACACTCATGACAGACCCGTGTGAAGTAATTTTCAGACAAGTATGTGTGTTCAAATAAAAAAAGTTAACACCTTTTTTCCTTGGCACTTTATACAGTAAAGAAACCAACTATGGTTAACATAAGAAATGCCATTTGGGACAATGCATTGTGGGTTTTTTTGTGTGTGGAGAACCATCTGACTAGGGTTAACTACTTTTTTACATCCAGGGGCTGATGCAATATCAGGTACAAAACTTTGCCTGTGCTGTTATATTGCAGATCAATCAGATGTTGACTTTTTACTGGTCAACTGCAGTTAGATTACTTTTGCATCAGCTCCAACATTTTTTTTATAGGTAATGGTCTGTGCAGGCAGAGAACATTCATAGAGAATGGGTTTTGTACATTTCCATTCCATGGAGTATTAGAATTCACCTAGATGGTATAATATATTTACCAAGGAATTCTTGGTTACAAAGTCAGAATTCATCTTCTTTTAAACCACATTGATACTATACATTTAAATTTCCTCTTAACCGATTACATTTGGAACGTTTTGTCAGACATTGCAGTTATGCCTTTATGAATAAATGTAACACCTTACAAAAGCAATTTCAAATGCCTTTAAAGAATATATTGGATTATATTTCATTTGCCTAGCCTAGTAGGGAATTGGATATGTGAAACTGGCTTGATATAAGGTTACTTGACTAAGCTTACCCATTTAAACAGTGCGCTCAGCAGTGAGTACTGAATAAAGTGGAACTCAGTAAGACAAGATGCAATGGTTTTTATGAGAATAGAAAGGAATGTCTGATATTTAAATATGAAGTGATGAGTGCCAATAGAGCTTTATAGCTATATATTTAAAAAAAGCCAAATGTATTACTGTGTTTCACTATTTTACATCTTATCGTCTTTCATCCAATTATTCTATAAAGGTATGAGAACCAGGCTTCCCAACCTGATAAAAACAAGCTATATTTATAATATTTTCCTGTAGAAAAAAGAAAAGAAATCTAGCTAAAAGGCTGTATAATTTATTGAGATCATAAACCAATATACTTAGTTGGAGGAAAGGCTAGCCGTGCAGGGTTCTTATTGGAAAGGTTTTAGAATCATCTGACTAAATGATAACCAGTTGCGATCGCTACCCACATATTTTGAAATATATATCTACCTATATCCAGAAATGATCTTATTATTTGATTTATTCACAAGTCCCCTGAAGTGTTTAATAAATACAATATGGTAAAACTGAAATCATGCTTATTGCTGCTATTACTTTGGTCATTTTCCAAGATGAAATCATACTTTTCAGGTTATAAATATACATTTTTATTGTTGATTTTTTTTTTAGACTCAAATTTGAAATATTGCTTCTCTGCTTTCATATTTTCAAGACCTTATTACAGCACAATAAATCTGTGGAGAACTAAAGGAATTCTAATTGATATCAGGTGATTTAAAAAAAAAATAGGGGGGAGAGTAAACGTATCCTTTGTTACAATCGACGGAATTTAAAAAGCATGCGATTCATCTGCATTATCTCTCTTGGAAGACTAATGGCAATCTGCAGGGATTTATGGATTTGAGAGCAGAGATTCATTCTGCTATGTATTTTATCTTGGAAGAGAAAAAACAACTGGATGTCTCTGTTTCTTTTGAGGAGTATGATATGTCATTAACATCAGATGATGTAGTTGGCAGGCTGCAAGCAGGTAGGGGGCAGGCCTTTACATTTTATAATTATTTTGATTGGCTGTTCATATAACAATCTAATATGGATAATGGCTATTATCTCATCATTGATAGATCATCTTCCCACATGTGGACATCACATGTTTAAAAATGACCACTTTTCAAAAACGTATTTTGTGTTGCTGCAGATGTGAAAATACAAACCATAACAGTATTAAGGCATTGTAAGGGCACTCCATCATATTGGTTTGTAATGTGAACCTACACCATAGATTATTCAATCAGGCTTCATGTTATGTGCTGTGAAAAGGAGAAGTTGAGATTGAGATCAACAATCAGAATCAGATATGTCATAATAAACTATGTAAGGCAGATAATCTCAATAAAAAAATAATGTTAAAGATATTGCAGGAATCTTTTCATATCAAGGAAAATATTTTTGGAATTCATTTCAATTATATATATATTTTAGATATATTCTAATATTAAGATAGTAATCAATTAAATCAATTCTGTTTTTACCCCCCCCCCAAGTTTCCCATCAAGCAAAGAAACCAGGCCATCTAACTCTGCTATCAGTCCTTCTTAATGCCAGTCATTGGCAAACAGGTGGATCTAACACTTGTACAGACAACCTCCTTTGTTGGCAACCAAATCAGAACAGGAGAGCACATCACTTATATATCATCATGGGAAACTTGGGGACGCCTAAAATATTTCCCAAACAGTAAACAAGCAATTTAGAGGGTCTTATCTATATTTTTAGGTTTTGTTCTCCTTTGAAAGAATTCAGCACTGATTAATTTTCAATTTTGTATTAGGGTGGGTACACACAGGGCGAAATTGCCAATTTAAGCTGAACGGATTACGAATGTTATTTTGACGTGGCCAACCTTGCAATCCATTAAAGACCACGTGATCGTCCTTCAACGGAGATCTTTCTGTTGCAGGTGAAAATGTTCAATGATATTTTTGCACTTTTTACCGAGATTTCAGTTGCAGCGGTCAATTGACCCAAAATATTGGACCATATGTATGCATCCTTATACACTGTACATACTAAGCTAATACAATTGCTAGATCCAGAGACTCACAAATAGTTATTGGTCATAATAACGTAACATTTTTAGCATACGTGTAAGACTGTAAGCTCTCGGGCAGGACCCTCCATACTATTGTACACAGTAATGCTTTAACTTACCACATTGTATGCTGCTGGACCAGCACTTATATTATTTGCACTTTGTATTACTTGCACTACCCTTGTATGTAACATGTATGTTTTCCTTATGTATTTTAATGCAACTGTAAAGCGCCACGGAAGATGTTGGCGCTATATAAATTCACAATAATAATAATAATAATAATAATAATGTACAAAGTAAAAAGCAATCTACACTTACACATTTCCCAAGGTTCATTAAATTATTATATAATTACTGTGTATATATAATTGGGATGTCTCCTTGGAAAACTACACATCAGATATTATTTAACATTTTAAAGGTAACATCTATCTGATTGGTTGGGGCAAAATTTGCACCATTTTTAATGATAAGAACTTTTAATGAATCTCCCTGTTAGTGTTTCCTTATTTGATGATGTGTAGTACATTGACAACCTGTTCCATTTAAAGGTGGAAGGCATGATAAAACCTTTAACATGTGAATAATTTTACTGGCCAGGCAAGTTGTCAGTAAGAGTGCTGCAGTGTTCAATATCAATAGATAGTTAGAGATACAGAAATACCCCTTTGGTCCTGTATTCTGTAGTGTATTTACTTTAACATTTTTATTTTAAATGATCTTACTTCTACAGTTTTTATTATTTTCTGGATTTTTAGTTTTATTATCCAACAAGTACTTCATAAAAAGGTAGAAATAAAATATAAACATACAAACCATAGCAAGCCCTACATATGGATTTTCAACCACATTTTTAAAGGAGACTTAAAGTGCTTGCATAAATGAATTTTAAAAAGTAGTCCCCAAAGTACAGTCTAAAATGGTATTTCTTGCCTGTGAAATCGATTTCTGCAGAGATATAAACAACGGTCCTTTATTGCATTGCATTCTCCATTGCCAAATGTATTACACTCGCTCTTGTATCAGAGATCTAAGGATTCAGGATGTTTTTCCTTCTCAAATTCTGAAACCAGGGTTATTTTTGTGGCATAATTGTACAGTGTGTGTATTCTTCAACCAGATATCTAGTATATTCATAGTTTATTTTTATACATACATACCTGATTGTTACATAAATCTTTCTTTTGCACACACAAGGAATTAATTGAGAAGCAAAGAGTTTTTGTTTCTGAGCCATAATAGACAAGGGCTAAAATATTTTGTTTTATTCTTCTGAGTGTAACCTCATGCAATTTATTTTCAATGGTAGAATCATCTACCCAAGATAAGGATTATGTATAAGCAGAGTTTTAATTGCATTAATGTAATATGGGACTGGGTTTCATATAAATATATGTGTGGAATGACCACTAGGGATATACCAGATTTTGGGTCCAAACCTCTTTTTGTGATGAAACTACTAGTTTTGCATTGAAAATTTCGTAGCTCCCTGGTTGAAACTACAGATTAAATTTTCAGGTAGAATAAGCAAAATTTTAAAAGTCAAAACTGTCTACATCCAAATTGGGCTCTGCCAAACCCACCAGCAGAATGAACCCAGACCCATTGGTGTATCTTTAATGACCTCTGACTAGTGTATAATATATGGATCTGCAGTGAAAGAGGTGAACCTCTTGTGTTAGGTAACTAACTTATCTTTTCTAAAACCTAATACTTTAGGGTTTGTTCATATTTTAACCTGCACTGATATTGCTGGGCTGTACTTTAAGGCTTCTAACAACTTCCATCTAAAGATAAATAAAGCATTCTATGGGAAGAAAGTTAAAAACATTTGGCCTTGGAAATATAATTCAGCAGATTTCAAGCTGAACCAGTTCTTCGAATATAATTTTTACCTGGACAAATCAATTTTTAAAAAAATGTTAAGAAGAACCATTCTACCAGCCATTAGGAAGTGTCACAGTAGTTGTTTTTTTTATTTTTCAATGCTGGGAGCATTGATTACAAGACATATTGAGCATTAGTCTGGTTGTTTTATTGTATGTTTTAAAACAAGAAGACCAAAAGGGTTGTATCAGTAGGCAATTTAACCAGATGTGAGAGAGTGAACCTGTGTCTTTTAGGCATCTCCTACAAGTGCCTGAGACAGTGGGGTATATTTTGTGGAGTATAGTTGGACATCTGTACCATCTGGAAATGATCTTATTATTCTTTTCCTGGGCTTTGCAATGCCAGTGACATTTTGTGGGTTAGTGCATAACATTTATGCCATTGTTCAGTTAAGAAGGGGGTTTGCAGTTCTCGCTCCCATTTAGAGACAAATGACAGTGGTTCAGAAGGTTAATATTCTCTTAGTAGGGAATGTAGATCTAATATGGTACGTCCAGGAAAGGAGGGTAAAGAATAAATAAAGTCTTTCGAACATTGTAGTGTCTATTTTCTTTGTGTTTTTTGAGGTACTGTAATTGAATTTAAAAAATGGGAGATTTGATTATACTCCAGGTAGTGTGTCAAAGTAGAAATTGTATTTTGTAGTAGCTAGTTCAGGGGGATCTTTTTCTGTGATGCAAAGTAGTCTGGGGTTGTCTGGTGCTTGATGCTTGTTGTCCTGGTGGGAAGGCTGGATTTTGAAGTAGGGGAGAAATTATTCTGGGACTGCTTGATAGATTGTTTTGTCACAGATTTTTAAGTAGATTTGAGAAAGTAAACTTTTTCAGCTGAGTCAGGTCTGTTGTTGGGGTGAGCCAGGGTAGGTTTTTCATTGGCATTTGATTAAGATTTAGATACCTAGAGTTTAAACCTGAGAAATAATTGTCTTACTTTATCAAATAATTTGGGAGGGGACATTGGGATAGTTTGGAAAACACATAGAAACCTTGGTAGAACATCCATTCTGATGATATTTATTTTAGCAAACAATGATGAAACCAATAAATGGTTAATAATTAAGATTGTATAATTTGGAGAGGTATTGAGTTCCTAAATATGCGATTGACTTAGTTTGCCAGCGGAATGGGAAATTTGATGTAAGAAGAGATACTGTATCTTGTGTTAGGGTTATATTAAGGCACTCTGATTACTTAAAGTTACTTAATTTACCAAAAAGAGTTCCTGTAGTATATTATGTGTGTGGGGATGTGACAAATAAAAGTAAGTAATCTAAATATGGTATTCAGTGGGTTTTGGGCTAATCTGGATTCCTCCTGTGTCTGGGTTGAGTCTAATGGTGTTTAAAAGGTGTTCCATGGATCTGACAAAATAGTAATTGAGGTTGAATAAAGTCCTACGTCCATCATGTCCAGAATTTTCATCCTCGTTTTTAACCCTACCTAGAAGTTGATACAGAGGAAGGCAAAAAAAAACCAGCAGAAAAGGAGGGAAATCCCTTCCTGACTCGGCAATCGGAAAGTAAAGGCCACTTTTAAACATCTTTGCCATTAGCACATCTGCTGGAAGACAGTTCCACAGTTTCACCGCACCCACTGTAGCTCTAGACGTTGTTGCCTGGCATTGTGTGCTAGAACCCCCAAAGAGGTCTAAAATAAAGATGTTGCTTAGAGGAAGGCCTAATTAACTCTATCAAAGGCCTTCTCTGCATCAAGCGATAGAAGGCACATTGGGGTGTTATTTTTTTGAGCGTGGGATATAAGGGTTATGGTTTTTATGGTGTTATCTTTTGCTTCTCTATGTGGGTCAAAACCTACTTGTTCTGGGTCTATCCATATCAGTAGGAAATCTCAGAGTCGAGAGGCTAGGTTTTAAACATACATTTTAATATCTAGGTTAAATAGGGAGATTGGTCGAGGCCGGGTCCTTCCCATTTAGGTTTTTAATATCTAGGTTAAAGGTTTTTTCTATGTGAGGAGGGAAGTAGAAGTGATATATGTGGTGATGGTTTCACTTATGGAGTTTGGTTGTGGGGTTCTAAAGTATAATTTATTGCAGAATATTTGCAAGGTTTTAGCGGTGTCATCTGACCTGTGCGCCATTACACCATTTGGTATTTAAGAATTTACATTTGAGTGAGTTAGCCAGGGACTTGCCACATTTATCCCAAAATTCATATGTGTCGATTTCTGAAGTCTTGTTTAGGGATGGCCGGTTCGCGGATCCGAACCCGGATCCGCCGCGGATTTATCCAGTTCGCGAACGGCGGATTTTTCCGGATTTTCCGCCTTCTGAACTTCCGAACCGCGAATTTCTCGTATTTTCGAAAATTTTCGAAATTAGGTGATTTCTAGTATTTTCGGGAATACGTATTTTTGAAAATTTTCGAAATTACGAGGATGTCTCTTATTTTCTTAAATATGTAATTTTGAGGATATTTTTCATTTTAATTGGTCCGCTCGCAGATTTTCGAATTTTTTCGGAAATTCGCGGATCCTCGAGCAGACCGGATTTTGCGAAGTTCGGACATCTCTAGTCTTGTTTTGTTTTAGATATTGTGTCTAATGCAAGTAGAAGATCCTGTCTTTGTATGTATCTAAGTTGATTGTTTGTTCCAGTAGTGTAACAGGATTGTTGTTGTGAGATATATTTTAAGGAAGCTTTTTTGATATGTGAGCCTTATTGTATAAGTACTCCTCTAATTATACATTTAAGCACTTCCCATTGTATGGGTGGTGAAGTGTCATCTGCAATGTGGGTTTCTTGAAAGATAGAAATGGCTGATTTAATGGCTTTAACATAATCTGTGTTTTTTAGTAGTTGATCATTCAATTTCCATGTCCAGTTTGTTTTTCTGGTTTGTGAGTGTTGTAGAAAGATAGGGGCGTGGTCAGACCATAAAATGCGACCATAATGGCTCTAAGTTTGCCATGAGAGTAGTGTATGTGAAATTAAGAAATAGTCTATATGACTGCATGAGTTGTGGACTGGGGAATAGAAAGAGAAACCTTTTTGAGAATGCTGTAATTTTCTTCATATGTCAATCAATGTTGGTTCCAGTGCCATATTAAAGTAACATAGTAATAATATTAGCATATTAGTTTAAGGCAAGTTATTAACCAGTAAACAATATGTCCCTTGGGTGTAAGTCTCTTCGGGCTAGTAGGTACCAATGAGCAGAAGCATGTACAAACACTTCACGCCCAGCAGTACAGTTAATAAATAACTCAATGGGTAAGTAAGGATGGTTTTGTTGGCTCAGGTTTGTTCCCCTTTGGGGGGAAGGTCTTTGGGTTGTGACAATCGTTTAGGAAGTCGTTTTTTTGGAAGAACTGTGTGCCATGGTTCCCTTGGTGGTAAAGAGTTAGGCATTATTGGAAGGTCAAAATCAGAAAGGTCTATTTTAGGCAGGCCTACTTTGGAAAGGAACGTTGGAAAGTTTTCAGGGCCCCTTAAGGTGGCAGTGGTTCTGTTTTTTTAGCTTGTAGTGCGACAACCACTTGTAGGTAATCCCTGAGTCTCTAATTATAGTCACTCTTCTTTGCTGTAATGTGCAGCATGAGAGGTCTGGAAATAGGGACAGGTATGCCCCCTGAAATTCGATTTCTGTATAGTCTGTTGCCTTTAGGAGAATTTTGTAATAAAATGATGCACATAGCATATAACATCTCTCAGAAATGTCTTGTTGGCATTTCTAGCTCAGAGAGCTCTGTGGACCATATCTAGCTTGATAGGGGTGTCTTCCATTTGTCCAATAATGGTTTTAATTATTTTTTGGAGAACCTGGGGATACTAATTTGCTGGGATGGTTTCTGGGAGCCCTCTGACCCTAACATCAATACGGTGGCCTCAGTTTTCGAGATCGTAGATTTGAACAGGGCTCTGATTGTGGTCGATTGTAAGACTTGGGAGGTATGCATAATGATAATGTCTGCGTCATGTTGTTCATACCAGGTTTCAAGCTCTGTTACTCGATCTGCCACTTCCCTGAAATCATGACGGAGGGATGAAATCTCCGCTTTGCAGGTTTGTTCCACCCTTGAGACCAGTTCTTCAAAGTCCCTTTTGGTAGAGGTAGGATTTGATGTCTGAGGTTGTGTTCTCTGCATCTGACTCTTCATCTGAGTCTGGAGTGAATCACTCTGACGGGAGTCCTTGCCTCTTAGAATCATGGTGGGTTTGTACCACGTAGTATGTGCAGTTTCCCAGGGATTTTCAAAAGAAGCAACCTAGATCCATGCTTGGGGTAGAGTGCTGTGACTGTAGGGGTTTAGCAGTGTTTCTTTTCCCCATTGTGGATTGTTTTCTAGAAGTTAATAGCTAATTATCTTGCTGGACAGGATTTCTGCCACGGAGCCCCACTCACATGCAGCCATTCTGGTGGAAATCCAAGCCAAGCCCCTGTTCTTGTACTTTTTATCAAGTTTAATAACTCAATTCACTTATTCTTAACACATTGGTAAAGAAAAAAAAAATATTTTTTTTAATAGTAAATTAAAATTAAAGGAGTTATAAATGTGAAAATAAAACAAAACGCTATGAGATAACGTAGCCTGTTTCCCCTTACTATCCTCTTCTCCTATCACCTATGGAGCAACAAGAAAGGTAGGACTGGCAGGGAAACTCACATGCCCCCCAGTGGTCACACAGTCTGTCTATGATTGGTTTCAAATAACTACCAGCACTATTTCAACTGTTAAGGTTAGTACACACGTGCGGTCGCAGGTCCCGACCCGCGGCACACAATGTGTACGAACGTCCGTTTCAGCCGATAAACTGTCTGTGTATCGGGCAAACGGCCATTAGGTCAGGGATTGTTGTCCAACCGGACTGGCACATCTCCAAAGGAGTGGCCGTTTCGGATGATAAAGTGTCCATACATGGGCCGATTTTCTTCCGAAACAGATGTTTGTACACATCGTGCATCGTGGTTCAGGACCCACAATCGCACGTGTGTACGAACCCTTAGTTTAGAGGAATATTAGAAGAAGCAGGTTGGATATGTGAAGTCTTTCTTCTTAGTGCAAATCTTTGCCAACTACTGTGGCAGACAGGGAAGGAATAGGGTGGCAAAAGTTAAATTCCTAGCCTATAATATATTTTATTTCACTTTCTGTTTTGTGGGCACCTAGACTGGCATTCCAATAATATAGAATATGTGATTACCATAAAGAAGCAGTCAATGCTAATGCCTTTGATCTGCAAACAATTGATATAAATCCATTTCATCTATTGCTTGAAAACATCATCATGTATAATTTGTTAAGGACGGTTGCATGGCTCATATTTAATGGCAATCAAATAACATCTGTTTAATCTTAACATGTATATGTAGGATTTATTAAATCCTTGTGCCGTTTTTGCTTATTCCTTACTTCTCTGTAATCATTTGAAATGTAAAAAAATAATTTCCTGTACAAAAAGACATGAACGCGGGGGATAGTATCTTTAAAACAATAAACATAGTAAACATTTTAATAGTGATTTTTCTTGCATACATCCTATGTTAATATGTTATCTGATTGGGGCTTAGTGAAAAGTCATCTGAAGAATTTAGTAATAATGTTGACATGCAAGTAGAACTACAGTAATTAAACATATAGAGGGAGATGTAATATTTACCTCCGCGCTCCTCTTCCTGCCGAGTTCTTAGCGTGAGTTACTGCATCGCGGGAACGAGGCAGGTAAGGAGCAGCACAGGCCCCGGAAAAAAGAGTTACCCCACGCAAACCCGGAAAGCATGAGGTTAACACCATGTAACCACCGAAAGCTCAATATTACATCTCCCCCATAGGATGGTGCACCACATAGATCGCGTGGAATGCATTGTAACACCATACTACTAGGGGAGGGCATTGTACAACAAACAATAAGGGACATAGAAGACCCAACAAAGGCCCCTAGCAATAAGCAACAAACACTTGATCTTCCAATCAAAAATGTATTAGCAAGAAAACATAGAATCCTGTAATCCCATATCACCTATGCAAAACCCCATATAAAAACATCCTACATATATAATAATAAAAAGATGTACAGTCTGGGTGTCCCCAGACCACTAGGTCCCATATACTAAAGTAGCTATATGTATGATGAGAATAGGAACTCAAAAGGTATAAAAGTGTCTTTGAGTCCCGATTCTCACCGTACATATATCGCCCTATGTAGGGTATAGTACCAGCCACATTGGGAGGGAGTGTCCATCCTGTCATATTTATCCCCTTGGATATATATCGGGACTCAAGTCCTGCTTTTGTATATGAAGGAGAACTATAGTGCATATAAAGTTTTTTAAAAAAACTGTTAAAATGAAAAGAACCTGGGGAAGGGAGGTAGAATTTAAATTCCTACCTCCCATTTTCGTTTCTTGGGGAAGCATTTACAATACACAAATACCAAGGGCACAGATAAAAACTGAACGTGCTGTAGCTCCTCAAAAAAACAATATTTGGAGATAGGAATAATCAATCCTACCTCCCTGCCTCAGGTACTTTCATTTTTAAAAATAATTTTTTACAATGTAGTTGTCCTTTAAGACTGTATGTAGTATAGACAGAACACAACACAGTACATCATGCAGTGTTTATATTACTTACCTACTTTCCTGATTTTAATGAAAGAAATCTGAATTACTGTTTCAATAAAAGAGAGATTTTATAAAACCACCAAGATATAGGTACCTGAAGCACTCATGTTTTTTTAATCATATTTATCCTCTTCTACCTGCCTTCCTTTTCATCCAGACTGCCTTTTTCCATCCTCATTAACTTTGTTAGGGACTACCAATGGTAAGAGTAGATGTTTATACTGCAGAGGAAAACCACACCACAGTTTAGGTGAGTGCAATTTTTCTAATGTTATGTGTAAGTGGTTTTATTATTTATTATGGTTATTTTCAAGCCAGAATGGCACAAATAAAGATCTGTAATTTCAGACAACATACCAGGAGCAATAATAATTGTATTTTACTTTTTTTTTGGCTTCCATTCTGTTCCTAGTAAAAGATGAAAGCTTCTAAATGTCCCTATTCTCAATGTGTAATCTCTGGTGGATTACAGGGGAAGTGCATTTTATTCAGAGAGCCAGAGTCCATGAAGTTAAAGTTTAAAATCCCCAGACTTAATTTTTACTTTATTTTGGCCACCCATGCTGGATAGGAAATAAAATGCAACTATTACATTTTTACATGAAAAGGAGATAAGAAAGGATTTTATAGTGTACAACATTGTCTTTGAGCTAAAAATATAAACATGTGTGTCTTAGAGTGGCAGGATCTCTGAATTGTAACATGATTGGCTGTATGCTTCTAGGGGACCGGTAGCTAACAACATACAGGTTGTTGTATCATTGTGAATGAGCTCTGTCTTGTGACTTTAGTCCCCCTTTAAATTCACTTATATTAAATGCACCCGTAAAAAAGTTTTTATTGTGTGTCAAGTAACTGTATGCATTGATTTATTACAATAGCAATAGGATAGGACATTTTAAACCCAATTTTGTGAAATAGTAACAAAAGCCTTAGTATACTATGAGACTAGTGGATCATATTCCAAATTAGCAATGTTTAGTTACAAGAAACAAACCTGAATTTCTGCCAAGGCAGATTGTGACAGCTACAAAGAATTTACCTGCAACTTAAAGTAGTATTGTGCCTTTAACAATGCAGTTTTCACAAATAAAGAGGTATAGTATCAAGGTGACAAAATTGCTGTTATTATGCCTCTCCTATTGTGTAGCAGTTGTGTGCAAAATGCTATTATTACAGTACATACACCTTTTGTGTTTGAAATTGCTGGAGCTGACCTTGTTGATAGTAACACATGTAGAGGTTTAAAGTCCAAGGTAAAATAAAAATTATTTCTATAAGGGATTTTGAAGCTAATGGAAAGACATAGCATGCCTTTGGTTCTCAGTTTAGTCAGGAAACAGACATCACTGGTGAAACTCATGATTGTTATAAAAATGGTTTGGAGACAAGTGTTTGCAGTACATGCTATCTCTGTGCTTTTACTGTAGCATTCAATAATAGTGATAACTACCAATCGTTCAAAGTAATGTAAAATGTCAGGAAGGGACCAAGGCAAACACAGAGATCTAGCTGCAACACAGGATCACAGAATATGTTTCGGGTGTAGTAACCAATCATATTTATGAAGTACATTTTAAGCAGGGGTGTAACTAGCAGGGGAGTAGGGGAAGCAACTGCAGGGGGCCCCATCATATTATTTTTACCTATGACAGATATAGCCTCCTCCCATAAAACCACTGTGGATGAAGCACAGATAGGACCCCATCCTCTCCCTTGGTGAGTCTCTGATGAAGTGGCAGGATGCCGTGAAACGCGTGAGACCACCTGTTTGTTGCACCTTTGAGATGGTTTTCTGACACTAATTGTTGATGTTTACATGGAGTTCCAAATAAAAGGTTATGATTATATTGCCTGTTGCGTCTGAGTCCTGTGTTCCGGAGCGGTCCGCTCCCTGATGTTTGTATCCAGTCGGAAGTATCGTGAGACCTTGCTGGGGTCTCGTTTTGGGAAGGCGGACCTGCACGAACAGGATCAGCACGAACGAGACACAGCACCAACACGGACCCCGTTGGTGTGTATTTTCTAGGACCCCATTGTAGTTTTGCTGGGGGGCCCAATTATTTATAGTTACGCCACTGATTTTAAGAGTGAGATAAAATGAACAATTATAATTGCACAGGGCCAATTCTACAGAGACCATTAATTACAGAGAATGTCAACTAAATTATTAAAATGTGATTTATACACATCCCATTTAAAAAATGGTCTATCCGTCAGGACATCTTTGTTGAGTATTCGTAATAGAATTGTTAATTTTACTCTTAAATAATAACTTATAGGTCAGCGGCAGAACAAACCAAAGAACGTTTCTTTTTGTTGTTTTGGGTTAATATACTGTATATGTATATATATATATTTTTTATTTTTTTTTTCCTTATGGTTTAGGGACATTAAAATGAATTTTATTTAATCAGCATCCGAACTGAAAGACAACACATGTTTCACATTTTAATGCAGTTATAGAACATCAAATTCGTTGTTTTATTTATTTATTTTTACAGTGTTTCAAGAAATGTTAGAGCAATAGGTTTAGCTCTGTATTTATGAGGATTTGCAATAAACGATTTTAAAAGGTACTCTATGTCATATTATTTATAGGATTTTATTCTCTGGGTTACATCATGGAAAAAGTTAATGTTGAGGTTGAATAAATTGCTGCTTTCTGCATCATGTAATCGGAAAGCCATGATTTAGAAAAGGAAGAATACCTGACAAGACAGACGTTATTTCTCACGACATATCTAGTATTTAAGAAGATACAGAATAAAGTTGTTATTCATGGATTCTTTTCTAAAAGTTTTCTGAAGACATTATGGTGTTGTAACATTTTCAGGTAGCACGGATCGTTGTCTCCCAGGAAAGACAGGCTTTGGGCACAATTTATCACACAGAAGCAGGCAACAGTCTTTGGTTTGATTTTCAAACAAACCTCAGTCAGGTTTATTTAGGGTATTAGCTCAGACAATAAAATAATAAATCCTATGCCACACTGGCCTTACTAATACAAAATAAGTGTCCCTGACTGTTTGAACACTCACAGTCCAGTACTCACACAGCTCTGTGTCTCTCCCTGGAGAATTAGCTGGTTGTACCCAGTCTCCTACTGGGGTTTACAACTCTGACACTCAGAGGTACTGGTCTTCCTGCTTGCAGACCCACAGGCTCCTTTCCTGAGCAGACTCTTCCCCAAAACAGGCTACACCTGCCATTTTAATTAGTGAGCTCCAGCCACGGGGAAATAATTGATCTAAACTGGACTGGACCAGCACTGAAACCATTTACCATTAGTGTCTTGGGCCACAGTAAAGCAAACTATATCACAATTTAAACCATTTTATGACTTTCTAACTATACACCTTTACAGTGTATATTGCTATACGCTAGGTACAGCAAACCAATGTATTGGTAGAACTTCTGGTTTCCCACTAGAGAAGGACACAAAACCCAACTTGGACAAACCCAAACTATTTGAACTAGTTAGTTTTTCGGACTCACGGCTGTATTTTGCATAATTATCGAAAAAAATTGATAATTATCGAATTTACGAGTCGTTCGCTAACCCTACAATGTATCGTTCACTAACCTTTGAAAGTATCGTTCGTTTTTGGTAACCCTCGACTGTACGGATCGTTTTTGCTAACCCTAGAATATACCGTTCGCTAACCCTCAAATGTAGCCTTCGATTTTTGCTAACTCTCGAAAGTATCATTCGTTTTCGGTACCCTTGAATGTATGGATCGTTTTCGGTAACCCTCTAATGTATCGTTCGCTAACCCTCGAAAGTATCGTTCTATTTCGGTAACCCTCAAATTTATCGTTCTATTTTCCCTCGAATTGGCTGTAGCCCTCGAATGTAGCTTGTGCAAAACCCGACCATTGCCCGCTCATGTTTAAGAAGGGTTTTAACAAGTTTTGGTGATTAGTGACATGTTCCTCAGACCATTTCCCAGGTGCCATTTACAGTAAGTTACCATTGTTTGTTTATCTGTTAATCATTCTGACTTTTCAAACTATCACTCCCCATGACTTTAATGGGTCCAAATTCAAAGTTTCAAACTTTTACTGAAGTTCGAAAGTTCGAAAACAGACCGAACTTTATGAAGTTCGGCCATCTCTATTTCCCACTTTCCCCCACATTTTTGGCAAATCGAGATTAAGTGATTTAGCTGGTTTCAGTCTTATGCCCATTAAGTTTTTTATTAATATGTACACACAATAAGGTGTATCTGAATCTTGTGGAAGCCTTTAAAAATGTAATTGTCTCAGAACCTAAATAAGACAACTATTATATATTAATTGATCTTTCTTTATAATGGGTGTGAGTGAGTAATGTAGTGCTGTAGAAACCATATATACATTTGTAGAAATTTGTAGAAATTGGTGACTAAGGGCATGTGTGATTTAAATTTTATCAGTTAAGAGTCCTGGTCTCACCATTTCATAGGCTTATATTGTCTTTGAACAAACATGTGACCACATGCAACTGATTGGCAGAGTAAGGGCTACACTATTGGCTGATAAGATTAACATGGGGAACGGAAGCCTTTACTGGTGAGAGCTTTGATTTGTTTTTGTAACCGTGGAACTTTTCTTATTTGCATTTCTCTCTGTTGATAACTATTTTTACCTGGTATGTTGAGTTTTTTGCTCCATCCTTCTACCACTTGCAAAATTGAACAGTTAAACTTCATCTCTCTTCAGTGCTTTTAAATGCTCTCCAGAGAAAATGTATAATACAGCATTAGGATTGTATTATCTCTATCTCTATATTTATTAGATACAAATATATAAATCTATATACCGTTCTTTTGGGGTTGTAATGCAAAGAAACCACACCGATAAGTATATGAAAAACAAATATATATTGTTTACTTAATCAAGTTACAGTTAAAAATAAAACAAAGATTATTTAGACATAAAACATACACTTTACTACAATATATACATTATAAATGACATGCAGCCTATTATACCAAAGAAAGTATTCTTCAGTGTGAGCCTTGCTCTTGTCCTGGCCTGTATCCATCAGATTCCAAATGACATCTTTCTGGCATAACTTCCACCCTGTCCAATCTCCAGTCTGCGTCCTCAGTCTCCCAGTAGTCCAACCGGCTTCTCCTAGTCCAAAAGAGCTTTGTTTTCCTAGTCCAAGAGAGCTTTCCTCCCTAGTCCAAAAGAACCTCCCTTTTTCTATTCCAAAAGATTCTTCCTTTTCTAGTCTAAATGAAATTCCTGTTGTCCAAAATGATTCTCTCTTTTACTGGATTCTACCCCAGCTTATATCCCATTTACCCTTCACTTCCCCCACAGTATCCCTGATCTGTCACATAACCCTCAAATATGGGCAGGTGGCTTTCCCTTCCTGTTCCCATAGACAAGATGTCCATGTGATACACAGTATGTAAATCAGAACTGGCTACCTTCTTTAACAAATCCTATTGATCTGCCCAGTCCAGGAACAAACCTTAATTCACACCCTGTGTATAAACTAATTATCATGGAAATGCAGTATCTTGCCTTCTATGGATGTATTGTCTAACATGACTGACCAGGTGTCCTGTGTGAGAATCCTGTTTATCTATATATCTATATATATTTTATATTAATATATGTAAAGGAACATGATTTCTTACAGGATGACATGATATGAAGTCTGGAAGAATCTGTAGCTGGGTGCTCTGTACAGGGGAACATTGCACACAAGGGTGTAATTACCAAGGGGGGGCCCTCTGCTTATTTTCCTATGACAGATATAGTCTCCTCCCAGAAAACCATTGGGGATGAAGCACAGATAGGGGCCCCATCATGCCAGTTTTGCTGGGGGCCCAGTGATTCATGTAGCCAAAAATACATACACATGTGTCTAATGTTGCCAATATTCTGGCCTGATATTGGAGCCTGAAATGGAGGTGAGACATTCTGTAAAGTGAAGTGAATAAGTAGGCTGTAAGTAGATTGTCAGTTGGAGTTTAATTAATGGCTTGGGCCATGTTGGTTTATGTTTATATATTTTTTCTTAAAGAGGTGAGTTTTGAGGTTGTGTTTAAAGATATTAAGGGATGTTGAGTGACAAAAGGAGAAGGAGGTGAGTTTCAGAGGTGTGGGAAGAGACCACAAGGGTGGATGAGAAGAGATAATTGGCAGTGCAGAGGTTTTGCCTTGGAAGTTATATGTGGATCATCTGACATGTATGGAGGGTCTGTCGTAGATAGAGCATTGTAGAATAGGGTATAAATCTTTAATTGGATTCTTTGTGTGATGGGAAACCAGTGAAGAAGCATGGTGTGAAAGAAAATGAACAAATGTGAGTTGGTTTTTCTTTGTTTTTTTTAATATCCACACATTACCAAACTTACACACAAATAATTCCCACTGTGCCTATATATGTATATTTAAAGGATTACACATACAGTCTCTGTCACTATCCCTTGAGAAATCCCCAGCAACC
Organism: Hymenochirus boettgeri; assembly: GCA_019447015.1. Classification (NCBI taxonomy): domain Eukaryota; kingdom Metazoa; phylum Chordata; class Amphibia; order Anura; family Pipidae; genus Hymenochirus; species Hymenochirus boettgeri. The sequence continues at coordinate 243,360,123 of CM033469.1, forward strand.
TCTCAGGGAAACCCTAGTGGTAAACAGACATATAAACACATTGACACAACAATATAGTCTTAGTGACGAAGAGGAGACTATTTTAACAATCCTTTTGAATGTTACAATATATTTATCCTACCACTTGACCATTTACTGCTCCTCCCCTACTAGTCATTGTTTACTGGTGCACATGTGCCATATTCCTGAATGACTTTTCACTAGTTTGGGACATTAATTGTCTTTCTCTGTTCACGTTTGGGTGGCTGGACACTATTTTATCATAATATAAGAAGTAAGCAATGTCTGTTTTCTAATTGCTTTAAATGAACACCTTTTGAATTTTCTAACACTTCCAGTCACATAAATGAAATGTTTTACATGGATCTGTTAAATGTAATGACCAAGGCAGCCTTTAGCTAAATTAGTGTCAAATGGAGATCAGATACATTAAAGTATTTGTCCAACCTTAGAGATGCAGCGATATAAGCAGGAAATAAAGTTACGTTAACCAATTCAATTAGCACAATTTTGATCCCTTGCTTGCGACAACAGGGTGGGTATCGCAAGAGACACACAGAGAGATTTAATAAAAATTTTGCCCCAACCAATCAGATTTCATTTAATATTTGAAAGCTAACATCTAATTGGTTAGGGCAAAATTAGAACTTAACGATAAGAACTGTTATTGAATCCCCCTGACTGAGGTCCCCCTGTCTCCACAGAATTTATTGTATTCCAAAAATGTTTCCTGTTACAACTTTTGTGTAAAGAGTTTGTTGTTTTGCATTAAAGTATATACTTTATAGTAATCCAAATGTAATAGTAGTAAATTGGGACAATCTCACCTAAACAGGGATAGCAGAATTCTTCATCTTCTCCATTGTCTCCTTTCCTATTACCTAGAGCTTTCCAATGTGACCTACCTCAAGTGAAGCAATGCTGAAGTTATTAATAGAGATGACTGAGACTGCCGAGCAATTCAGTGAAATGTATTGATATTACAAAAATTCAAATAGTTTTTTGACAAAAATTTCAACCGTGATTTTAGAATTTGACCATGTTTACTGACTTTCATTTTCAAAATTTTGCTGGGTCCATGGATTATCAAAACCTGCAGTTTTAAATAACAATCTGAAGGTTAACTGTGGTCTCCAAACAAGTGTCTATAAAGAGCACTCTTATACCTTTCAAACAAGCCAATAGTAATAATATCGATTTGAGGTGCACACGGCTAATGATCCCATTAAAGAGAAAATATAGATTTTATGTTGGGCACTGGTCATGCCCATTAACCCACATTCTAAAAGAGGTTGCTAGGAGTTCTATGAACTGCAGGGATTCAATCTACCGTAGTTTTGCATCTTGACACATTTTCTTGATGATGTGTCTATTAAAGGGTATGTTCACTAAAAAAATGCCCTTTCTCACATTAATTAAAGAAAGGACAATATATATCTGTTGTATTCAGTTAGATCAACTGAACTTGAAGGCTTTCTCATTTCAATAGAAGTTTACTAAAGGTTACTTATGCGCTTTGGTGTGGTAGGGAATGTCTACTTGGGGTGGCTGCATTGCAAGTTGTCCACTGAATTGTTTATAAATTCTTTAAAAGTATCTTTCTTGCGCTAAGATCAAGATCTCTTCAAAAATCAGTTAAAAATGACACTTTCATATATTAAAATTCTTAAAACTCTCACTTATCCTGCCTATCCACCACTAGGGATAATGCAGGCTTTATTCTGTGCTTGCTTGGTCTGTATAGCTCCCAAAAACCTCTGCACAAAGTTGCTAACAAACTTTATTATAGCAATTAAAAACAATAAAAAGCACTCGCTCTGTTTGTTCATGAAGTTTGCGGTGTGAACAAACAGTGCACATAGGTGGGGAAGGACCCCAGAGTTTGTGAGATATAAGTGCCCTGATTGAACCTACAAGTTTGGAGCCATTCCTGTGGACACTGCTATAAAACATGCTATATCCCCCGGAAGGATGCTTAAGGGGAATCGGGGGAAGAGCAGGCACAGGGCTTTCCAGTAGCGGCTGGAGGGGTAGCAACTATAAAGCAGGTAATGTAGTACGCTGTACCTGTGCATGTGAGGCCAGTAGTGTTCTGCAATAAGTCCTGATGTATAATAAGACCTGTAAGTGAGGGTTTGGCTGCATAATATTTGTTTGAAGTTGAGAATGGTAATTGCAACATAATATCAAGTGCACGGTGTCTATTGAATGCTACATGTGTAACACTTGGATTTGGAATACTAATGTGGACACTACAAGTTGAAACAAGTGTACACTTTTATATCTGGAGCTTCCTATATTGGACCAATTTTTGATAAATTTATATATTTTTATACTGGGGACGCCCAGCTTTATATCTATAATATATTAGATTTGGGGTGGAGGTATTCTATTTTTTATGGTAGTTTTTAGGTATACTACTTTGTGTCAATAAATAGTGTTATGAATTTGACTTATATATGTGTGAGGTCTGTTGTAAGACGTCTTTGTCTCATTAAGGTTTTACTGTATCCCGGTCTGCTTTAAGCCAAACAACACACTGAGGCAGCAACTGGTACATCTAAAAGTCCCAATACCAAAACACAAGAAGAGCGACATCATATACGCAGTGCAATACAGTGAAGAGTGTTCTTATTTGTATGTGGGGGAGACCAAACAGCAGCTGCACCAGTGTATGACACAGTACAGAAGAGCAAATTCCTCTAGTCACGACTCGTACCTTAAGGATCTTAAAGAAAAAGGACATGCGTGAAGATTGTAAATGTCAACACCTTGACAAAGGAACAGAATTGGTGTGTCACAGGAAGTGGGTGTGACTTTGTCCGTAAGTTGGTGTGGCTTTGCCAGGGTGTTGTTCTGTCTGGTAGTGGGCGGTGCTTTTTCCGGAAGTGGGTGTGGGGCTTGTCCGGAAGTGGGTTGGGCTTTCAGAAACTCATGATGCCTTTGGAAGGGAGTAAGCGGCCATGGCTAAGCTTGGAAATGCTTACTTTAACAGAAAGGTATTTTTACAGTTATTTACAAAGTCTCCATTGTTTTACACAAAAACAAACTAATAATCTAATCTAAAATACCTGAAAGAGGTAATACATGCAGACTTATGTTATATTGTACTGAGATTTATCAAACTGCTTGGGATGTCACTGCTATGTTGTTCGTAATATGTCTTTGTTGGCTAACCGGCAGCACTATAACTCCCTAACATGTCATAACATTCTCCAACTGCAGAGGGCAGTTTTTAAACATCTGTAGTGCCGCAGGATAACCAATACAGTACTAGGTTTTTGTTGCTCATATTAATGTTTAAAACTGGTACTTAAACCCTTTTTATAGTCATTCACAGGCATTTTATACACATTGCTTTAAGTAGTGTGATTATATTACCTGTTTTATAACAAAACATTACAAGGAATCCAAAACCCCATCTCAACATCCCCAGGCCCTATCTCAGCACTCTCCTCCATCAGGTCTCATCATCTTAGCCACACCCCTGAGAGCCCCCCCCCCCATTGCCCCATGCCCCCATCCCTCTTAATTAAAGTAAATCATTTCTCCCCACCATGGCCCCATGCCCCATCCCACTTAAATTAGGTAAATCATAAATCATTTCTCCCCCCCCGTGGCTTCATGCCCGCATCCCACTTAAATTAAGTAAATCATTCCACCCCCCCATGGTCCCATGCCCCACTTATATTAAGAAATATAATAATTAAATAAATAAATAATCCACCCCCCAGGGTACATTACTGGTTCAGTGAAGCAGAGGACTTATTAACTACTAGTCACAGTGTACTTGGAATGTCTACCCTATACCACTTCTGAAACCAGAGCTGATTGTTGGAGAACAAAGTAAAAAAAAATGTTATGGCCTTAGTCTGCCGGCCCTATCAATGTGCCGCCTGAGGTTCTCTCTCACACAGCCTTATTAATGGGGCAGCGCTGGTTCAAAAGAAGTGTCAAGGTGGCCATTTATGTCAAAATAAAGAAACTAAGCCTGAATAGAGGGGTGTATGTGTGTGTGGTGGGGTGTTGGACGCCAATTGTCTGTCATCTACAATGCTGTTTTGATGCTTTGATGGGCAGTTTCAATAACACCTCTTAGACATAATGCAATCAACACCTTGCATTCAGGAGGCCCCTAATACCTAGTTGTTATATGCTGATTGGGCTGGGTATTTCTTGTCAACAGATTCAGTCATTCTGAATTAAGAAAGCCAGTCAGATGACTAGCGAAACATCTTCAAGAACAAAGCTCAAGTCTAGTTGATCTGAATTCAACAGATACACTATGACTTGGATGAATGAGAACCCTCACAAACACAGGTAAGTAAAGGAGCTAAGTCTTACCTCCCGTTCTTCAGTTAATTAAACAGGAGCTGGCAGGAAAATTATTAACGTCTGACTTTACCCAACTGCATCTGCGCCTCCCTATACTATCAGCGCCTGTGAATTATATATATGGATCGTGGATGCATTCAGGAATTGTAAAAGGAAGCAGTGAAGGTGCATGAAGATGGGTATTTTTAACAATTTACCTGCTTCCGGGGCACCCCTACCATGAAGCAAACTGAAACATTTGCTCACAGCACTCACCTGAGATCACCTATAAAGGCGACAGTTAAAAAAAAGAAACCTTCCTGCAATATTGCATTTCAGCCACCAGGCACAACACATAAGTTTAGCTACTAGAAGGATAATAGAAAGGGGGTGTGTGCTTCACATTGCAGTGTCTGCACCTGGGAATGGAGCAGAATGGACAGTAAGTTGTAACTATAAATAGGACTTTTATACATGGAACAGAATTCTACTCTCCACATTGGCAGTGGGTGGGATTTCCTCATGGTTTGGTTTTAAAGTCAAATAATAATAAGAAAGTGATCAAGGCACTGAACTAGTATAAACTATATCTTATAGTGCAGGTGCTAGTCTGCAAAGATTATACATAAACTACTATCTTCAGAGATGATCTGCAGTCTGATCCTCATCACTATGGTTTTAAAGTTAAGGCTGAACACATGGTGCTGACAGACACTGGCTGGGGTCTGTTTGAGCCCATTTTATGGTCGATGTTTGTCTGTATCTGTTTCAGTATCTGTCTCTGTGTGTGTGTGTATATATATATGTATATGTATGTGTTTATGCATGTTTGTCATGTCTGTATGTGTTTTTCTAAACATGCAAGTGTATCTGTATGTGTGTGCCATTATGTATGTGTGCCATTCTGTATGCGTGGACATCTTATACAGTATTTACCAGTTTGTATTGTGGGCATATTTACCAGTTCACCAGCCCTCCAATTCACCAGCCAGCGTAGAGTCAGCCCTACAGTTTACCAGCCAGTGTTAAGTCAGCCCACCCCACCCACCCACCTCCACAAACTATTGGCACCTCCACAAGCCACAGAAAACTACCGCCCATGTTTGCTTATAGGTGAAACATTCTTAAATTAATGTAAAAAGTGTATGTACATTTCTTAAGTGAACATACCCTTTAACATAATCGGAGAGCTAATAGTTGCTGCTTAATAATGTTTACTTGTCAAAACTTTGGGCTTTATGTTGTTTGCAATTACTATTTTATATTGATATGATCTCCCATTTCTTTTTATTCATGCTGAACTACAATATATGAACCTCCTCTTATTTCAGCTGTACCATCTAATAACAATGATTGTTTATAGAAAAGGCAAGGCTTAGTGATAAAGCAAATACACAGAACAAGAGATACAGCAAGGCTTCAATTGTTTATGCATGAGGTGGGGTGTCATATGCCACTGTGCCTTTCTCTTTTTGCAGGAGTCCAGTGACAATGTAAATATTATCGGTTAAAGTATGAGTTACAGGAAACTTTTTTTTTCAGGAACAAGGAAATAAATTTGTATTATTTATATAAAAATACAGGTGAGTTTATGAATATAATTTAATTGAAAAAGAAGAGATATGCAGGTCTTTTTAACAGTAAAGATGGAATGTTTGCAATAAAAATATTTTTTAATATAAAAATTAGATCATTAGATATTTAAAGGGCAACTGTGTTCTCCAAACAAGTTAAATAAAAGCCCTTTTGTCGTCCCTTTAAAATGAACCGTGTATCATATCTCTAGGTAAAACTTGTGATAAATTATATTCCTGGAAAGGCTTAGCAATAATACTTACTGAAAACTACTTGCTGTTACCAGCTTGTAGTGATGTGACCAGTCTCTGCCTCTCAACGGTCTGTGCAGGTACTTCCTGTCTTTAGTATGCCCTACCCCAATGGTGGAGAGGGGGAGCAGAGGGTTAAGTGATGTCACTAAAGCTACTGCAGACTTCTGTTCTACACTAACATGTTTGGAGCCCACACCTTTTGTGTATATTTATACAATGTTTATACAATAATCGGACGATACCCAGTATTAGTTGATAATATTACTATGTCTATGTCTAGGACTACAGTCAAGAAACCAGAGAATGTGAAATCTACTGAAAGTCTTAAACAGATCTTCCCCCTATTAAAAGTCCCCCCCCTCCTATTTTGTGGTCTGGTAAATATATCCAAAATGTAAGAATGAAAAGGGAAATTTTGGGGAATTTGGGCAGAGATACTCCGTCTTCCAACTACCCTGAATAACAACTTCAGTGACTGTTTTGAAAAAGAATTGATGATTGATCATTCTATATAATAAATTTAAAGGGCATGTCCACCCCCAAAACTAACTTTCTATATTTATTTGGCCCAAATAAGTGCTCCAAAACAAACTTTACAGAATGTAATCGGTCCAGTGGTTCAAAAGTTACAGACCTTTGTAGCTGGCTTAATCCTGCAGCATGGACCAATACAGCGATGAACAGAGACAGGTTACATTACCTTGCCTCTGTTCTTTTCATGTTTTGAGCATGTCTGTTAACATCCAACAGTAGGAACAGAGGAAGTTGCATCAGTAATGATCTGACCCCTGGATCCCGCCCTCTTTTCCCTCTCAACCAATCGCAGCTGTAAAGTTATGTGTACGGAAGAAATCCAGGATCGACATGCTGCAGCCAGCCAGCTTCGAGAGAGAGAGACACACACACCACACACACACACACACACACACACACACACCTCTCTCCGTGAATGCTGGGTTCTGATTGGCTTCTGTCCGGCAAGGAAAAAATTTTTTTTTTATAAGCTGCAGCTCGGGGTCACCTAAAGAGGAAGTGGAGCGGAAGTGCAGCCTGATATATATCTCATTAAATATCGGGCAAAGCAAATGATTTTTAGAAAAATGAACATGGCGTTTGAGGTTGGTGCTATTATAAAAAAAGTTTATTTTTTGGGTGGACATACCCTTTAACTGCAAGCTATAATTAATAAATAACTTTTACCACACATTATTATTGTATTCCAGACACATGTTGTATATAAAACTTCAAACACCCAATCTTTGCACAAAATCCATGTATTCGCCTCTCTCTCTCTTTGACACTTACAATGTGTTTTAAAGGATTGTGGGCACTTGAAAAAGAAAACAATAAATAATATAAAGGTAAAATATGATTTACTTTTAGTCAAACAATGGCAAAAAGAAGCAGAAAAAAGAAAACAGTTGTGGGCACAATAAAGAAACATTAAAAACGTATCAAGTCTCCATCAAAGAGCAGCTCCCTTACTGCCTCCTCTAACACTCTTTACGTGTTGACACATTGCAGTAAGATGTTATTATGCCTGAGCTGTTTCTGGTTAAAGTAGGTATTAGATCTATTGGATCTGGGCACAACACATCTGCAAGTCAGCGGAAATACCGAAATCTTGCATGCTCCTTTGATTGTTACATTTAAGATATCATATGTGCTACTAACTCAGCTGCTGCAAAGCATTAAAGTAGTTTACTCTGCGCTTGTAAAATACTTTGGAAAAGCTATAGACAAGGATTAGCGAAGATGAGTATTCCACATGGCTATGTAAGGGATGGTAAACAGGAGTAGCCCACAATAGTTAAAGTGATATATTGACTAAATGTGCTGAACTGTATTTTAGAGACTTGCCTGTCTAATGAATGCAGCTGATCTTTTGCAGAGCCTGTTACTCGATAAAATATTTTTTTATTCTCAAATGTGGTTGACTCTGTGTCCACAAAGAAGGAATATATTATTAACACCTCCCATTTTACTAAAATGAACATACTCATATCAGTGTACAGTATAATATATACTCCACATGTGCACTGCTAAGTTCTCTGCATTGGCTTCACATCTTCTAAAGGTGACACCATATTAAGAATAGAATGCATATAGTATTATAATAGTAGCGTTAGTGTATATAAGGTTAAATAAAGACATACGTCCATCTAGTTCACATTACTTAGCAATACCCACATTTCCTGCCTAACTGTTGATCCAGAGGAAGGGAGTGGAAAAAAAAGTGTCAATCAGACATATGCCTGGATCATCTCCAACTCTATGTATCAATACCAGTAACATGCAACATTCTTTTCTTTTAGAAACTCATCTAGCTTTCCTTTTTAAACTATACAATGAACCTGCCATCGCAACTTCCAAGAAGACAGTTCCATAGTTTTACTGTCCTTACAGTGTAAACCTTTACGAACTTGAATACTAAATTGTACAATACAAAATAACTAGATTTATTATGAATAATACAGTATGTCCTTGAAAGGGAATTACATCACTAGCAGAAAATGACCAAGGTAAAACATAAAGAAAGGGAGCATCAATGATGGGAATGGTTTAAAGAGTTAAAACCCCCCCAAAAAATAATAATTACGCCCTCATTACATCACTTAATTTACTTATTCTATTTTATTCAATGCTAGAGATGTCCGAACTTCGCAAAATCCTGTCCGCTTGAGGATCCGCGAATTTTCGAAAATCCGCGAGCGGACCCATTAAAATAAAAAATACACTTGAAATTATGATATTTTCGAAAATTTTTGAAATTACGAGAAAACTAGTATTTTCGAAAATTTTTGAAAATATATATTTTCGAAAATACGAGTAATCCGCGTAATTTAGAAAATACGTATTTCTGAAAATAAGAGAAACCCTTGCATTTTCGAAAATTTTTGAAATTATGTGTTTTCCCGTATTTTTGAAAATTTGAAATATGAAAAATCTGCGAATCGGAAGTTCGGAAGGCTGAAAACCTGGAAAAATCCGCCGTTCGCGAACGGGATAAATCCACGGTGGATCCGGGTTCGGATCCGCGAACCAGCCATCCCCATTCAATGCAAAAAAATAAATGGTATATCTCCGTGAAGGTTCTCATTCATTCAGGTCATGGTATATTTGTAGTATTCAGTTAAATCAACTGAAGTTTATTTTGTGGACTTTCTCAATTCATAATATATGGTGTATCGTTTATAGAGATGGCCGAAACTCTCCAGTTTCATTCCATTTTCGGAGTGCTGGATCTGGGGGAAAAAGAAAATCTGAAAATGGAACAAATTTTCGATCATTATCGAATGCTTGATGCTATTTTTTAAAATACGATCGAAAACTGCTTTTGAGTTTCCGATCGTATTTTCGAGGCTTTTTGAATGTTGGATAATATTTTTGATAATCCTTGAACATTCAATAATTATAAAATCTTTATAATATCTTTAAGGAGACATTCCCTACCACACCATAGCGCGGAAGTAACCCAATCTACTATTATTTCAATAATTATAATTATAAAAAATAGGCTCTGAAGTCGGACCCAGATCCCATCTCTATTTGTTTATTTTATAGTAGGGTATATTTTTTTTACAAACCGTCACCACAGTTCCAATAAAAATGTACTATTCCTCTCCTTATATCACTAAATGCTATGTGTTTGAGGAGCAGCTGTTATAAATAAAAAGTGTCTTCATGAGGTGTATTTAGAAAGATTCCATATCGGTAATTACTGATATGGCTTCTTTACTACGATTGTAGTTTTAGAATGGGGGCTTTAAAAAATAATGATGGAGCCATAAATGCAAATGATTCTTATTGGTATTTTTAACTGCACTTTTATTCTATGATCACTTTGTAAAATAATGCAATTATAGGCAATGGGGAAAGTATGACGCACCATAGACAGAATTTTGCAACACAATCATAAAATACAAATGCACTACCTGTGGTATTTTGAAACTGTGAGAAATTAGTGGTATTGAATACACCCACGAGTATACTGTACTTGTAAATACAAGGTAATATGGTAGGGTAGAAAAATCAGTAGACAAATGAGGGTTGTTTTAATATTATGTAAAGAGAAAAAAACAGAATTCAAATGAAGAACCACAGTAAAATTCAACCAACTTTATTGTTTATGTGAATATTGCACATGGTAAGAAGCCATTTTGCACTCATAAATACTCACTTAATTTATAGAATATGATAAGGTTTATAGAAGAAGAAGACATGATGGGTATATTTCTGTAAAACATTATATTGTTTGGAAGCCCATGAAACTATACTGAAAATAAAGTGGATATATAGAGAAACCTTCCCTAAAAGGAAAATTTCCTGTAAACAATAACTGCAACATTCTGAGATAAAAAAATTAGAAAAGTGAATTTTTTGTGCAAGGACTAAAGGAGGCCATACATGCACCAATCCCAATTGTACAATATTGAGAAATTATCATATCATAAGATCATTGAATCTTTAATCTGATTTATTTTTCTATTGGACAAGCAGAACATTTTTTTCGGACCAATACCGATCGTACAGTTGTTGTGTGTTTGGCCTTCTTAAGGTTTACAGACTACTTACAACTTTGGGAAATGCAGAAATTACCCAGGTGCCTCCTTACCTATTAGCCACATTTGCATGCTAAAAAAGAGATATCAGCAGCAGCTTTGGTGAGTAGCCTTTTGGCTGCCTTTAAATTAACTTTTAAGGCACCTTTAAATGTATTTTCTTTGTTACCAAAATAATAATCCTTTAACATAGAAAGGCACTGCTGTGCACAGAATGTATAAAATAAAACACAAATGGACATGCCTTAACAGAGCCTGTAATTTCTCTGCAGTCATAACCCAGCAGGCAGCGCGGTAATTAAAGGGGAACTTTGGTCCAAAAATGACTTTAGGTAAATTGCGGTAAATTGATAGGAATTGCTCCTCTGAGAATTTTTGCAATTTATTTCCATTGTTTATTTTGCATAGTTTTGAAGATATTTACATTTTTGTTTGTCATATGGCAGCAGCATCACCAGGTTCCCTGCACGTCCTGCTTCCTGCTCTGAAACTGTCAGTCAAACTGTCCTGTGTCTCCTCCTCCCCTTTGCACCTGCTAAAAACAAAATTTTTGTTTTTAGCAGGTACAAATAGATAAATGATCACTGTGGTTATTTATTATATGTAAACGTATGCTGCATCTACAGTATGATACAAGATATCAGAAAATTTGTTTATAAACTACAGATTAGAGATGGCTGAACTTCATAAAGTTCAAAATTTCGAAAAGTTCGAATTCTGACCCATTGAAGTCAATGGGGGAGTGATAATGCGAAAAGTCCAGATGATTTACAGCTAAACTAACAATGGTAACTTACTGTAAATGGTATGGCACCTGGAAAATGGTCTGGGGAACATGTAACTATCACCAAAACTTGTTAAAACACTTCTTAAATAATTGTCGTTTTTTGCACAAGCTACATTCGAGGGTTACGGCCATTTTGAGGGTTACCAAACGATACTTTCAAGGGTTACCGGAAATAGAACCATAAATTCGAGGGTTAGCGAAAACGTTTCATACATTCAAGGGTTACCAAAAATGAATGATACTTTCGAGGGTTATCGAAAATCGAAGGTTACATTCGAGGGTTAGCGAACGATACATTCTAGGGTCAGTGAAAATTATCCATATATTTGAGGGTTATCGAAAATGAACAATACTTTGAGGGTTAGCAAACGATACATTATAGGGTTAGCGATTGAAACATTATAGGGTTAGCGAACTGCCCAATTATTGAATTTACGATAATTATTGAAAATACAGCCGCGAGTCCAGTAAAACAAACTAGTTCAAACACAAACTAGTTCGAATAGTTCGAGTTCGTCCGAAATCATAAAGTTCGGCTCGAACTCGGGTTCGAGTTCGGTTTTGTGTCCATCTTTACAGATAAAGGCATCTGTAACAAACAGTTAATTAAAACATAATTTATGTCTGCTCCATTTGGACCAGCTGCCCTTGTGGATAGAGGGCTGGAAAGAGAATCTCAGTGGGAGAGAGGGGATAAATAGAGAGAATCACTTCCTCAGATGCAGTCAAAATGTTAGTTTGCACCTCCTGGCTGCACCACAGGAAGAATGGCAAGTAGGCTTGGAGAATGAACCTTATTTTACAGAACTGTTTATGTACACACCTCCACAGCACAGCTGAGTACACATGGGTACAGATGCTGACTTATATATACAGATTATTTTGTTTCTAGTTTTCAACCATTTGCTTTATCCACTAATAATATAGTGAAATTGAGCTTTATTAAATCAAAAGGCTTTCATGCTTTGGGGTTTCCACAGCTAGCTGAGCTTTAGGCCTGGAACAGACAGTTCGTCCAGAACACATTCAAGGAGATTCAATAGCGCTAACATAGTTGTCTTTCCGTGATCCCCGATACAATACCGGACATAAAAGGGATTACATCCAGTATTGCATCGTGGAAAGGTAAGGCATTTGTTGTAGCGCTGTTTTACAGTAAATGGTATTTCCACTCATATTAACAAATTTTGGGAGTTCAGTTTTATTGAAAAATCGGAGGTAAAGGATCTGCGTCTTACCTCAAGTTCTTCAATAAATGGATCTGGAGCCAGGAGAGAAGGTATGTGCATAGAAGACAGAGTCTGTCTGGACCTGTCAGACTACATGCCATGGGAACGAGAAACCGGGTAAGTTCCTTACCTTCTCTCCTGGCTCCTGAACACAGCTCCTTTACCTTCCATTCTTCGATAAAACTGAATTTCCAAAATTCGTAAATACAAGTGAAGATACTCTTTAAAGACCCAATAAAACAAACTAGTGGGGAATTGTATCGGGTGCACTGCACTATATGCAAAATGATTTGGAAATGGTGCAGTACCCTAAAATAAGGTTAAAAGGCACGTTAACCTGATATGACATTGGGTCAACTCCGGTTTTACCCTTATTTTAGGGATATTAAATCTCCCTAAATATTTCTGCAGACCTACAAATTGATAAAACAATCAAAAGTCTTTTGCTCTGTGATATGCCCAGTTCATTTTGCGTTAGGGTCGATTTACCAGCATGCCAGTCAGATTTTGGCTAAAAATCACCTGGGAGTCATTGGTCTGGTTAAAACAAACAGCCAATATTTTGCAATTAACCAAAATGTGTGCCTGAAAAGGGCATACTCTGAGGGAGAGAAGCCAATGTGGTGAGGGGTATTTCCAGAAGTGCCAAGACTGCCTGACCCCACTTGAACAAACTGCATTGAACCTACTCTAACTCAATGGTCCTGCTGCTCTGTAGCATTACCCCATTGCCTGCTTTCCCCTTTATAATGCAAACATTATGCAAATTACTAAAATAAAGATTAAAGGGGACGTTCAGTGCAAATACAAAAAATTAAAAAAACTAAGAAAAAAGAGCAGTATTTTTCCATTCTAATGACCTTAACCTGCCCATTGAGCGTTTTGTCTGTGTATAAATAAATGCAACCGAAATACTGACTTCCTGTTTGCAGGACCCCTTATAGAGACCATTATGGTCTTGCCCTTGACCCAGCACCTGGGTTGATTCAGTTGTGTTTAGTGTGCATTTTGGGAAGAAGAAAGACCATTACAGAAGCTCACTAATGTCAACATCAGGAAATGACAAGGGGTATAAATTCTACTGATTTTTTTTTTAAATAAAAGAGAATATTTAGAATTATGAGGTATGCATCATATACACTAAGAATTTTAAAAATAATGATATTTTCCACTGAACTTTAACTTTAAAGACAGATTTATTTTTGTTAACCCCTTTTTTGAGGTATGCAACAAGTAATCATTGCCACTCCATGTTGGGCATGATTCCTCTTGTATAATAACAAGTACCCCTTTTTAAGAGATTCAGAGACAGATTCAGAGACAGATTATAGAATTATCGAATTTTCGAAAAAGCTACATTTTCAGGGTAATTATCGAATGTCGAATGCGGAAGCTCGAAAGTAGCGCTTGTGTGAAGGAAGTTACTTTATTTCATGTTCTGGATGTTTGTACGTGTTCCCCAGACCATTCCCCAGGTCCCAGAGCCATGTATAGTAAGTTACCATTTTAATTCAGAGACAGGTTCTAGAAATAACGAAAATTTAATTATAGAAGTTCGAAAAGTTCGGGTTCATTAGAACTATTAAAGTTCGATTCAAACTCAAGTTCTAGACTCTAGTAATAACATTGGTGTTAGGGGGGCTGAAAATTTGACAATATTAAAAAGTTATTTAACTTGATTCTTTTTTCAGTTGTATGATGCTCATTCGAAAAAAACAATATTGTGCAGCCTTATTCATAATGTGTGATTGGGTGTTGGATGATACACAGGCCATTGTGATTACATTTATATCTTGTAAGCCGGTTTGGGTTCCATGCCAGTGTATACATATGCTTTACCAGCTGCACCTTCCCTCTAGTATATGCAATCAATTTTAAATCCTTTCCATTTTCTAGAATTCCTTATAATAAAAATACAATCCCAACAACTGGTGGAACTTACTTTGTATAAAAAAAATCCTTAGTCTTGGAAGACTTAGCAGATATTTCTAAATAAAATATCAAGAACATAGAATACATGTCACATTTCTACTTCATAATTTAGGGTTTATTGACTCCCTAATAGTGATCATGTGTTGTGCCATGATGAAATGTAACCCTGCATCTATGGATTTGGAAAAGTGAACAGAAAAGTGGCTACATCTGGACATAACCCAGTATTTAACAAAATGATAAATGGTTAATGAGAAAAATACATGGAAATGAGTTTTTTGCAGTACCAATGAAGACATCAGATATGGGGGCATGATTATTAATAAGTGCAGATTACAGCCTAGCATGTTTGCTTTTTCCATTATCAGTTTTATAGCAGTGGCCTGTGCAAGGAGTCATGAGAGTGAATTGGTTTTAAAGGCAGAATGTACCATCTGTATGAAAGGGTTTCCCGTTACTGTAGACATTACGTATGGCTAAGGCAGCTTGTGTAAAACAGGGGGAAAAAACTGACAATTGGGTCACACACTACCAGGCTATCAGTCATGCAAAATAGTGGGCCATATCTGGTTACAATTAGGCAGATCTCTTGGTTCTACTCACAGTCTCCATGTGGCGTTGAATTCTTTACTGCCAGTTCCCTGCTGAGATCTAGGGAAGTCCAAAGATGATATGTGAATGGACACTGAGAGAGGTCTTGGCCTTTCTTTACCTCCTTCTCTAACCTCTTTGTATTTTCATAGACAATGTGTTTTCATGTCATGGTTCTGGTGTGTGCAGCTGTGGTAGGAGACCCTTAGCCACTGAAAATAATGGATAACTAATACCCTAAATGCTTTAACTGTTTTTTTTTGTAAGAGAGAGTAGTGTAAAAGGATAAACATAACTAACATAAGAACAAAAAAAGAAGCTTAATTGAAGGGTTTGTAGCAACTCTGGGATAGGAGCCTAAACACTCCTAAAAGTTATGCCACAAAGGGTTAATACTCTTTCTATATAAGGTACATGCAAGCCTGCTAAGACATTTGTGGCTCAGAGTCCTTTCAGAGCAAGCAGGTTATAGGCCTTTTTAATTTTGTTCTAGAGAACATTTTAAAATTCATAGTTGATCAAAGGCAAATTAATTCCTAGCAAACATTTTAGCTCTTTCTTTTGGTAGAAGTAAGAGGTTTTACAATGATGTCCTGGTCATACATTACAAATCTTACCTCCTGAAATTCCCATGACATTAGGGCTTTACCACTTTGTGATCAATATTCAATTGCAAAATAAAATGGGTCAGGACAGAGGAAGTAACAGAATCGATCTGAGTTAAAACCACCTGACTTAGAATTAATGATCAAACATCGAATCTATCAAATGTCTAGATTATGGCCAGCATTATTCATTAATATTAAAATAAAATAATAGGGCAGGCTAGTGAATATTTTAATGCAAACTTTTAAGAATACTTAGCCCTCAACGTGAAGAAAATTCAGTGTTCTGTAAAGTTCAGATTTAAGTATTGGCTCTTTTTCTGATGCCCAGAATGTTTGAAAGTATTAAATGGTTTGGCTCATCAGACCCTTTAGAACAAGGCAGCTAAATACAATGTGTTTAATTAAAATTAAATTATAACAAGCATTCAAGGTACATTACAATGCAATAACAATTGCAGTACAATTGAAAAAGGTTTTATATATTAGAAGCTCCAGTAAGTGTAAGAAGGCCAGTGGTTCAGAAACAGAATGGAACACAAGGTCGGTCCAATAAGTAGAGAAGGGTAGCTCCATACCACAGTGGGTAAAAAATAACTTTGATTGCAGCATTAAAAACACGGCACACGAAGGAAGCAGCCTGAGCCCTGACGCTCATGACGTCTCGCTGTCACTTCATCAAAGGGAGTATGCCAAGGTCGATCATAGTAAAGTGGCACAAAGCAGGACCCCCTTTGCATGATTGGCAACATCCCCACACAGTACTGTACACACAATAAAGATTTCTAGAAGAAAAAATCTATTAGAAACTGGCATCATCTATAAACCCCCTACACACATTTCCAATGCTCTCCCTATACTTTGTATATCTACCAAGTACAGGGGTCAAAAGACATTGTCACCCACATCTGAAAAATCTACCACCATAGGCAACGGGATTGTCTATTTCTCTTCCCCACACACGGGCAATAAAGTAATTGATTTTTCTATTTATTAAACATTGAAAGTGTACCATATATATTCAAATCTCTTGCCCTTTTAAATGTTGACAATTCTAATCTGCAGATTTTCATCAAACTTATTTACATTGTTTACAATATTTTATTTGTTATTATTTAACAAGAAAAATCTACTTAATCTTAAGTCTACTGCATCTGTTTGAGGTGAGAAAAAGAAAGGATTAGAGCAAAGTTAGGGTAGAATAATAGGTGTGATCAGGGGAAGAGCTATATCAGCAAATGTCTTGACTTCTATGAAGTCCTCTGTGTGGGCACAGGTTGTGCACTGATTATCACAAATAGACTATCATAGCTCCTTGCTACTGGTGTGGTAGTCTTTAAAGATACAAAGACCAAACTTTAGCAATGTTATCCTCCTAACAGTTGTATTATATGCAAATCTTAAGGGGTATGTATGCTGCAAAATTAGATCTACCTGGAAAGATTTAAGTTTTGTGAGCACTCCAATGTATATATAGGTAGGCAGCAGAGACATTTTAACTTGCACTTTAAAGGGACACTATACTGAAAAAATAACTTTGCCTCATCTTAATCTATAATTGAATACATATAAGTAGCACTTACTCTGATTTGCATGTGTTGCTGCATGCCTTCAATCCAGCACACATTTTGTTTAGGAGCAGTATCCCCTCTCCCTCTTTTAACCACTCCCACTTCCATCCGACCTGACTTTTTCCCCACAAACCAACTGTCAAGCCTGCACACAGCATACAGCATCCCAAATGTCAAAACTCTGTCACCATTTCAGCTACAGTAAAACTACTCACAGAGGAATAGTTTTTGAGAGCAAGGAACTTGGTTGACAGCTGAAATATAAGTTTTAGATTGGATAACTAAACTATGCAGTGGTGGTTGGGAAGAATTATAGTTTACAGTTATGGTCAATTTAAAATAACTTAAAGATGCCCTTTAAGTTTGAGTTTGGTTGCTTCTGGGTGATCTCTCAGCTTGTGCCCTTATCTGTGTATTCTGCAAATGCTAAATACACACTCTCACCTGTTGTACCAGGAGTTAAGCCTGATAATTTTAACAATCTTCTAAGACCAACAATCCACGACTATTCCCGGCTTTTGCCGACGATCAGCCTGGCAGATTCATTCTGCCTATTGTCGTATGTTTGTACATAGTCGGTAGATTATCTGTAGATTAAAATGGAAGATTGAATGTAATACACATGTGCAACATTTCAAGATCATGCGATATTCCAAATGCAACATAATACGTATGTCACGTTACACCTTTACCAACAAACATTATCTATCCACTATCGTTGATGTATGTACAGGCGTCGTTGTCAGAATTCGTGTATAATGAGACGGTTGCTGAACGTTTGTCGGGCACATTGATCTGATGTGTGTACGAACCTTTAGGCTCGGATTAAGAAGGTGACCAACATCTGTCCCCAACGATAATGAAAACACTGTAGATCTGTCGTGTGTACCCAGCCATACTGCATCCATAGCTTTGTGGCACCTTGGCGAGACAGTGTCTCTCAGTGTATTCTTCCATTAGTGTGGTGCTAGGATTCTCTCTAACCATAAAGTAAAAGTCATAACTGCAAGATAAAAATCCAGTGGAGAAAATGTCCTCTCCTCCTTTCTAGTTTTATTATAACATTGTCATAAATTTTACATTCAAACTGTCGTTAGAAATGTGATATTCTGATATACTGTATTCTTTATAATAAAAAATATTACTTAATGCATCAAATAAAAAAAAAAGTAAAATGCCTCATAATGAAATGCTTTCCAGAGCTTTAATAGTTTTACTTAAGGAGTATTCATTTTCAACAGTTAATCAAAATCCTTTTGGCTCTGTGTTATTATTATTAATTTTTCTGAGACTGTGATTATTGCCATTGGTGTGTATTGCTTTCAGTGTTTCATTTAAAGTATTCCCTGATGTGAAACTAATAATCACCCTTCCAAACAGGTACCTCGGAGAATCATATACACTGAGAGCAGAGTATAAATCTTTCTGTTTCTTATTGTAATGTCCATAAGTATGCATTTCACATAAAGACCTATTAGCAGCAGCTGAATTGCACATGTTAGCCTCCTACTGATTTTCAAAGACTCTTTTGATATATGTCTTTAGAAAACTATTTTATGAGGTGGTTACCTGTAAGAATATATCTTTCAAGGCGGCATACATGCCGTGGCTTTAAATTCTAACCACACACACAAAAATACTGTTCACTTAAAGTGTGGAATTTGGAAGGCCTAGGTTCAGTAAGGTTAACATGGAACTCATTACTGTCCGTGCTTCAGTTTCTTTTGATTCACCTGCTAGAAATGAACGTAGGGAAAATGAATAGAGAATGAGAGGGGTCTGCGTTTTTGATGCTGAAAATAAAATTACAGCTTTATTTGCAAACCTGCATTTTTGTATCTGGATTAAGGGAAGCAATTTATTTGAAAAACTGCACTTGCCCTGGAGGGAAATATATTACTGTAACAAACCAGAAGCAGAGAACTCTGATAGTCTGAAATGCATTTAAAAACACAGACCTGCAATAAGGTCAAAATGGGTCCTACTTTAATAAACCAGCGGGGTTATTCAATAAAAGTTCTTATCGTTTAAAATGGTGCTAATTTTGCCCCAACCAATCAGATGTTAGCTTTCAACTGAGTTCTGATTGGTTGGGGCAAAATTAGCACCATTTTAAACAATAAGAACTTTTATTGAATCTCCCTGTTGGACTTGTAGAGAATCTTGTCTGTAATGCATTTACTTCAATAGGGTCAACCGTGGGACCAGTGATTGGTAGGATTTTATTGCTGAAAGGAACACATGCAAAAAATATATATAAATATATATTTTATATATATATATCTATAAATAATTAGAAAGAAAGTCCTTTGCACTCCCCCATTGTATTTCAGCCGCCCCAGTGCTGCCGAAGGGTTTCTATAAACGAAAAGGAATGCCGGCGCACACGTGGGATCTTTTCAAACAGTGCAAACTATTTATTCAGCACAGAGCGTTACATAATCAACGCGTTTCAGCCATCTTAGGTCAGGCCGTCATCAGATAGTACCGAGTTGGGCGCTCACTCCTCAATAGTTCCTTGCCCTGGTGCTACTTAAACAGGTATTGGAATAGATAAGTAGAATAATCGAAGTGCACACTAGGGGGTACTTCCAAAAATCTTTATTTCAGTGCAAGTGTATCAAGTGTATCATACCGTGATACCTGAGGACGTCTGTTACATGTCCACCACATCCAGTGGCAGAATGTCATTACTTGCCTTGTGCTAGACTGTCATAGCATACTGGTAAAAGGAGGTAGAGCAATAGCTGAGCCAGGATGACTGAGAATTTAGGAGCATGATAGTATGATTACTTTCTTAAGCTGCAACTTTAGTTCTCCTTTAATATCAAAATACTTACCTCTGCCTTCTATAAGTGAATATTGCCATTTTGATCTGTGCCCCACAAAGTGCCAGATTGTCTTAATAGCTGTAGATGCCAGTGAATTTACAGAGGTGTTCTGGGTATTTGATGTATCCCTCTCCACGAAAACATTTGCAGCTGGGCTGTGCAAATTATTTGCAGTCAATGTAATAGTATGCTTTTTCATACATAACCTTATCGCTTATAACTAAACTGACCATTGACTAGCCATTAAGGTGTAGAAGGTTAGTAGTAAGTAGGAAAATATGTGAATAATGGTTAATGAATACAAATGCATATTGGGCATATTGCTAAATGTGAATACATACGTACATACATACATACATAATACATATATACATATGTGTACATACAGTACATATTGGTAAGTAAAGTCATAAAAAATGACCCACTCACTACATGTTTATAACTGAAAAAATGTCCATAAGCATGTTTTATGGCTAAGTATTGGATTATTTTAAAGTATTGTTATTATATAATACAGGTTTTTTTTTTAAAGCAATATTTCTGTGATTGTAATTCTGTGTAGCACCGGTGTTGACAAAACATGAACCAGTATTTATATGGTATAAATAAGAATTTGCACTCAATAGCTGTTTACTGTTAAATCAAACAGAATAAATCAAAATAAATAGTATCATCTGAAAAAAACTGACACTTACTCCTATTTCATTTACTGGTCTAGATCAGTCTCTTTAAATTGTAGAATTTCAGATTTCTGTGCTTGTATTAACTCTCAAATGTTTTTTATGTAAAAAAAAAACAAAACAACATAACATTTATTACTGGGCAATAAGCAATAGGATGTACCTATATAAGCAAGCAATATTTTTCTTGTCATTCATTATCAAATTAAACAAAAATATATACTACACATGTATATAGAATGATCCAGTCAACAGGGAGGCAGGAATACTCCACGTCTCCACTCCAAACATGAATAAATAAAGGATGGAAAATATACAGCAGATTAAAATGAAACCTGTCAATAACCTGCTGCTAAATGCCCCCTGTGATTGAGAGACAAAAGGGTCCCAGTAATGAGCCATTAGGGACCATGAACTTTGGTTGAAACATGAAATTGCTATCAGCCAATGGAATTTTTCTAGTCTAAACAACTGATATTGTGACCAGCAGGGGTGGCTTGGAGGTATGCTCAGGCAGATACTAGATAAACCCAATAACCCCTAGATAAACCCAGGTGCAAATTAACTTCAATGCTTAATTTGTGTATACTATATATCCCATTAATACACAAGTGACATATAAAATTAACAAACAAACAACTTTAATGATAGGGAGAGTCAAGACTAGAGATGGTCGAACTTCATAAAGTTCTGTCCGTTTTCTAACTTTTGACCTTCAGTAAAAGTTTGAAAGTTCAAATTCTGACCCATTAGAGTCAATGGGGGAGCGATAGTTCGAAAAGTCCGGGTTTATTACTGCTAAACTAACAATGGTAACTTACTGTAAATGGCTGTGGCATCTGGGAAATGGTCTTGGTAACATGTCACTGTCACCAAAACTTGTTAAAACACTTCTTAGACATGAGCGGGCAATTGTCGGGTTTTGCGCAAGCTACATTCGAGGGTTACGGCCAATTCGAGGGTTACCGAATGATACTTATGAGGGTTAGCACAAACAGAACCATAAATTCAAGGATTACCGAAATAGAACAATACTTTCTATGGTTACCGAAAATGAACAATACTTTCGAGGGTTAGTGAACGATACATTCAAGGGTTAGGGAACGGCTCATACATTTGATAATTCTCGAAACAGCGAAGACAAACGTCGAAAGTCCGGAAAGTTCAAAAGTCTGAGAAATCCGGGTCCAGGATAGTTCGAGAAGTCCGAGTCCGTTCGAACTCAATAAGTTCGGCTCGAACTCAGGTTCTGAACTCGAGCTCTAGTCAAGATCGTTCCACATTACTGACCTGCACCCGATGTATATTTAAGCGGTATATGTCCCCCAGTATATATTTTTAAGGATTATTGCTGCTCAATAGGAGTTCCTTCTCAATGTGGATAACAAATCAGTTCAAATGGCAGAATTACTCTCAATGCCCATAAACTGCTTAGATTTTAGTCAGTTTTGTGGGAAATACATCCCATTGATTCCTAGCCTCGCTATTTCTCTATTTAGGGCATGGCCACACTGCACCGCAAACGCAATCGCACATGGAATCTCATGCGATTTCTTGTGCGATTTTGTTGCATTTGCGCATGCATTTTTTCATTAGGTATAGGAAACCGCAAATCGCGGAACGCAAATCGCAATATCATGCGCAATTGCAATGCACCCGAAAACGCATGTTTTCGGTGCATTGCAGCAGTTTCAATAATCTGAAAAAACCGCAAGCACAATTGCATGCATAAACGCAAGAAAAACGCAATAGTTTGGCCTAGTCCTTAGAGGGTTATTTTAAGAGATGATTGCGTCAGTGGATACTTTACCCAATAACATTTCTCCTCATTGAATAAGGCATTGGCAAGGCTTTATTTTTTTTGATCATATTGTGCTAGGCTTTACATTAGGTAGACCTTTTAGCCTGTTGATCTATAAGCAAAGGGATTGCCCTGCACTAAGCCCATGGTTGTCGGTTGCGGCCGTCCACCCCACACCATCAGATATTTATGGCTGACTGACCGATCCACGGCACTACCAGTCGGTCGGCCGGCAGGAAATATCAGCCGGTGTGTGTACCCAGCCTTAAGGGATCCTTTCACACTGGAAGCAACAGTTGACTATATTTTTATTATAATCATTCAGCTATGTAGCTGAGTCTCTAGTATATAGTGGATAATATACCCCCTTAGGTAAATTATAAGAATAATAGTAGGGTGGAGTTCTGTGACCTTCAATAAAAGCACACGGTTGCAGGCTGAGTGTTTTGTATATAGTAAGGATAATCCCAATATCCCAAGTCCATAAATAAAGGACAGATTCATATGAATGTGGACCAGATGTGGTTTTCTTTTAACACATGGCATAGCTGAGTCTATCTGCTGATTTTGCAACAGATACTTATGATGATACAGAGTTTTCATGAGCCTTAGACTGATTGATGGCCAGATATTGTTCTGAAGAAGCAAATCTCTTTATAGAATTAATCCCACTGTCTGCGGGAGATGTTTTTGTGGGTATGGGAATCTACAGAACTTTCTCAGAAAGCACACAGAAAAACGCAACAAAGGTGTACAGAATACAAATCAAATACTATATTCTGAATATTAGCATAAATAAAAATGAAAAGTAGAAATATATGATTATTTTTAATATTGAATGTGTATGAATGCATGAAAAATAAAGTAAGCAAGCATAAAGAGAAGCAAACATAAAAAGTGAAGATCTAGCACCATGGATCACTGCCTTATCCTTTTTTAGGTTTTATAATGAGATCTGATATCACCTAAAAACATTGGCACTACAGTACATTTATAATTCAAAGGAAAGCTGAAGTATATATAGATCATCTACTCTGGCAGTCAGTACAATGAAAGCAAGAGTGCAGAACTGTCAATGGGACTAAATCATTCTATATGCGGGGGTCAATATTCTCACTAATTCAACAAATTCGACTCTTACAGTATATAAGTGATGATTCTCCTAATTTTATCTTATTTGCATCAAAGATGCAAGTTCTATAATAAATCCATAAAATGAGAGGGGACTCCCTTTTCCTGCAAACCTAATGTGATTGGCAATACTACAAAATTAAGCACCTTGCTTAACAATTTCAACAATTGAAATTTTACAACAGCAAAGCATTCAGGCTTGCAGAAAAAGGAGAGAAGGTTTGTTTTTCACTTTACTGGACCTTAAAGGGAATATTCAACCTCAAAACAAAAAACTGGTCAATTGTCAGATACCTGCCTTTAACTGTAACTGATATATTTTGAAATTTATTTACCTGCATTACTAACCAGACATTTAAAGATAATTAGTGCCCCATTCTGGCAGAGTAAACTGGCTCCTCCATCCATGCAGCCAGTCAAGCCTGTGACTGCTAACATAACAACCAATGGTTGACTACTATTTTACCTGCTGCCTCCCCTGCACATGCTCATGCATATAAAAAGCTCTTTGAGCAGAGAAAGGAGGCAGATACTTTTGCCAGAAAGTAATAGAACTTATCATTAAATTCTGGTTATATATACATGTAATAAACTGGTAAAAAGAGCAGTTGGGATTGCAGGCAGATAACTGACAAGTCACCAGTTTGTTTTAAAGGTGGACATTCCCTTTAAAATATCAATAGTACCCTCATTTGTTAATTGGAGGACTTATGCCTTGAATACTAAGCATTGAATGAGAGACCTCTTCCCTCCTTGATAAAAGCCAATAGGCAGGGGGAAGTGATGGTCTTTATTAGTAATGCAATGCAAGGTCAGGGAGACAACCTTCCCAAGAAAATGCAACCAAGCAGGGAGTGTCAGCCCAGATAAATGACCCAAGGTAAACTGTTAGGACCTTCCATACTGGGGTTACCTTGACGTGGTTGGAAGGCTTTTCACTTTTATGCATAAAATTGTAACTAAAACCCCTATGTTTTTACTGTTTGCACTAGCACAGATATTATGATATATGGGGCCCAGGAATGTGTATTGATCATCTCTTTTCTTGTTTGTTCTAATGTTTTGGTCAGATCAGTAGCACTTCCACTATTTGTTATAAAGTAATTTTGTCACAGGAGTGCTCCCACAGCCCCCCTTTGGTGGTTAGAACTATATAGTTAACCTGTAAAAAATATACTTTATTGACCTTGAATTTTTGTTTATATGTGTAAGTGGATGTACCATCTTATTAGTCTATAACAGTGCAAAAAAGAGAGACCCCAATAGGTATAAAACTGAAGAAACTGAAGAAACTACTGAAAAAATAAAAGGTTTCTCCTGAATCATTTACACAGCACAGATGGAAGATGTTCCATTAAAGTATCTAAGAATATGGCACTGGAAAAACTAATAAATACCATTGGAATGGAACCATTACATTTTACAAGCACAGCTGTTTAGAAATCAAAAGGAAAGGATTACACGATCATTGGTTTGTAAAACAACAGAGCACAGCATGAAGATAATGTTTGCAAGTCATGTTGTGTTGTGTTTACAAATCACCCATCACAGGTAAGTAGTTTTTATGTTGATTTATTTTAGAATAATAAATTGATGAGCCCACAGTGTGCTATTAACTGTATAGCGAGTTGTGTTTTGACTTCCAGAGATCTATGAAACTATAAAGCTATGTACAGATGCTAGATAGATGTCACCCGACACTATCTTTTAAGATCATATGGGGCGAAATTCTAACTTCTCTTAATGTTCCCGGAAAAGTTGTTCAGTGATCAGTCAACAACAAAATGATCAATCCCACTCAGTCATTCTACCCCTCCATTCTGCTGCAGTACAGTTGTAGTCGTCATTTTAGACAAAAAATATTCTGCCCACAGCTTTAGTCAATTTGCACACAACAATATCCCATGGAGCAATTCAGGTTATTATCATTAAAGAGCTCTATAGCACCAACATATTTTGTGGTGCTTTAAAATTATGAATTCATAGAAAAATTGATAAAAATGTCCACTAATTGATAATAACTCAGGGATACTTCCATGGATTCCTTAGCTATAAGATAGCACACTTACCTATTTGGTATCTCTAGCTTGAAAAACTGTGGAAGGAGATAGACCAAAAAAATTAGTGGAATAAAAGAAAAGAAGAAATAGAAAGAACAGAAATGTTTTTTGTAAGCTAAATGAATAACAATGTTATATCTTATTTCACAATCAATTTAATTGGTTTTGATTGACATACACACAAAAAAGTCAATTAATATGAAGTTACTTTATATTTTGACCTGATTGAGGTAGAATAAGCCCCTGTATGAGTATTGACTTATTGACACTACATGGACATTATATTTCAAAATGATCTGTGTTCTGTGTGCAGCATCCACTGCCCTATACCTGCTTTATACCCATAGATATATTTATCCAAGGATGTTGCAGTCATTCTATCCCTGCTTTATACCCATAGATATATTTATCCAAGGATGTTGCAGCCATTCTATCCCTGCTTTATACCCATAGATATATTTATCCAAGGATGTTGCAGCCATTCTATCCCGCTTTATACCCATAGATATATTTATCAAGGATTTTGCAGTCATTCTATCCCTGCTTTATACCCATAGATATATTTATCCAAGGATGTTGCAGCCATTCTATCCCTGCTTTATACCCATAGATATATTTATCCAAGGATGTTGCAGTCATTCTATCCCTGCTTTATACCCATAGATATATTTATCCAAGGATGTTGCAGTCATTCTATCCCTGCTTTATACCCATAGATATATTTATCCAAGGATATTGCAGCAATTCTATAGAAAACACTTGCCTCAAGCAAGTGATCCCTTAACTATTATTGTGTTGTACATGAAGTGTAGCCAAATGAGTGCTTGTGCGTTTGTCTTTTCTATAGTTTCTTACATTTCTAACAAGATGCAATAGAATATTTTACTGTATTATTTTAAAATGAATTTGTTTTATTTCAAGGTGTGTCCTCCTTTCTTATATTTTTTCCTTCTTTTGATGATTTACTTTGTTTGGTAACCTTGAAAATACTGTTCTGTCTATATATAAACATACTCTCTGTCATTGCAACACAGACTGTAGTTAAAACATTTTATGATATGATTACTTATTGAACGGTTGCTTGAATATTACACCCCCACCCCGACCCCCATCCTACACAACAGAAGCCCAAGAAGAAAATAACAATTTTTTATGACCCAAAGGTTACTCGTTTTAGTTAGACTTTGTCTTCATAGAAAGCACAATAGATTCTATGAGGCCTGTAAAAAAACATGTTGTATGTGTTGCAGTTTATAACAGCATGGGGCCTGACTAGCTCTTTTTTTCTTGGCTCTTCTTAAAATTCACTTTATAGAGAGATAAATACTTCACAGCATTAATCTGTAAAATTCTCACAATTTTTTGGACTAATGAAAAAAAAATTGTTTTCTTTTCCCAATCCCTGCCTTTCAAAATGATAACACATGGAACAGTAAATTATAATTTAGTGCTTTCTGAGTAAGCGATAAACGCACAGTTAACAGGGTTTTCCTATTATTGAATGTAAATATGTTGAAAATTGCAAATATGTTCTGGTCTTCACATGTAAACTACTTACACATGTTATACTGTGTACCACATCAATAGTGTTCGTCCACATTCAGGCTCATTCATTCAGAGCTGTTAGGAAAATTTTAGGAGTTAACTTTGCGCTAATCAATTCAGTATCAGTTAGTGCGCCTTTAACTCCTTCAGTGCACTGGCTGCTTAGGTATCGCAAAAGTGTTGGGATTTACCCCCACACTCTAACCCGATATTAAATTTGGGAACGGAAATTTGCTCGGAGCAAATAAAATTAAATCCCTCCTATTGTGTACTACGACCTGATTAATATAAAGATATGGATTTAATTGAAGTGTTAGAAAGGGTTTTATACTGAGTTAATTCAATCTTCTTTGCTATTTATGTACAATCAGCTTACCCGTCCTCTGTCTGACATATGTGTAGAAATGATTTCAGTTCTTTTTATTGTGGTATTGTTGGTTTTTTTAGGATGAATACAGGATTCCAAAAAACCTCAGTTAATGAATCATCACTGGAAAAGGATGCTATGGGTATCCAGCAAAAACATTATTACTATCACCCAATGCTCCCAAATGATAAAAAAAAAAAAGAAGAAGCAATGGGCAATGCAACAGAGAGCAGACTCCCTTGTCCTCTCACAATACATTTTTCCCATATAGCTTTCAAAGTATATGAAATGAATAGCAGACTGTTTCTGGTTTTCCCAGAAAGCCTTGCATGACAAGACCCTTATGATCTCGATTTGTGGAGTTCAGTTATTAAGTAAAATCTAATCTTCAAGGTAACAAGAGGTGTAAAGCATGACCACATGTTCTGTGTTTGGAATAAATGCCATATTCAACACATCGGATAAGCAGTTCACTCATACTCGCTATACCTGTGAATCCTCTAAAGTTTTCTGTTTAATAAAATACACAATACCAGCTGGCGTGCTGTACATAAGATAAATTGGACAAAGTCCAGGAAGGAACAAATCAGTTCTTCTCTCTATGATTATGAATACAGACACTACAGCTGCCAAATACCTGAGCAACTCTTGAATATGAGTTGAATACGAGTTGCCAGCCTTACTTTATATGTAAATTACAGGATGAATGGAGTTTAGACCAATGGCAATAATTACTGAAAATCAATGCCTATCACCTTGATGAAATGTACTAATTAATGAAATGTACTTATTTACATTTTACTTTTTACAATGATGTTTAGATTTGTTTGAAGCAACATACAGTAAGATCAAAAGGCTAAATGTCGCTGTGAGCAACATACCCATAGAAGATAGTAACATGATCTCATAAAATGGATTACAAACTCCATAAAATACTGCAGTGTATGACACTTTTAGCAGTTCTTTAAATTTTTTTATATAAAGTAAGCACATACTGTAAATACATATATGTTAATCAGTCTTAAAAGTGCTTTATTGAACTGCGTCTTAATACTAGAGATGGACGAAGTTCGGGAATTTTTGTTCTGTTTTCAGATTTACGGATCTCCGGAAAAACCCGAAGATCCAAAAATCCAAAAATGGAACGTACTTTCAAGTTTCTGAACGTATTTTTCGAGGGTTATCGAACGTTTCAGGTTAATTTGGAGGGTTACGAAAATAATCTTGTATATTTGGTAACCCTCCAAAGTCCCGAAATCCAAACAATCCACCCGGTTTCTGATAGAACATTCAGATCTGCGTCCGAGTCGGACCTGGATCCCATTTCTACTTAACACACAATATACCATAAATGTATGTCCAATGTTCAGTGCTTTTTCTAAGCCACAAGACTGTCAGTGTATTTTTTTTTTCCTTTTGGTTTTAATACGAACAAATGAAATGTGCCTTGTGTGCCACACACCTATAATACTATACTACTTTGTTAATTGGTCAGGTGCATGTCTAGTTTAGTTATTAATGTACTCTTAGTTATCTGCTAATAAAATACAGCTGTGTTGTGTGTTGCACCACAATTAAACGTTTCATTTAATAAGATGCAGAAAACTGACATATGATCAAGGACATTGAAAGATTACAAACCAAATGAAACCTGATCCTGTCATATTTCTACCAGCTGCAAGGCTTTTTTTGTGGTTGTTTTTAAAGTAAATTCAATATTTATCCTAAACACAGAAAGCACATCTAAAATATTTGCAAAATATATATAAGTTGTGTAGAGCCAGGCTGCAGGATCGAATTTGCATAGAAAA
Source organism: Hymenochirus boettgeri (assembly GCA_019447015.1). NCBI lineage: Eukaryota > Metazoa > Chordata > Amphibia > Anura > Pipidae > Hymenochirus > Hymenochirus boettgeri. The sequence continues at coordinate 243,389,769 of CM033469.1, forward strand.
ACACAAGGTCACTACTGCTAATCCATGCTAGAAGATTGCTACATTCAGTCTGTATGGAAAAGTTTAAAAAGAAGCATGTGACGTTGAGATTGATTCTTTTGTTTAGAACAGAGATAGGTGAAGGTTCACCACTAAACAGGGTTCTTGGTGAACATCAACAGCTGCTACTGTATATTCCCCCTGTGCAAACCCTGGTCATTCTGTGTAATGTAGGATTTCTATAAAATTAGGTGATCTAATGAAAAGGGAAACCAAAGCCCTTGTTTATAAACCAACGATTTATAAAAGTTTGCGATACCGCATGTTTTCGTTACTGTACATCCACGTCCGTAAATGTACCTCCGCAATTGTACATTTATGGTGATTGTTTGTAAATCCACAAACGTTTGTAGAATATCATGCAGTAGTAACCTACCGCAATGGTATTCTACTGATGATCCTAAATCTACAATCATGGTCATAGATTTACGATAGTGGTCATAGATTTAGGATCGCTATTGCACATTTACAAATGCTATCGTAGATTTACGATAGTGGTCGTAAATTGCTAACCTCCATAACGTTTGTTAAAGGCGCAGTATCGCTAAGAAACTATATCGCGCCTTTATAAATATGGCCCCTAGTGACATTGGTGGCTGTCCCATAAAAACTGGTTCTAAAACTCTGATCCAAGGTCCAGTTGTACTGCCCCTTACATCTATCTTATTGGATCACAGTCATGGAAACCACCGACAAGATGTCTCCTAAGGCTGCAGGGGCAGTACCCAACAAAAAAAAGCAACACTGAAAAGGGCTATGGAAGGTATTGGCTTTTTTTAATCCATTTTAAAGCCATTTGCCATGTGGTTTTGCAAACTTTAGGGGAGGTTGTCCATCACTAGTTTTGAACAATCTGTTTTCTTAGTTTCTTGTTAACTTGTGGCTTTAGTTTTTCTTTCCAGGGTTACACTTTTTTTCATACCGATTTTTTTGTCCCTAACTGCCTGTATGTTTTCATTTTACTGTACACCATGGGAGACACATGTTTTCAATTGTTTGGTTAGGTCACAAGATCTAATTTTTCAGTCTTGCAAATGATAACAATAAATAAAGCGAACGAAGAGAAAATCCCAGGGCATTTGGCTATTGTTTGTTAGTTGCAAATGATTTCTAGTCAGTTTTAAGGAAAAAGATGTTTCACAGTTAAGTTTGCATCATATGCTTGGAACTTGATCTCTGTCTTTAACAAGGGCCAGTTATGTAGATACTTCATCTTCAAAAGTCATTCACATTACATTATGGTTTTGACTTATAAACCTTATGAAGCATGTCACAGGGATTTTTGTTGGAAAGTCATACACGGTAACCTCTTAATGAGGGATGTTTAAATATATGATATCTTGTACTTCCCCATCCAGATGGTTTTATGAACAAAAAACTAGAAATGAACACAGATCTTAAAAAATAAATCATAATTGATCTAATTTCTGCAATAAATAGAATGAGAAAATAAGGCTTGTTATTGAAACCAACTTGTTTTAAATTGGCAACGTGCAACCATTTTTGCAGTTCTGCGCTTATACTGCAAATTCAGCCTAACAAAAACTAAATATAGGTACAAATGTGAGTGATATACCCCCACCACTTAAAGTAAGACAATGAAATTAAAGACTACACTGTGGGGCAAGGAGCAGACCCTCAGGTAGAGTGCCTTAGGTAGGGTGATATACACTTGCTGGATAAGGAGGATAGGCCATAAAGGATGTTTTGTTACAGCAAATTGGTGGCGCATTAAGTTGCCATTTACAACAGCGTAGTTCTGGTGTTAGTCTGGTCACCAAGTATGGAAGGTCAGGTGATATATAATTACAATTGTGAATTTTGTGTTTTTATCTGGAGTCATTGGGTACAGTCTGGACATTTATAAACACTACTATTTATTTTGTATAATGTACAATTGCATATTTTTATGACACTGAAATAGCTTGATGTATAGGTAGACTGGCCAGTTATTTCTTTTATTGTAAAAATATATACAAAGTACTTTGGTGTAGAAATTAATTCAGCCCACTTTTCCATTTTAATAATTAGTTTATTCTCCCTGAGGTTTCTTTATTTCCATTGCCAATTAAAGAATGTGGCTAGGATCAATCTATGTTGTATATATGGTAAAGTGTACTGGATAGACAGACCAATGGCACTAGGAATCCATGGTTTTCCATTTTTACAACCTCTCCTCAGTGGGTATACACATTTCATCTGGACTGCTGTCAGTAAACAGATTAGTTAAGGAAAAGTATATCTTACTTGCTTGCATAATTCAATACAAACAGTGGCATTGATTTATTGTTCTTCTAATCAAAAAAATGTGCCCACGCTGCAGACAAAATAAACTTAATGCAAAGGTAAAGAAATTGCTAGAACAATACACCAGCAATGAACATTATAACTAGAGATGGGTGAAACGCTGAAGTTTCGTTCCATTTTTGGATTTACGGAACTCAGGAAAAACACGAAGATCTGAAAATCTGAAAAAAGTAATTACTTTCGAGGGTTCGGAACGTATTTTCGAGGGTTACCGAATGTACAGGGTTATTTTCTGTAACCCTCTGAACGTACGACAAATACATTTGATAACCCTTGTAAAATACATTCGGAAACTGCTTTCGAGTTTCTGATTCGACTTTCGAGGGTTTTTTGAACGTTCAAGGTTACTGAAATGAACAGGATCTGCCCAGTTTCGGACGGAACATACGGATTTTGTAATCGAGGGGTTCCGTGTCAGATCCGGATCCCATCTCTAATTATAACAACCACCAGCAGTTAGCTAAGAGTATAGGTGGCCATACACATTAGCGATAGGTAAATCCCATTGAGGACAGACAGGATTAACCTAATATCGGAAGTGTGTAAGGGCTGAAACCGACCATCTGTAATGCTGTCCGTGGTTGGCATTATGGTTCGTCGGGAAAGATGGAAAGTTTTCATCTGTCGGTATCTGCTCACTTTACTCTAAAGAGAGCCGATACCACATGCCGGATATGGCCGATCGATCCCCATACCGCGTATGGGCGGCCGGTCGGTTTGGGTCCATGTGTGTGGTTCCCATCGCAATTTGCCGACAGATACCAATGGGATTTGTCGGCACATTGTGATGGAAATCGCATGCGTATGGCCCTCTTTATAGTAGCCTATCATAATTATTTGGTCCTGTGTTGGATACTGCCTAGTTTTAATTTAATTCTCTGATTCCCCCTTACTAATATCACTTTTATCAGTAGCAATTATGGCAAATAGTTTTCAGAATAACTGAATATGCTATACGGAATCTCAGTGTGTTAAATTACTTCAAAACTATACACAAATATATCATAATTATTAAGATTAATACAACAAATTCATGCAGTGTTTGGTTAAGGTGTGTGGTCTGTCTTGCCTCATTATGCATATAAATTGAAATAGTTACACACTAGTCAGATATGTATTCCCTAAATACATCACATTTTCAGCAAGAACACCATTATATGAAAACAGCAGTTAGCCAAGAATTCTAAAACACTGTAATGTTGTTTTGTTTTTATTGGCACCCTGGTAAATCGGGAAAGGTGTGATTGTTTTAAATGTTTAAATGATTTGTTTTTCTCTTCAAATTCACACGTGGTTACCGTTATGTTTATTTTTGTTATTGATGAGTACAATTCAAGCTGCTACTGTCTTCTTTTGCCTCTACTGACAAGCAGATGTTTAGCCTTTCTCTCCCTCCTTCTGGCCTTGTTACCTTTGGGAAATGCTTGGGAAGGGCGTGTTGTTGAAGGCAAACCCTCATCTGCCTGGAAGACTGAAAAAAGGAGTAAGCATTGCAACAGATGTCAATTGGTCTCTGTAGGCCTCTACTTAACCCCATGCTAAGGAGAAGTTGGACTTTGAAGAAGGTCCTTTGTGAGAAAAAGGATGTTATTCAATTTGTTTCTCTGTACATTCTGATCAGATAAACCATGAGTTTGTTTTAATGCTGCACTACACAGATGCATCATGAAACTCTTTGAAAAAAAGGATTTCTAGACTTCTAGTCTTTTGCTAAATAGTATTGATGGTTTACTTCAGCAATTAGGGTGCAAATTATTATAGAATTGTCGTTTGTTTTTTTATTTAAAAAATGAGGGGGATTGGTATTTTCTAAAACCCTTCATTTTCTTTCTTTATGAGGTTTTTCTGTATTTTTGTAATGATAATAAAGAAACGTGAAGACAAATAATTAACTTCCCGTCTTTAATGAGGAGAAGGATGAGAAGGATGATGGCAAAGAGGATGAGTGAGGTGAAGCAAAGGATTTCAGTATCTGAGAAAACTAAATCATGCAGCTTTTGATAAGGTATAGTTATAAGCGCCATCTAACAAATCATTAAAAAATGAAATGGATATATTTTAAATTACAAGATTATAAGCAGGTCCCAGCATGGTTTTATGGCTTCCAGACCAATCTGATTACATTTTATGAAAAGGTCAGTCTTTGATATGGTACTAAAACAATAATAGATAGGCACACTCACCCACCTGCTAGTTATCTCCGGTGCTGCTCCTTTGAAACCCCATTCCAAAGGGCCAATCGTCACTGCAGAACAGATAGAGGAACCAGAACGCACTGCAGAATGGATAGAGGAACCAGAACGCTACACGGATGAGCAGGCGACAAAAGGGGAGAATCCCCCTCAGGGATAACAATAAGCAAGTGAAGCAGCAGCTATATCACAACAGTGGGAGGAGTCTAAACTCACTCAGAAATTTAAATATTACCATACAGGAAAGATAAGTGCCACAATAGTGTAAAATACAATATAAATATAATATCATTGCTCAACCCACAAATATACTAATACGTATAAAAGTGCACATTATATCTAAAAACTGTGTAAAAGAGCTGTATACACCTAAAACACCACCTCCATAGAGTTACCTAATATGCATTGCAGAGTAAAAAGATTTTTAGTGTATAAATATATAAAAAGATACTAAAAAAAGATAATAAATGATGCAGTAGTCACAAGTTACAAATAAATACATATATGATGCATTTCCTGAGGTAATCACAGACTGAAGAAAAAATTAAGGGGGTGTTAAAGGGATATTTAAAGGGCATCTTTTAGGGGTTATAGCCCTTTAAATATCCCTTTAACATTCCCTTTAAATATCCCTTTAACATCCCCTTAAATTTTATTTAACGCTAACTCCCTTTTTGCTCTCAGTGCTCCCTATCACTAGATCTCCTCATGTCCTGTTAATCTCACTTCTAGTTAGTATGCATGCCTCATATCTATGTATCCACCCCCTCCCAAAACTGAGGCACAAATAGAGTGTGGAGCATGTGCAGTGAAGGTGAACATAAAAGTAAAACTGCTTTGCTATGGGAAGGTAAGCAGCACTGGGAGCTGTAATAACTGCTTGAATTAAATAAGATTTCCTTTTAGCTGTAGGAGTTTAAAGGTGTGGTCAGAGAAGAACAAAAAAAGCAGATTTAAGATTGGTGGTAATTAATCCTTATTACTGTGTGATTTGGCACAGTTTACATGTCCTATTAGAAATGCAAAATTATGCATTTGGGCATACATTTGGGAAAACATAAATGCTACTTATAAACTAAATTGACTAGATTTAGGGGTTGATTCAATAATTATTGTAGACAATAGATTTAGTAACTTTAAGCAGTGTCATGCAGTATCTGCTAAGGCAAATAGAACTAATTAAACTAGAAAGCATAAAATTTGAATTTGGCTTGAAAGGCTGCATTTTGGAAGGGAATGTGTGTGTTTGTGCTGCAGATTTTAAAACTCAATAATGGCAGTAATGAGGACATTGTTGTTTTTTTACTTACCCTTTAAATATGACTGTCACATGAATAAATGGGTTGGTCATTTGGAGTGTGTACTCATGTCAAATTGGGGAATCAAAGACTAACTTTTTTGATAATTGGTCAAAATGTGTTTTTTGACTAAACTTACCATTTGAATATGCCACATCAATGAATAGGTAGCTCAGTTGGTGTTTGTACCTGTGTCAGGTTGGAAGTTAAAAAAAACAAACTTTTTTGGTAATTGACTATAGTTACCCTTTAAGTATGGCTGCCATGGAAATGGAAGGGTAGGTCAGTAGGTGTGTGAACCTGTGTCAGGTTGGGGATTAAAAAAACAAACTTTTTTGATGAATGGTCAAAAATAGTTTTTTTGACTATAGTTACCCTTTAAGTATGCTGCCACAAGCCTTCTGGGAAATTGTACTCCACCCAGAGTTAGGTCATGTGCCAACTTATTGAAACAAATTTTTGAACTAATTGCTTTTATTTATCCAGTGTTTAGCAGACTGATTGTAGTAGCAACCTTATGGAGGTAGCCAATATACAATTAGAATTGTTTGTGCACTAGAATCCTATTTTTGTATGCTGCCACAGAAATTGAAGGGTAGGTCAGTAGGTGTGTATACCTGGGTCAGGTTGGGGGTTAAAAAAAAAACTTTGTTGATAATTAGTAAAAAAAATTTTTTTACTTTAGTTATCATTTAAGTATGGCTGCCACAGTAATGGAAGGGTATGTCAGTAGGTAACTTTTTTGATGATTGGTCAAAATTTGTTTTTTGACTATAGTTACCCTTTAAGTATGGCTGCCAGAAAAATTGGAGGGTAGGTCAGTAGGAGTGTGTACTTGGGTCAGGTTGGGGGTTGGGGGTTTACTTTAGTTATCATTTAAGTATGGCTGCCACAGTAATGGAAGGGTATGTCAGTAGGTAACTTTTTTGATTATTGATTCAAATTTGTTTTTTGACTATAGTTACCCTTTAAGTATGGCTGCCACAGAAATGAATAAGTAGATCAGTAGGTGTCTGTACCTGTGTCAGGTTGGGGGTTAAAAAAACACAAACTTTTTGATTGGTCAAAATTTTATTTTTTTTTACTTTAGTTACCCTTTAAGTATGGCTGCCATGGAAATGGAAGGGTAGGTCAGTAGGTGTGTATACCTGGGTCGCGTTGAGGGGGTATGTCTTTTTTGTATTTACAGCCATAAAATTAAATTTATTGAGCATGTTTCAATCAGTTTTTTTGACTTTATTTATCCTTTAAGTATGGCTGCCACAGGAAGGGAAAGGGTAGGTCAGTAGGTGTGTGTTTTTGCATGTATGACAATATAATTAACTTTTATTGATGATTGATCAAAAATTTTTTTGGCTATAGTTACCCATTCAGAATGCTTTCCATGGGAATTAAAAGGTTCAGATCTCATGACCCTTAAACCTCGAAATATCCACATTTGAAGATTGCTACCATTATAAGCAGAAACACACGGCAGTGGCGCTCCCAGAAAGGGGATGCAAAACGGTTGGTGGATTTAAAAATAAATCTTTATTGTAGAGACTAAAAACACAGCGCCTTTTGCGTTTCGTGCAACACCTTACGTTTACTACATGGCCTACCCGGACCACCTACACAGCCCGGTGAGAAAAACTTTAAAACTGTTGCCTGTGGAGATATATATGTATATCGGGAACGAGGTGCTTTACCCTTTGTGATAGATCCGGGGCATAACAGCTACCAGATCTCCACTCGTTAGCAGTGAGTGAACTTTGTCTGAAAATACACTGTTGCCTTTGTTGCCATAGTGGAGACATTGTACTCCGGTCTTCTAGAAGGGCTAGCTGTGGGTGGCTATTCAGTTACTAACTCCTTACTGCCATTATAGTCTATGAGGAAAAAAATCCTGAAATTTGCCAATAAAGCTGTAACGCTTCCATGAATTCTGTACTGAATTTCATGTCTCTAGCTCAAAAACTGTGGGAGGAGATACAGATCCAAAAAAGCAGAAAAATAAAATGGAAGAAGAAGAAATTGAAAGAACAATAATTTGTCTCTTCAAGCCAAATTAATTACTTTACGTGTAAGAAACAGAATAGGGTCAAAGAAGGATGGCATAATTCATCACGTAAGGCCTCATCTTTAGTATGTAGTGCAGTTTAGGGCACCAGTCCACAGAAAGGATATGAACAAAATTAGAAATAGTACAGAGATGGGCAACTAAACTGATAAGAGGGACGGATTTTTTTTAATGAAAATAGATTATCAAAGTAGGGTTGGCTTTCCCTAGAAAGAGGCACTTGGCAGGGGATATAATAACCTAATAAAAATATATTACAACTACAACCAATTAGCAGGAGATTTAGAATTATCCCCTTTAGACTTGAGACTTTAGACTTTAGACTTGTAAAAGTTTGTTTTCTGTGAGGGCAGTAAAATTGTGGAATGCTTATCCTGAAAATGTTGTGCCGGCTGAATCTCTGAACACATTCAAAGGATGCTAAGATGTCTTCTTCAACAGGCAGAATATCCAGAGTAATAACTGGTGACTGCACCTTGTGGGGGCATATGTGTTTGGTTATATACTTGTTTAGTTTGGTGTTTTGGGGTTCGAGATTGTACTTTTGTGTTGGGTTGGGGTGAAGGGTTTTGATGGGTTAAGGCATAAGTTAAAAAGCGCAAGGCTTTTTAACTTGCTGTTTCTTTTGTTTGCTGTATAATTAATGGATAAATAAAGACTAGCAGGGTTATTCAATAAAAGTTCTTATTGTTTAAAATGAGGCTAATTTTGCCCCAACCAATCAGATGTTAACTTTCAAATGTTAAATAAGATCTGATTGGTTGGGGCTAAGTTAACACCATTTTAAACAATAAGAACTTTAATTGAATCTCCCTGAAGATTTTTACTGGAAAGACTGAAAGCACGGATCATTTACATTCCGGAATCAGCAGCAGTTTTCCTTTCATGTATAGTGTAGGGTTTGATCAGTTGTTGTCTTTTTTTCAACCCAAAAAGAACTATATAATTATGATACAGTTGGCTGCTTGGCTTGGACAAATCGGTCACGGTAATAGTGGCTACGGTCGACAGTTCATGTGATGATGGTGTGGTCCCATAGGGAACCACACGATTGGCCGTGAATTAGCGTCAGGACTGATCGGCTGTTCTTCCGATACGGGCGACCGAGCTCAGTCACGGACGCCCCCACCCACACAATGCGATATTTCCGACCGACCGATAGATACACAATACTTTTTTTACTGTTTAATTTTTTTTATTTAGGCTGAATTGAATGCAATTTAAACCCATTTTTTCATTTGACATAAAGCATTCTCAACCAAACTCACCATGCAAAACAATCAGCATATTGACATATACTAATGATCTATCTGTGTCTATTTCATGCACTTTCAAATAATGAGGTAGAAATATATATATCTAGCTCTGTAGGTGGAATGACTCAGGCACCTTTGTTATCTTAGGTAACAGCCTCATGCTGTTAGACCAAAATTCCTTTCATACTTATTACGATAGTTTTCCTCCAGGGGAGGATTCTTCTAAGCAAAAAGTAGATTTGTTAGAAGGAATGCCATACATATGCCATCTAATAGCTCAGACCTTTAGCTGCCCCTGACTGGCCCCTCAATACTAGATGTGTACCCAAGGAAATCTTAATATGAATTGACTGTCTCAAACTGGAAAATGTATTTATTTGTATTAAGTTTATTCTATAAAAAAAAAGATGACCAGATCAATTGATTAATTGAATTTGATGGAATGGATATAAAATATTACACACCTTCTATTAAAAATTACAACTAATAAGAAAAAAAGAAAACTTCTAATGAACCAAGAATATTAATTAAATCTTTTTATACAAAAAATATCTTTTTTATGGATTGTTATATTTCAAACACACCACCTTACATTCATTAACAATAAATCTGCCACCTTGACCTTGCAAGGTTTTAAGCTCTCTGAGATGCTGCCAACAGTACTTACCAGCCTTCTTTCCCTCTGTGTGCTTCTGCTTGCTTCCATCCCTTTTCCGTGCATGGAATAAGTCTTATTTTTCAACCTCTCTTAATACAATACATCAACCAATTCTCTATCCATGTACAAATGTGTATTTCAAGGCTAATAGACATTAGTTTACCCATAAGAAAGTCTGTTTGACACAATTGATTTTTGAATGAATCTATGCTGATTAATAGTCCTTAAGACACAGTAATATTAAACTTACAGGTCTATAATTATCTACATATCTAGACAGAAGTGGTTCTGAAAAGATAAGGAGCAATATTCTAGTTAAAACTTAACATAGCTGTTGTAGGACCCATGTATTTCATCAGGGTATTGTTGATATTAACTTAGCCTAATTGTTTCTGTAACATAGCCTCTGTTAGCCACAGTTAATATTCTTTATTTATATTATTCTTACTACTAGAATCTCTGCTATTAGGACTAAGTTGCTTAATAGTGTATAGAGAGGGACAAGATTGGTTTAGGACATTTTCCTTCTTAACATCCTCTATAAACATCATACCCCCATTATTTATTGGCCCTAAATTCTATGCCCTCATCTTTTTACTATTCATACACTTACAAAACATTTTGGGGTTGGTCTTGCTTTGTTCAGCTATCCGTAACTTTATTTTCTAAATGAAAGTAGAACTAAACTTATTTTTTTGTAATCCTAATGTGAAATCAGAACCAGAACACCTATACATTGAAAAATTATTCTCTAGTAATTTGCCAGTTGCCAGTACAACTCATAGTCTATGTTGGCTTCATAGAGTCATGCCCCCTGAGTTGCACAGTAAATACTGTGTTTTTAGGAACATTCAGCCCAAGAAGTCACAAGTTCAAATCACCTAGTTAACATATGAAACAAAACAACATAGTCTACTTCCTGAGTTTATTGCTTTTTTTGTTTGTTTCCATTATGTTTCTGGAAAAATATAAAGTTTCTACATATATACAAACTTTATATGTAGCAGCTCTGTTTTTTATTTACCAACCAGCGTGAATTGCTGACCGCCTTCCTGGAGCAATACAAAATAGTGACCTGACATTTACTCAAATGTACTTGTGTCTATTGCATCTGCATTGGTGGCGTATTGCTAGTACGGGTTTGGAAACAAACAGACTATTGGGAGACTGGCTCAATTCCCCAAGCTTACCTTTTTTTTTATGTTTCTAGCAAAAGATAGAGATTATACATTTACCAATATCCCCCTCTTTCAGCCCTTGCGGCATAGAGGAAGAATGCAGCCCAATGTACCGGCCCCGAGGTGCAGGGGAATTGGGGCTTGACGGGGACAGGAAAGCGGGAGCTGCCTACCTGTGTAGCGTAGGCTCTCTCTTGATGTTGGTGGAGCTTGTGGTGCAAGGGGGTTGGGGCGGGCGGGAGTTGCTGGGAGACAGGAGTCTCGCGGGACTGGGCACAATGCCTAGGGGAAGAGGGGAGGAGCTTAGAGTCAGTCCTGGTGCTGGGAGCAAAGATGGTGGATGGAGCAGAAGCAGCGGCTCAACAATTCCAGATCTTTGCTGAACAGCAAGGTCCGGACTGGATTTGGAAGCATCTAGGCGACCTTCTTCACAAAGAAGCTGACACAGTGGGTGTTTGAAGAACCGGTCGGCGTGGGAGGCCTTCAGTGCGTCTATCTCCAAAGCCAGGCCATCAAGAAGAAAGTCTACTCCGGGCGACACGGCACAGGATTCTCCAAGTCCTGCACCTAAACAGAAGAAATGCAGATCGCGGAGGTTGGATCAAATCCGATTTCAGGCAAGTACCTACGCCATGTGACACAGCCTTACCTAGGCCTGGAGCAGTTCAGATGGTTAATACACCCATAACACTATTCCCACCTTTAAGGCAGCCGCTCAGGTTGGGACAGGTAGATTGCCTGCACCTACAATGCAGTTGTGAACCCCCCCCTTTCAGAAAACATACAGAGCCAAATAGACCACACTCCAATGGTCCCCACACCCAATTTATCAACAGTGGTAAGGGATCACAGTAATGTTAACGTAAACAGGGATTCTTGGGCATCTTTAACAGGAGTGGCTGAGACAGCACGCCAAGGCGCATGTCTCCTTCACAGGACTATTAGGATTACACGTCAGGCCTGAGGTCAGGGAGCGCATATGGAAAGGTGAATTTATTGAGCTGTTTTCTCTGCTCCCTCTGGATGAGATCCTTGACCTCAGGGGTGACGAAAAAATAGACATCAAAAAATGGAAGTCGAAGCATTATAGAAAAATACCCAAGACTTTTGGTAACTGGCTGAGAGCCTTTTGCATCTTAGGGGAAAAGACGTCTGAAAAGTGTTCCTCCCTGTTTTGCTATATTGATGGAATTTGGGAGGCCTTTCGAATTTACGGTGGCTTGGCGTGGTGGAGGTATGATGAACACTTCCGCCAACGTCTAGCTGCTAACCCTACCATACGATGGGATCAGGTGGACATTACACTCTGGCTAAAATTAATGACTGCACAGAAACAGTTGCCCTTTCGGAGAGGCTTCGGGGGGTCTTAACATTTTCCCTCCGCAGCCTCTAGAAAACTGGGTTACTGCTGGTCATTTAATGAAGGCAGCTGCAAGTGGGGCTCCACTTGCAAATTTAGACACAAGTGCACAGGTTGTGGAGGAGCACACTCCTTCTCCCGCTGCTTTAAATGCCCCAAATTCAGTACGACACCAGGAGAAACTCCCAAAGGGGAGTACTTCACTGAGGTTAGACGAGATGTTGCCCTGGCTCGCCAGGTACGCTAACAAGGATAAGGCGGCCTTTCTTCATTTAGGTTTTCGTGATGGGTTCCGGATCCCCTTTAGGGTTAAGGAAGGTCTTCCGCATGCTAAAAATTTTAAATCCGTTGCACAGTATCCTGAGGTTGTGAGACGTAAGCTGGAAAAAGAGATTGCGTTGGGGCGGATGGCGGGTCCCTTTTCGGGAGCCGCCTTTTGCCCAGTTGCGGGTTTCCCCTCTTGGGGTTGTCCCAAAGAAGGATCCTGGCCAATTCTGCCTAATTCATCACCTGTCATACCCGAAAGGGGAGTCAGTCAATGACGACATTGATAAGGAAATGGGTTCTGTCTCCTATACATCATTTGACAGGGCGGTGACATTAGTCCGATCGCTGGGCCGGGGGCCCTCATGGCAAAAGCAGACATTGAGTCAGCGTTTCGTCTGTTACCAATTCACCCGGAATGTTACCATCTGTTGGGATGTAGATTTGCTGGATCCTTCTTTGTGGACCTGTGCCTTACAATAAGATGTTCAATTTCGTGTGCCTACTTTGAAGCTTTTAGTAATTTTTGGAGTGGGTGGTATGACAGCAGGCATTAGCGGGAACACTAGTACATTATTTGGAAGATTTCTTGTGCGTAGATCCAGGTTCATCAGACGCTTGTTGCCATATGTTGGAAACCCTCCAGAGGGTTTGCTTTCAGTTTGGGGTCCCATTGGCCCCTGGTAAAACGGTAGGCCTGACATCATGCATTACTTTCCTGGGTCTGGAAATAGACTCAGTAAAAAGGGAATGTCTTCTTCCACGGGTCAAGTTGGATGACCTGAGGGAGATTATTTCGGGCCTTTTACGAGTAAAAAAGGCCACTTTACGCTGCATTCAATCCTTGCTGGGAAAGCTGTTGTTTGCTTGCAGGATCATACCCGTAGGCCGAGTCTTTAATAGATGCCTGGCCTGGTTAACATCAGGTTCCACGGCTCCTCATCATCACATGCAGATTCCAGCAATGGTGCAGGACGACCTGCGAGTATGGAACACTTTTTTCAACACATTTAACGGTCGGGTCTATTTTCAGGACGCTGAGCGCTTGGCGGATGATCTCCAATTATTCACCGACACAGCTAGCACTTCAGGTTTTGAGGCTTTCCTTGCGGGTCAGTGGTGCGCAGATCATTGGCCTGCCGAGTGGCGGGCACTCGGTCTACTCAGCAACCTCGCCTTCCTTGAGTTGTTTCCCATTCTGATATCTTTCTTTATTTGGGAGGCTGAGCTCAAGAATAAGTGGATTGTCCTGTTTTCTGATAATATGAGTGTGGTAGCAGGGATTAATGGTTGGACTTCGTCATCCCCGCCAGTGCTTAGGTTGCTGAGGGCCCTAGTTCTCTGCTGCCTTCTTTTGAATGTTCAGTGCCGGGCAGTTCATATTGAAGGTAGGAATAATGTTATTGCTGATGCCCTATCCCGCTTTCAGTGGGAGCGCTTCCATCGGGCTGCCCCTCAAGCAGAGGTCAATGGGCGGCTTTTCCCATCCCGGCTCTGGCAACTTGGGACCTCAGATTATTTCACATGGTAAAGGCCTCACTCACAACTTCCACATGGAATGCTTATGCTCAAGCATGGAGGGAGTGGCTTAGCTTGGAACAGATGATCGGGTGTTTCCAGAATGGTGAGGAAAGGTTGGCTGGCCTGATATGGTACATCTTCTGGGTGCAAGATCAGAATTTTTCTTTCTCCCTCATTAGCAAGCGAATGACTGGGGTAGGATTTTGGTTCAAGCTGCTACCTTGGAGTGCGCCCAAAAGGGGGTGTGGTGCTGTTGGTTCCCCTGACCCGTTATCAATTTAACAAATTGTGTTGAAGTGCTGGTATTCCACCCCAGTGAGTTTGGAACCCATTCCTTCCGCATTGGGGCGGCTACCGAGGCAGTCCGAATGGGCCTCTCTGAAGCAGTGGTTTGAAAGATAGGGTGCTGGGATCAGGCGTTTCCTGAGTTACGTGCAGCCTTCCCTAATTCCGTGAGAGTTGGCCTGGATCAAAAAAAAAAAAATTGCCATAGTGCCATCCCTATCTATCCTCTCTGGTTCATTTGGCAGGTGGCAGGTTGGTGGTTTGGTTCCTCGGTCATTTGTTTATATTTTGGGCCAGAAGGAGAGCCACAGTTAAACAACCAGGTGTGCAGCTGGGCTTTCCCAACGATCGGGTCCTGCTTTGTTGGTTCGGGTACAGGGGTTTGAGCTTATAAAGCCCGCTTATAAAGCCTCATGCGCAGTTGCCAGTGGCGGGGGCAGCGTAGGTAGTGGAGTGGCAGTGGAGAAAACAGGGCTTGCAGGGGCACTTTATGCATTAAAATGTTTGGTAGATATTTGTTTTTATATACAGGTGTGAAATGCAGTTGCAAATTGTTTATTGTAAAAATTATTTAAATATATATTGTAAGATGTTTAACTGTTTAATGTTGCAGCGGTTTTGTAAGAACCACAATAAATGCTGCTGCCTTTTCTTGCCCAACTCCTTGGTATGTGTCTCTTATGTAAAGGGGGCTGATAAGGGAGGGGTAAGTTATGTTGGGTTCTCAGGTAAAGTGAAAGAGCAGGGTCCAGAATGGCCTGTTCCCCGTCATGCTCTCTTTTTAGCAAGACACAGTATATAAGGTTGCAGGTTTGATTCCCCGTACTTACTTTAATTTTTTAATGAAATGTTAATATTCTGTTTCTTACATCCATGCTAGCAAGGCAATAAACTGCAAATATTCCTTTTCTTTTTTGTATGAAAAGCAAATGCATTCATCATTGTTAGGGACAGGAGCATTTGTAATGTGTTGACACAAAAACTGCACTGAAATCTGTGTTCTGTGACAGAAGGAGGGATGATTTCTGAGCTGTAACATGATTGACTGTCATCTTCCAGGAAGCAAAGCTGAAGCTTCCTGTGTAGTGTACTGCGTACACTTATCTGGGTGTTCCCAGATAAGGTGAATTATGGGAGCTGACCCCTAGTCCCCACCGGTTATTTTCCTAAATCGCCCAGCATCTACAGCAAAGGGACAGGTGAGACACAGCTTTTTGTATCTTTGTGAATGTGCTCCTTCTATTGGGGCAATGTTGTCTGGAGACTTTAGTTCCCCTTTAATTGCTTTCTTACAACCCATATAACAGGTTTTACAATTTATAAATGATTGATCTGTTCCCTTTGATACAAATGCCATTTTTCCCCTTTCCGTTTCCCTTTTGGTTTTAAAGGATAAATAGACTGTAAAAGCAAGTTAAGTTTAATTATAAACTGCAGCTCTAAAAAATCTTTCCCCCCCTCCTTTTTTTTTTTCTAGGTCCCTCCTGAGCCTACCAGTGCTGCTGTAAAGTTGCTGACATCTTGGATGTGCAGTGACGACTGTTGAGCTCCTCCCCTCCGAGACTTGCTGGCTCCCTCTTCTTCTGTAGCCTCCAAAAGCTGCGACATAATGAGAACACGTGCACACATGACGGCATTGCGCCACATCACACTTGTGCAAGCATGGCGTGGCGCAATGATGTCACGCACGCGTCACATTCGCAGCTTTTGGAGGCTACAGAACAAGAGGGAGCCAGCAAGTCTCGAAGGGGAGGAGCTCTACAGTCTTTACTGTCCGTCCAAGATGTCAGCAACTTTACAGCAGCACAGGTAGGCTGAGGAGGGACCTAGGAAAAAAAAAAGGGGGGAGGGATTTTTTTAAAGCTCAGCTTACAATTAAACTTAACTTATTCTCTAAGGGTATAAAGTTGGAAGTGTAATAGTTTAAAACCCTATTCAGTATTTCTATTCAGTATTTTTCCTGAGAACATATAACCCCAGTGTAAGAGCTGAAGGGATTTTTTAATAGCACAAAAATTGCTTTCCTAAAGTTAAATGTCTTTGTTAACCTAGGGGCATATTTATAAAGAAACGATGTTAGCGCAAAAAATTACCGCCGAACATCGCGGCCGCGAAAATACGCTATCGCCGTATTTATAACGGCGAGCGCTATTCCCGCGATACCTATCGCGGCCGCGATGTGCTGCGGTAATTTTAAGTCCCTTCGCGGCGATACTGTATAGTATCGCCGCAAGGAACTTAAAATCCCTTCCCGACGCCGGTCCTAAGGGGGCGGGGCATACGCCCACCCCGCCCACACCCCCCACGGCGGCAGCGGCGACCACCCGCCGCCGTCGCCGCTTCCCAGCAGCCCCTCCCAACCCCTTCCCCGTTCGCGGCAATCTCGGAACGGGAGGCTAGGAGGGGCTGCCGGGAAGGGCCGCAGCAGTGGTCGTGACCACCCGCCGCGCACCCCCTCCCCCGGCAACCCCTCCAAGCCCCCCGCCCCGGCCGCTCCCGGGGAGGGGACGGGAGGGAGCCGCTGGGGGGGTGGAGGCTCCCTCCACGGGGGCCCTGAGAAGGGCCTTTTGGGGCTTAGGGGTCCCGCAGCTCGAACCGGGACCCCCCCTCCCTGGCCCTTATAAGGGCCCTTGCGGCACTGACAAGTGCCTTTGGCGGGGGTCCCCGCTCGAAACCGGGACCCCCAGTGCGGCTCTTAAAAGAGCCCTTGGGCGACGTCTTCTTTCTTCCCAGTCCCGGCGACACCACTCCGCCGAGGCCGCCGACCCCCGAGAGTTACCCCTGCGCCGCCAGGGGTACCCCGGCGGGCGCCGGCGACCTCAACGAGGCCGATGTTGCCGGCGTCTTGATCCGACGCGACGTCTTCGTGCTGGCGACACCAACCCCACTCAGGTCGCCGATGCCAGGCAGACTCACTGCGGCCGCCAGTGAGCCTGCTGGCACCGCCGGCCTCAGCGGAGCCGATGTTGCCAGCCGCTTCTTTCTTCAGCCATCTACTGCGATGGCATCTGAGTTCCGCGGCGGAAAGCTCCTCTTATATAGGTTTGCAGAAATCCATAATCCGTTTCTGATTGGTCAATTTTTTTATACTTGCTTACATTAACCAATCAGATTTCTGGAAAGTTTCTGAAATCTGATTGGTTATGTAAAGCAAGTATTAAAAATTGACCAATCAGAAACGGATTAGGATTTCTGCAAACCTATATAAAGAGAGCTTTCCGCCGCGGACTCAGATGCCATCGCAGTAGATGGCTGAAGAAAGAAGAAAGAAGCGGCTGGCAACTCGGCTCCGCTGAGGCCGGCGGTGCCAGCGGGCTCACTGGCGGCTGCAGTGAGTCTGCCTGGCATCGGCGACCTGAGTGGGGTTGGTGTTGCCACCGAAGACGTGCCCAAGGGCTCTTTTAAGAGCCGCACTGGTCCCGGTTCGAGGCGGGACCCCCGCCAAAGGCACTTATCAGTGCCGCAAAGGCACTTGTCAGTGCCGCAAGGGCCCTTACAAGGGCCGGGAGGGGGTCCTGTTTCGAGCTGCGGGACCCCTAAGCCCCAAAGGGTCTTGTTAGAGCCGCAAGGGCACTTGTATTCCCGCAAAGGCCCTTATAAGGGCCGGGGAAGGGGAGGGAGGGAGCCTCCACCCTCCCAGCGGCTCCCTCCCTTCCCCTCCCCGGGAGCGGCCGGGGCGGGGGTTTGGGGGGGGTTGCCAGGGAGGGGGTGCGCGGCGGTGGGTCGCGACCACCTCTCGGCCCCTTCCCGGCAGCCCCTCCTAATCTCCCGTTCCGAGATTGCCGCGAACGGGAACGGTTGGGAGGGGCTGCTGGGAAGCGCGGCGGCGGTGGCGAGTGGTCGCCGCTGCCGCCGCGGGGGGTGTGGGCGGGGTGGCGTGTCTCCCGGGGCGGGTGCGACCACCGCCGCGGGTTTGCCTGCCCATCCCCGCCGCGGGAGGTTAGTATCGCGCCGCGGGAGTTTAGTATCGGCTGCTTGCCACCTTCAAGGTGGCGAAGTAAAACACCGATACTACCCGAGCGAAACCAGTACCGCCGCTTTATAAATAGAAGCGGCGGTAACAGGTAAGTATCGGCGCGAAAGGTTAACGCTTCATTAACTTTTCGCGCCCGTTTTCGGACTTTTTAAAATCGCGGTAAACGCGATTTATACGTTAATGTCCGCGAAAATGGCCGCGAAAAGTTAACGAACCTTTATAAATATGCCCCCTAGTGTTCTTTTGTTTTTGTTTTTTATTTTTTTGCAATATATGTTATGTTAGTTCCTGTAAGTTCATTAATTCCTTATGTAACTATATATACCACATGAGTAGCCTCTAGATTCCATTTACCTAGAACAGTAGTTCTCAGACTACAAACTGGCATTTTTAAGAGTAGGAAAGTAGGACTCTGTTATCAGGACTCAATATGTTTTAAACTGTCCTCAGAATATTTCATCTTAACTAGAAGCACTTGATATCCATACAGAACATTTTTGTAAGTAACCAGAGTCTGGTTCAAACAATACTCGCCAGTAAGAGATGTATCAAGTCCCTGATGGGAATTTACTGCGCCTTTTATTTTGCTTTCTTGCTATCCCAGGGGATTCAGGTTGCGGATAAAACAAGCATTAGAAATGCACTGCAAGTGTAAAAGCACAGTTGCTTGTCTAGTTAATTATTTTGCTTCAACTTCTATTTGACAGTTTTCAGGCTTGGCAATCAATCCCCCATTATGAGCCATATAACTGTCAAAGATACCACTAAAGATTTTGTCTTCAAAAACTCACTAACCAGATTAGGAACTTCATGTTACTAAAAAAAACTACAAAATAATAATCCTATATACTAAAAGAAGGTTGTCGATATGCATGGACGCTGGATCCACCTGCTTACGCTTGCCATGTGACCTCTTCTAGCCAACGGCCACAGGTGGGGTGCACACTATGGGTGGTGTGTGCACTGGTGGGGTGCAGGGGGTGTGCATGCTGTGGGGCACGATTCTGTATAGAATTGGGGGTTTGCTGGTTATATCCTAAGAAAACTAAATACAGTACATCGTCCTAAAAGGCAATACTACTTTGAGGAAAATCTGTTGTATTCAATTAGATCAACTGGACTTGAAGTTTAGTTCTTGAAGACGTTTCGCTAGTCATCCGACTGGCTTTCTCAATTCAGAATGAGGCTGCTGTAAAGAGCAGGAAAATCCAGAAATCTAGGTTGGTACCCTTATATCATCCCCTTTTACAGACAGTAAATTGCATCACTGCAAATCAATAATATAGGTGTAGCGCTTTCAGTGCTTACCTTTTCTATCCCAGCCTTCACTTTTAACTAGTAAAGGGACACATAGCAATTTAATAATGCAAATTTGCCTGCTTCAAGCTGTAACAAAAAGTTACCGGGTCCCCTGTCTGATTCGTTGCTTCTTATTACCAGTGATTGGAGGGCTGGGCTTTTAGGGGTTTTTATTTGTACTGCTGTACAATGACAATAGCCCTCGGTTAGCCTTCTGTCCTTTTTACGTTTGCTGTCATTATCCTTACACCTTTATACTGTAATAATCAGTTTTTAAATGTGAAATAGCGAGTAAGGAATAAATAAACAATATTGCATTTATGTATAGTGTACAATAATAATTAATTATTATCAATTCAGCCTCAAAGGTTTTAAATTCTCAATGATTCTAATGCATTTATTAAGTCTAAGGAAAGAAAAACTGTACTTGCATTTCTATGTTAAAGGACAACTCCACCTTCATAAGAACATCTTCTTTTAGAAAGAATGGCCTCTTTAAAATATGTTGATATATCATAGTTTGTCCTATGAATCCATTACTGTATGCCTGCTATGCTTCTGGATGCCTCATGGAAACTGAGCAATTTAGAAACCTGTACTGAGCCTGCACTGAGCCTGGGCATGCTCAGAAAAGGGGGATTAACATTCAGTCATTGGCTGTGATGTCAACTGTCAAATCCATAACTGACAGTTGCTAACTGGAAGAACCAGGAAGCAGAAACAGGGGAAACTGGACATTGTGCAGGATTTCAGGTTAGGGGGGTGATTTACCTGTATGTGAGTTTTTCATTTTAGAGCTGGACTTGCCCTTTAAGTAATCCACCACTATTTCTATACATGTGTGAAAGAGCCATGATAATAGAAACTCATTTTAGTAATATGCAAACACTATTGCATCTAGGCTGAGCAATTAATATGAGAAAACAATATATACAGTAGGCGCTGTTGTCTGGCCTGGCTTGTATTTGGTAAGAAGCAAGTGGTAGTAATATCAGACAGCTTACAGCTCTTCAAAAGAGAAATGGACTAATTTCCCACAAACTCTCAGTGACCTTGTAAAATATTGGTTATTTTACATGCGCCATAGTATAACTGTGACCTCCATTTATCTTTGATATAATAAATATTGTTCAGTGATTTAATGTACCCATTGCTTCCACTGCTGTCAAAGAAATGAAGGAATACATTTCAGTAGCACTTTACAGAATGCACTTACCCAAAGTCACAGCATTAAACATGCAATGATGGTATTCAACCCATGCAAAATAAATCACACAGATCCCCCAGTTATTTCACCCATGGCTTAACTTTATAATTATGACAAATATCGCTGGTGTTTTTCTAACCACAAGCAAATCAGTACACTTCCCAGGACAGTTCTATTATTTTTGTTTTCAAATCGCCCACAAGCAAGTTGAAGGGGTCATATTAAATACCTGCTAAACTTGGCCCCTTAGGGATATGTGGGTATTTGGGATTTTATTAAATAAAATGAATCTTGTCATAGTGATGTGTGCTTCTAGTGTAGCTTTAGCTTTAAACAATTTAAAACAAAATGCATTTTACTTTTTGTGAAGTTGTTATAATATTCCATTATGCCCAAAAAAATCTGTATGTGTCCCTGTTAAACAGCAGGACAGCACTTTCTTGTTACATTCACAAGCTTCTTAGCTGTCATAAACAGACTTTCCCATGTAGAAACAAATGAGTTAAAATAAGATACGGTCTATAAGGTCTATACCTATACACTGCAACTATACATTGTTAGAAGTATTTTAATGCAGGGTGTTTTTTTATGGCTGTGGAGACAAAACCTCTGTCTAATAGATATAAAATTTCAGTGCCCACAGTAAAGACCCAACAGTATCCTATAGGTGGTACAACTTGGTAGCAAAATACCGTGATGTGGCACATTTTGCACCACGGCCTGTTTTTTTATGACTGCAGCAAAAAATAATGATTGCTTTGTCAAAATATACATACAGATAACAAATTTGCAATACAGCACTTTTATAAATTCGCCACTTACTCAGAGTACACACTTTTTTGATTTACAATACAAAGGGTGGGATGACATAATACAAAAGAATATTAAATAGAATAAATTACTGACATTCCAACCAGCCATCCATATACAAACCATAATATAATACCGTATACCAAAATAAGCAAATAAGCCACTAAAGGCCTTCAGAAAATGTTTTTTGTATCTACTTATTTGAGGACATTACAAATAATTCTAAAAGCGTTGTTCAATAAAAGTTCTTATCATTTAAAATGGTGCTAATTTTGCCCCAACCAATCAGATCTTAGCTTTCAAATGTTAAATAAGATCTGATTGGTTGGGGCAAAATTAGCACCATTTTAAACGATAAGAACTTTTAATGAATCTCCCTGCAAATCTTTTCAGGTCTAGACATGATATTTACCCCTTATTATTTTCTACCAGTTACTGCATATGGGGATTGGTCGGTGCCATGTGTGCAGGTTCCCTTCGCGATATGCCGACAGATACCAATGTGATCTGTCAGCACATTGCGATGGAAATCATATGTGTATGGCCACCTTTACTATCAGCCATTCCCACTACATGCTTAGACCATTGAGGTTAATTCATCCTGTCCCCAAAATTGGCCAATTGCAAGCAGCAGCTATTCCTGAATATTATTGTTAGGCTGTGATGATAAAGCTATTGGAATGGGACAGCCTATTGTGGGTTTTGAACCAGCGGTTGTCATAACACTGTATAACAGAAAGGAAAACAAATTGATTAATGTTTTGGGCTTTAATCATTTTGTGTAAATTGACATCAGTTATAACTGCCTTCAATAAAATGACTTTCCCATTGCTCATTGCAAGCAAACCAGGGCAAACAAATCCCTATACTCTCCCTGCTAACAACTAACTCTGTATCATGATAAATGGGCTTGACTGCTTTTTAAAGATGCTGGTAGGACTAGAAAAACAACCAGTAGAAATAAAAAGGTGAGAAATGGGACAGACAGGGGTATAAATTGTACTTTTACATCTAATCACTTTTACTTGAATTCCTTCATTGTTTTGGCAGCATTACTTTCTGAGAAGGTTTCGGTTTCCAAATTTGTTGATAACGCTAAAATACTTTCCAGACCTGTTAAATGATATATAACATTTAAGTACAACAGAGGATAGAATTATGCTGACTTGTCATTTCTTCTAGTGTTTCCTGCAAGTATCGCAGGTGCTTTGAGTCACCATTATGCTTGCAATTTCAATCTGGATATTAATCATTTACTTTATAACAAGTCTAAACAAACACCCAGCATTTTCTACTTATCTGCCCTTGCCTTCAATGGACAAAACACAATGACACTTCTAAAGTAGTTATCACATAAGAAGTATCGTTCTGCGGTCACAGGATATATGCAGGCAATCAATGTAACCTAATCTGCCTCGATAGTTACTCCTAATTCTTTTTCTATAGAGCTTTTAAAACTTTTTACACTTTTACAAAAAAAAAGCAGTTGGATTTATTGGATTGAAAGTTTAATATACAAAATAATAACTCACTGAGAAATAAAATATACTTTTGAGGACATTTATCACAAGAAAATGCACAGAGAGGGTTATTTATGGTATTGGACATAATTGCTAGGCCCCCACATACACATAACTCACCAAGGCCTGGTAATGGCAAGTAATGGCTGCTTAACACTGATATTGGCAGAAAGTCAATTTTACTCCTAGTAAAGACACATTTGGGTTTTAGTTATGGTTAATTGTGGCTAGTGAACCCTTTATATGAGTAATGTCACCATACATACCCCCCAAAAAGACATATATTTACAGCTTATCGTCTGACAATAGTTTTATAAAGATCCTCTTAATATTTATAGTAACAGTAATTCATAGTATAAGTCTGACTTGATCACACTATACAGTATATACAGTATATATATTTTAGAAGTTGACCAGACAAAATGGCAGCTATCATTATAACTCAGTTAATTGTCTCTTTAAAAAAAGGTACTTTTTCCCCATAAATCTGTGTTTTGTAAATTAAAAAATCTTAAACTGTCTGTAGATTTCACTATATTTTTCTGTAATGCCACATTCCTACAAAACAGTAGAAACTTATAAACAATCTTTCAACTGTATTATCACTTTCTGTTTTATGAGTAAATAGGTTCTTAAATATCTATGATGATTTTTTTGAGTGCCATAATTCAAAATATCAAAACAAGGTATAACCATGCTATTACATCCATGCTATTATAAGGCCATATAAAAAAGTGATATCAAATATAAGAATTTTCTGTAATATCGAGTATTTTAACAATTCACCAAATAATTTATTTCATAAATAATGCAAACATCATGATTCCTATGGGTAGCAGATGTTGTAATGGCAATTTCATTGAATAGCTTTAAAAGTGGGCTGGATAAGTTCATAAAACTAAAAAATATTGTAAAATAACTGTTAAAATTACTGATTGACCATAATGTTTCACTGTATAGCAAAGCTTTAAAGGGGAACTGTGGTCTCCAAAAAAGTTGAGTTTAAATGAAAGGCCAGTTTCCTTCCTTTAAAAGGAGCCATCAAGTTAATGGGTGGGAGGCTGACATTTTCCTAAGCTAGGGGGTAGGGGGGTAGGAGGGTGTCAGAGTGGCCCACAGCACCTGTGAGCGGGTGGGGCTTAGGCACCCGGGAGTGAGCGGTGCCACATGGGGCTGTAAGGGAAGGGCCAAGGGGGGCCTGCAACTGGAGGGACCATGGAGTCCATGAGTGGGAGGGACCAGGGGGGCTGCAAAGGGGAGGAGACACAGGGCAGATTGACAGGTTTCAGAGCAGGAAGCAGGAAGTGCAGGGGGCCTGGTGCAGGGGACCTGGTGATGCTGCTGCCATATCACACACAAAAATGTAAATATCTTCAAAACTATGTAAAATAAACAATGGAAATAAATTGCAAAAACTCTCAGGAGAGCAATTCCTATCGATTTACCTAAAGTCATTTTTGGACCACAGTTCCTCTTTAAAGATGGTTTATCCATGGTTGCAAAAATGTTGTGATTCTTAATATTGCAAGCTAAGATTTAGCATTAGAATAGCAGGATTTAAATGGCACTTTCAATGCAGCAGATTACAGGATTTAAACACAGAATAAATAGTGCAAAATTCTTTTAACAGTCCATCACAATAACAGGCATTGGGACTCTCGGTATATTAAAAAATCAGTTGTTTGCTTGTTCCATGATTCTTGTGTTAGTCTCTATGGGAGTTGCCTTGGCTACAGTTGAGTTTGTTTCAAATTCAATAATAAAATATGATATATTTAATTACATGTATATATAACCCATTTTAATTAAGGGGGAAGTTCAGTGCAAATACAGTACATATGCTTTTCAGAAAGAAGAGCAGTATTTTTTCATTCCAATGACCTTAATCTGCCCATTCAGCATTGTGTCTGTTTATAAATAAATGCAACCGAAATACAGACTTCCTGTTTGCAGGACCCCTAGTAGAGACCATTATGGTTTTGCCCAGCGCCTGGGTTGATTCAGTTGCTCAGTAGAGATCTGAGCATCTCTGACCCATCCAACAGCCAATTAGTAGAAATAACTGTTAGGAACATTCCAAGGATGTGGTGCATCCTTGGAAGAAGAAGGACCGTTAGAACCTGAAATGGCAGCTCACTAATGTCAACAGCAGGGAACAGCAAAGGGTATGAAATCAACTGATTTTTCAAAATGGGAGAGATTATGTAGAATAACTAAGAAGGCATCACACAAACTAACAATTTAAAAATATTGATAATTTCCACTGAACTGTCCCTTTAAATAAAACACGAAAACATGTTATATTAATAGTTAAAATGAAAAAGCAAAGCTGATCTTTCTGCAGCCACTTGGTGGAGATCATTGATAAAACAGTAACAATTATCACAATTTAAGAACTGTGTTTCCATGTGTGAGCTGCATTATATACTGTATAGCAATGTGTCGGTGTCTATCTAAAGCAGAAGTGTTTTAATAAGTTCAAGATCAGTGTTTATTCTTTAATTCTAGTTGTAATTATAAACGCAGTGACAGAGGTTAAACACTCAGCCTGGGGGATAATAACTGGAGGGTGTCTTTTGCTGAAAGAGCACTAAATATTTAGAATAAACCAATAGCAGAGGAGGATAAAAAATGTTTTAAAAAGCTTAAAAAACCTGAATGACCAGGGTGACACAAAATGCTATGAAGGAAATATAATATCAAACAGTTTTTTTTTTTACCTACCTTATTCCCGCAATGCAGTAATTACTTTA
Source organism: Hymenochirus boettgeri (assembly GCA_019447015.1). Lineage (NCBI taxonomy): Eukaryota > Metazoa > Chordata > Amphibia > Anura > Pipidae > Hymenochirus > Hymenochirus boettgeri. The sequence goes on from CM033469.1 coordinate 243,415,751, forward strand.
TGGCTGCAACTACATAGCGTGCCAGCTGGCATTAAATACTTACGTGCGCACAGCTGCACAGCGTCTGGTAAATTGGCTTACTATGGCTGCGCGAGTGTCTCTTCTGCCACATCAGGGGTAAGTCATGCTAACAATCGTAAACCGGTTAGCGTGACTTTAAAGGGAAAGTCCAGCCCTAAAATGAAAACTTACATACAGGTAAATCTCCCCCCAAAACTCTAAACAGTAATAGTTTGAAATCTGAAATATGTAAGTCTAACCTGAAATCCTGCACAATGTCCTGTTTCCCCTGTTTCTGCTTCCTGGTTCTTCCAGTTAGCAACTGTCAGATATGGATTTGACAGTTGACATCACAGCCTATGACTGAATGTTAATCCCCTGTCTGCCTCTTCTGAGCATGCCCAGGCTCAGTACAGGTTTCTAAATTACTCAGTTTCCATGAGGCATCCAGAAGCATAGCAGACATACAGTAATGAATTCAGATGGCAAGGTAGGTTATATCAGCATATTTTTTAGAGGCCATTCCTTCTAAAAGATGTTTTTATGAGGGTCGAGTTGTCCTTTAAGCCATTATGGATTACCTCAAGAGAGTCTCTGCATAAAGCGCCCTGCACCTGTCTTGCTTGACATATAGAGCAAACAATGACAACTCCTGAGATGCAACAAACTGTGAAAAGCCTTTCCAAGGAATCCCCGTTTCAAGAAAGGAGAGTAACCTATAAAGAGTCAATTTTTTTTTTAACTTCATGTTTATTAAACAGTATAAATTGTGACATACAGTTGTAACATTTGTCAGATAACAATAATACATAACAGCAGTAATTCTGAATAGGGATACAACTATATTGTATATCACTCAAAATAAGCAAATGGTAATTTTAAATATTCTCAAATTACATAACTATATACAGGGTACCAGTTTCCTTTAAAGACTACATATAGCTATTAATTGTTGTTCATAATGGGAATGGGGGTAGGGTGGAGGGTGGGGGAGAGGTATGAGGGGGGAGGTATGGGAATGGGACACACGTAACAGCAGAATTATAAAACTGAGTCTTGGCTATCTAGCCACGGATTCCATACCTTTGTGAATTTATTTGGGCAGTCTCTGTTTCGATATAGTATTTTCAGGTACAGTAGTGTGCCATTAATTAGGGCCTTCCACTGCTTTAAGATAGGCTGGTCATGAGCCACCTTAAGTATAACAGTTTTGCAGGCAAAGAATAAGTATTCACACAGAAAGATTGTTTGGTACTTAGTCCAGTGGTCTTCATCAAATATACCTAATATACAGGATTCGCCCTTGAATGGTACAGATGTGTCACACAGGTTTGAGAGAAAGGAGACTACCTGATACCAGAAAGGTCTTACTCTTGGACATGTACAAATGAGGTGCCAAAAGTCTGTTTGATCCTGGAGACATTTTGCTCAGGTATGCGGTTTTATGGAGGAAATACGGTTCAGTCTCTTGGGAGTGAGGTATGTTTGATGTAAAATATTGAATTGAATTAGCCTGTTATTGGCGGAGGGAGAGACTTTTGTGTGAGAATCAGCAAAATCAGTCCAGGAGTCCAGGATTAATTGTGGAAGGTAATTTTGCCATTTTGTTGTTAGTGTTTGAACTGAAGTACTTGACTGGCGTTCAATGAGCTTGGTATAAAACGGGAAGAGCTTGCATACCTTATGCCAATTGCTGGGTGTTTTGTCAGTTCAATTATTGGACAGATATGGAATTCCATTTGAAGGCAGTGTTTTAATTGAAGATATCGGAAGTGGTAGGTATTCGGCAGGTCATATTTCTGTTGGAGGTCTTCAAATGAGTGGATTGTATTGTTTGTTATAACATCTGCAAAGGAATATTTGTTTGTTTTCCCAGTTCTTACTTGCAAGTGCTGTTAGTTGTGGGAAGCTTTTGTTGTGCCAGAGGGGCGTTTCAGGAGGGATACCAGAGTTGTTTACAATAATATTTGTGGCTGACCAAGTTTTGACCGTTAAGGTGGGTATTACTTTTCCCCTACCGATAAGATGCTTTTTTGGGTTTTGTAAAAACCCAAAAATGCCAAGAGTGTTCCTGTTAAATACTGCTGCAACATTTTTTCAGAGCCTGTAGGTGAGTGTTTGTGGTCCATCCAAGTCTGTAGGTATCTCAGTTGTCCGGCAATGAAGTATAGATAGAAATTTGGTAAAGCAAGGCCTCTGTGAGATTTCAAGCATTGTAAGTTTGTTAATTTTGTTCTGGCTCTGCCACTGCCCCTCAGGAAACTTGCCATTAAACTATTAAGTTTTCGGAAGAAATATTGGGGGACCAATGCCAATGCGTGTTGAAGGGTGTAGAGCTGTTTGGGTAATAGGTTAATTTTGATGAGATTGATCTTCCCCAGGAGGTTGAGCAGTAATTGTTTCCAGGTAGCGAATAACAGCTGTATATTTAGTTTATAGAAGAATGTTGGTGAAATAGTGATGAAGATGCCCAGGTATTTAAAATAGTCTACCAGCGGATGGGGCAAGGTAGTGTAGTGGGGTCGATAGTTGGGTTATCCATGGGGTATAGCGCAGATTTTTTCCAGTTCATTTTCAGGCCGGAGTAAGGTGCAAAGATATCCAGGATTTGGACCAGGATTTGTGTGCATTGTCAAGAAATAGAATGACATCGTCAGCATATAGTCCCAGTGTTTCGGTTGTGTCTCCTAGTGTAAATCCTTTTATTGAGGGGTTTCAACGGATTTTGAGTGCCAGGGCTTCGATCGCCAAGTCAAATAACAGGGGCGAAAGGGGGCAGTCTTGCCTGGTGCCACGGGTTAATGGAAATTTTTGTGAAGTTGCTCCATTGATTGTCAGGTATGCTAGAGGTTCTTTATATAGGATTTGAAGCCAGTTTATATACTTGTTGTTGAATCCTGCAAAGACAGGCCCATAATAAATCCCACTAAAGAGTATTGAAGGCTTTCTGCATATCCAGCGAGACTATTATGCCATTACCTGTGTTGTCGTGGTTTATTTGTGATTGGATTAGTGTTCGCCTCAGATTAATTGAAGTGGATTTCCCAGGAAGGAAGCCAGTCTGGTCTGGATGAATAAGATCCAACATTACTTTCTGTATACTATTTGCCAGAATCTTGGCCAGAATTTTATAGTCATTGTTTAAAAGGGAGATAGGCCTGTATGATGAGTTCAGATCAGATGGTTCTTTGCCGCCTTTAAGTAGTATGATGATATTAGCCTCGTAGAAAGAGGGTGGAAGTTGTGAATGGTTGTAGGCAGTTTGCAGGGTGTTTAAGAGCTGAGGGGCTATTATTTTTTCATATTTTTTGTAGGGTTCAATTGGGAGAATGTCCGGGCCTGGGGCTTTGCCTGACTGAAGATTGGCTATTGCTGTTTGCACCTCTGTCAACGTGATGTCCGCTTCGAGGGAGTCCAGTTGTGCTGGTTCCAATGTAGGGAAATCAATATCTGCAAGGAAATCGAAAATATTGTCCAGAGTTGAGTTAGATCGAGAAGTGTATAGATCGGAGTAATAATCTGTGAGCGCCTATAGAATTTCTGGGGTGGAGGTTATTAGGCCTTTGTTGGGATCCTGTATATTGATAATACATCTATTGGATGTTTGAGCTTTCATTAGATAGGTTAGAAGTTTGGCGGACTGGTTTCCTGCTTCGAAGCACTGCGATCTTTGGGGAAAAAAAGTTCGTGTTTTGCCGTTTCTTTCATATATATTTGAGATCTTCTCTGGGCGGTAAGAAATTCAACATAGGTTTCTTCAGAGGGATTTAACACATACTGTTGTTCCATGATAAACAGCTGTGTATTTAGTGTCCTCTACCAGCTTCGTGGTTTTTTTGATATTGGTAATAGCCGAGTGTAGTTTACCTCTCAAATAAGTTTTGAAACCATCCCAATATGTGCGGGTCAGAGATTCCGTCTGGTTCAATATACAGTATTCGGCTATAGAGTCGGGTAATGGTTTGGGTTCTGGTAGGAGTGTCAACCAAAAGGATTTCAGTTTCCAGGGTTTGTGACCTGTTGTATTTGGTTGGGTAAGTTGCATGAGGATTGGTGAGTGGTCCCGAGGTGCCTCTTGGCATATGTGGTATATGCTCAATATGTGGTGCTGCTAGGGTGTTTCCAAAGATATACAGGATTATTCAGATAGTGACTGGTGTGTGGTAGAGTGACAAGTAAATTTGGATTTAGTCGGTTATGCTTTCGCCATATATCGATCCATCCGATTTCAGTTGTTAATAGTTGTAGTGGGGATGGGGGGTTATTGCCACGGTGAGAGAGTGCTTGCGGCTGTAGTCTCATGAAGGGTCCATTAGCAGGTTGAAGTCTCCCATACACACCAATCTGGAGTTTTCCATATATCGTTTGTATTGGGTAGTGCAAGCTGAAAGTGTTCTTGAGGCGGTGGCGTCCCAGGGTAGAGATAGAGGGAGGGAGGGAGGTAAGAGGGGGAAGGAGGGGGGAGAGAAGTGGTATGAAGGCATTTGCAATAAATTGTACTCTGTATTCATTCTGTTCACATTAATAGAAAACGGGCATTCTAAGTTAACAACATATAACCATAGACATTTAAACCATTGAACAATTGTTAGTACGTTAAACTGAAAGGGTTTAAGGGGCTGTACTACCATAATGATGGTTTTGTACGTTAGGGGACTGCAGGTCCCGGGCTTATTTAGGGGTATGGGCCTGTTACGGAATGTGGTGTATGTAAATGGAGATGGGGTGTGATATTGGTTGTTCAGTGGAAAGGAGAGGCATCCATGTTACAGGGGTGATAGTAAGATAAGAAAGATAGTTATGTAGGTATATAAATAGGAAGATTAGAATTATAGCTCGGTACTGCTATATTCCGATTTGATGCGGTGACAGATATTTAACAGTAGGTTGAGAGTAGTGTTTGAAGGGGGGGGGGGTTGTGGTGGTGTGTGTTAGTTGCAGTATATAGACCTTCAATACATTGTCAATGCTAAAAAAAAGGGGGGGAGGGTTATGAAAAATGCATACATTACAGTCTTATATATTGTAGTTGTGGCCCTGTGGTCGGAAGATTATGGGGCTGTTCGATTTAAGCGGGTTTGGGTGTGTAGTAAAGTCTTATATTAACTGTAGCTGGTCGCAAGTTTCTTAGTCCTTACTGTTCCTTGAGGTTACACAATAGATGGCAGTTGTCACTGCGTAGTATGAGTAAAGCTTGAGATTGGTTAAAATCACAACTGAGGCCAAGTGCCTAGCTTATGTAATAAAAATTGGGGCATAGTAAGATGTTTACAGCAGGGTAATACTCATGTAGCGAGCGACGAGTGTTCATACCTGTCGATCCCATGGGTTGTTATGTGTGTGGAGGGGGGGGGAGTTCCCATGCCAAAACAAGTAGGGCACAAAGACAAGAGGAGGCGATGGTATCCATCCAGGTGATAGAGGGAGGCAACAGGCCTCCGGGCCGCATCAGCTTGTATCTCCAGGGTGATGGGTACGGATCCAAGACATCGTGTTCTCAGGAGTTTCGAAGAATCGGGTGATTGTTCCATCGATCACTCTGAGCTTGGCCAGATACAGCATGGAGTATTTGAGGCCTTTTGCTTGAAGTTGTTTCTTAACTTCCACAAACAACGCTCGGCGTTTCTGTAGGTCCATCGAGAAATCCGCAAAGATATGTATTTTCAAATTTAAGTTCTTCTTTGAGGTGGTCGCAGTATCGAGTCCCGGTCCTTTAAGCTAAGTAGTCGGCCAATGAATGGATCCTGGTGGTGGTGGTGTAGGCGGGATCCTGTGAGCTCTTTCCACAGCGAAGGTGGAGGCCTGTGCCAGATCTTGGAACTGGGACCAGAGCCAGTCTTCAATGAAGGTTTCAGGAGTGCGGCTTTCAGCACCTTCTGGTATACCCAAAAATCGAAGGTTTTGTCGCCTCAGGCGGTTTTCCAGGTAATCCAAGTTCTGCTGTAACTGCTGCACTGTGGCCTGTAGTGGGTTTAAGGAGTCCTCAATCTGGGAAATCCTTCCTTTGGCCTCGCCCACGCGGTGGTGCATTTTAAGCATATCCTGGCGCAGTAGGCCCGTATCAATTTTGACCTCTTCTATCGCAAAGGCTAATGAGGCCCTGCTTTCCTGTATAGCGGTAAGTAGTTGTGCATGCACTTGTGCCAGCGTGACATCTGTGGTACTAGCATTAGTATCAGCCGTTGGTGCTGTGCTGTCCCCGGTGCATGGGCCATGTGGTGGTGTTTCATGGCCTGTCGGCCTCCTCCTTGCGTTCAGAAACGGACCCATCCTTTTAATCTTTAGGTTTTGTCATCTTGAGGAGTTATAGGGTACTTTTATAAGATAAGTAGGTAACAGGCAGCAGTTATTAGTCAACAGGTATAATTTGGGCCCGGGAGCTCTGCTTCACACGTCCGCTCAGGAAGCCAGCTTTGCTCTGCCCCCAGAGTCAATTTATTTTAATTTGAAAGATAAAAGTAGAAAAGGCAGCTAGAAAGCTTAGGGAGAGAGGGGCCAAAAGAAGCAAAAAACCCTTCACTGAGCATAAAAGCAGAGAAACACCATCTTATAACAGAAGGCATCTTGCAGTCTCATGCTATATGAATAGCATTGCCCACAAAGCCTAAGAAACAAGAAGTAATTTCTTACTCCCAGGTTCCCCAGAGTAAGGGGCAGAGATATGCAAAACACTCCTTTATTTGAGAAACATAGGGAAATAGGATTCTCTTCTTTTTTAGTTTTTAAACTTAATAGTTTGCATATTGTATATATTTTGTCTACTTTTTGAAAATGTCTTTTCATTGTGGGATTATATATACCATATGTTATAACCCTGTAAATTAACATTTTAACAAGTGCCTTTTAAACCTACATGTATATACTTATCCACACTGAGTATTATTAATACACAATATATGGATTGTATTTTATCTCTCACATTAGAAGGATTATTTTGTCACTTGAAACATTAATTTTGAAACATATATTATGTCATGTGGTATTCAAACAGACTGGATGAAAAGGAACAAAAGTTTCAGGTCTTAATGGCAAGGTTGGATTGTGAGCAAACATCCATGCTCAGACTGGGCTGTAGTTATTTGCCTGTTCTCTTGTTTGCACTCCTCTTTCAGCACAGCATGAAAAAATAACTTTCTCATTTCATATTTTATTGGTGGCTTAAAAAGTATTCTTATAAACCAAATACCAGAGCAAATGATGTAAACTCGTTTTTGACAAGGTTCTGCTTCGCTGCAAGCCAGTAAAATGCTACACAAAAGAAACTGACATTTTATGAGGTCATTTTTTTTTTACTTAATGCTGGGAAATATGAGTGATGTTCATCAGATAAGAATTTGTTCAGCCCTGATTTCACATTAATTGATTTAACAGCAGCAGAGGGGTAACTACCAGGGGAGCAGCCCCTATGACTGCAGGGGGCCCCTTCTTCTTACTTTACCTAAGATAGGTACAGCCCCGCCACATAGTAATTCAATCTGCAAAATACAGTGCTGTGAAATAAATAGAACTTAATTTTGCAGTTTGAATTACTGCGCAGTGTCATCTTCCTTATATACTTCATATTGGAATGGTTCCTGACACTGATGGGAATTGAGCAGTGGGAAGGTGAGGACCCCTCCAAAGATACCTGGTATTTGGTGTGCTTATTATATTTTGGTCAGAAAGATACAGCCTCCCCCAGAAAATCATTATGAAATCATTATGAAAAACCCATGATTACTGTAGAAATGCATTACAGGGCATGTCCACCCACCTTTGGGGGTAAGGTAGGTAACCCTAACCCACCCCCCAACTGGCGCAATATTTCTTTTAAAAAGTCCCCGGATTTTTACTTACACTGCCTTCTCTCCCGCGGCGATCCGATCCGGCCTCCTGCTTGAGAGGCAGACAATCACAGACATGGCTGACATCACTAGAAATGTTGCGGGAGAGAAGACTCTGTAAGTATGGATCGGGGGGTGTTTTTTTAAAAATGTTGTGGCGCTTGGGGACGGGCAGGGGTTACTTACCTTACCACCAAAGGATTTCACCTTAGGTGCAACAGTGGCTAAGGATGGATCTGGATGGTGGGAGGGAGAGGGGGGGGGGGGGTACTGTGCATGCTCCAGACCTTGATGAGTGAGCTGACATTTCAGGTTCTGTAATGGTCCTTCCTCCCAGAATGCAGATCTCTATTAGGGGTCCTACAAACTGCAAGTCAGTATTTCAGAAGCATTTATTTATACACAGTCAAAAAGCTGAATCGGCAGGTTAAGCTCATTAGGAGAGAAAAATACTGGGTTTTTTTCTTAAAAGTATATGTATGTGCAGTGAACTTCCCCTTTAAAGTTTATGTATACTGAAAAAATTACTTTGCGTCATCTTAATCTATAAATGGATACATGTAAGTAGCACTTACTCTGAGGTGTGTGTGTTGCTGCATGCCTTCAATACAATACTTGTTTTGGTCAGGCTCTGATCACTGACCTGACTATTTTCCCCACATACCAACTGTCAAAACTGCATACAGTATACAGCACACCAACTGTCAAACCATTCCAGCTACAGCAAAACAGCTTACAGAAATGCTGAAATGTAAGATGTTTCAGATTGGATATCTATTGAAATATGGGGCAGATCAACAAAAAAGCGGTACAGTGATAGTTGAGATGAATTATAGTTTCCACTAATGGGCAATTTAAAAAACGAATTTTCCCGTGTACATATCCTTTAAGTGCTGCATAGTAAGTAACTGAGCTGCTCCGGCTAACTCTGCTTCAATCCACCACAAAGCTGTCTATTCCTCTGGTCTTGTGAGCTGAAAAATTCTTCAATTAGTTGCATTGGGTCTGAGAGGCTCCTTAATTAATCAGGTTGCACACCCTTAAAGGAATTGTACACTGAAAAATCTTTTTGCCTCATTTCAATCTACAAATGAATACTTGTAAGTAGCACTTGTTTTGCTCAAGCCCAGTCCCACCAGCCCCCTGCCAGACTATCTGACTCTCTGTGAGGGCAAGCATGCTCAGAAATCCCAATAAGACAGAATTGGGCGAGGGAATTTCCCACATACCAACTGTCACCATTTCAACTACAGTAAAACTATACATAACAGAAACGTTAATAAGGCACTTGATTGACAGCTGAAATGTAAGATGTTTCAGCCTGGATATCTAAAGAAATAAGGTACAGAGCAACAAAAAATGGTACAGTGATAGTAAGAAGAATTATAGTTTCCAGTTATGGGCAATTTAAAAAAATGTATTTCCTAGTGTACATATCCTTTAAAGAAGTACAAACATATATTATGATATGCAAGATTTTTAAGGATCCCCCCCCCCCCAAAAAAACCACTTAGGGCTAGGCGACACCAGTACCTTTTAATCGTGATCCATTCTCGATTGCAATCCGCTAGAAAAAGCGCACACTAATTGTGGTGGCCAGATTAGTGTGCTTCCAAGTGCTGTGCATGCAATCCATTAATCGGAGCGAAATGCTATCTGCATTTTTGCACAATCACATCTGTTCCTTTTGCGCAATCGCAGTGCATGCTTTCATGCCTGTTTCCAGGGCGCTGGTGCATTTTGCATTGTGGTCTCAGCCTAACAAACTGTTCTGAAGTTCTGAAAGAAGTTAATGGATTTTTACAAGAGATACTTTTAGCTTTATTTTCTTAATCCAATCTGAAGGACGAAACATTTTGCTTATTTTGGTGTTGGAAGAAAATTTTTCACAGTTCACTATATCCATCCATATCCATCAAAAGAATTCTGACTCTGACTGTAGTTTCTGTAGAAGGTGCCCATAACTAGAGATAAACACATTTGGTTTGTTGTGCCATTGGACATAGTTTCAGCTCACAACTCCACCTGTCAAAACTGAAGTTCGACGCTGAAATTATGACATTTCATTGCCAGATGGTCTGATTGTGGTAGTTCCTCATCAAGATTAGGTTGGTAATTTCAAAAGTGGAACTAGGAGTTCCAATAGGAAATCAGGTTCAGGATAAAACCCATGATGATAAATATCTTTTTTAGCCTCTTGGAATGTCTCCACTTTGTTATCGCAGGAGATAAAAAAAATCTGCCCCAAATTGTTACCTCTCATCACTGTGCTTTCATATATAATGTGCTGAAAATGTAGAATATGTTGCTGAAGCTCATCTGGATATCTGTTCACCTTTCCAAGAATAGTAATATCTAGAATATCTAGGGTGGGTTATAATTCACATTCTATCTTCATGGTAGAGTTTTAATTATATAGAGTTTATCAGGGCAGGATAACATTTCTGATAGATATCTCAGTGTGTTATCACCTGACATCTCAGGTTTGGGATGTATACAGTACAATACTTTTAACATTCACACGCAGCATTTGAATTTTCATTGTTCCATTTAAGGGGTCACTTAGTTTAAGGGACATCTATACTCCCAAAAACATATTTTTCAAAAACTGGTTATGTAGATTAATGTTCTGGGAGATAAGAGTGAGTACTTTTTCTAGATGCAAGCTTGGAAAGTTGTTATCATAAACTTCTAGTTTGAGTGCCTTGGCCAAATGTTCTTTATTTTGCACAGGGTATTAAAGAAATGTAAAGAAAATCCAGAATTTGCAATTATGACACAACGTAATTGGGATGTAATGGGGCAATACACTAGCTTTGCATTAATTGGCCTGTAATTGAGATGGTATTTACATTCTAATATGTAATGAGGAGATATTAGCTAGCAGTGTATTATCTGGTTCGTAATTAAGTGACATGCAGAAGCTCTTAATACAATATTAAGAAATGCAATAACATGGTTTAAAGAAGCCTGTGCCAGTGTGAATATGTACCTTGACTAGTGGTATGCAAACTTACCCTTTGTACTAATTAGCATTAACAACATCTCACCCCAACCCAAGAATACTTGAGAAACAAGATAGGTGGTGATGGCTGTAAATGCCAGAACCCAAATTTAGCCCCAGTCTGCAGTTTTAATATATCTACATTCCTGGTGTTCTCTGAGGTTGAAATTAACATAAACATATTTTCGAAAAATAAAACTGCAGGTTAAATGGAATTTTTTTTTTACCTTGGTCAAGAGTACAGACATATAGAGTATGGTCAAGAGTACACATAATCATACCTGGTCTAAGAAAAACCCCTGCTAACAGACAACACTCTGAGTGGGAAAGTCAGTTAACAAATTTGAGTTAAAAACATTCTTAAAGGACAACTCCACCCTCATAAGAACATCTTATAGAAAGAATGGTCTCTTTAAAACATCTTGATATATCATAGTTTGTCCTATGAATTCATTACTTTATGCCTGCTATGCTTCTGGATGCCTCATGGAAACTGAGCAATTTAGAAACCTGTACTGAGCAGGTACTGAGCCTGGGCATGCTCAGAAGAGGCAGACAGGGGATTAACATTCAGTCATTGGCTGTGATGTCAACTGTCAAATCCATAACTGACAATTGCTAACTGGAAGAACCAGGAAGCAGAAACAGTGGAAACAGGATTTCATGTTAGACTTACATATTTCACATTTCAAACTATTACCGTTTAGGGTTTTGGTGGGTGATTTACCTGTATGTAAGTTTTCATTTTGGGGCTGGACTTGCCCTTTAAGAAAGGCTCCCATTGATTTCTGTATATGACGGTAAATAATAAAATTAGGATATTTCCAAGGATAAAGATAATTCTTTGGCTTACAGAAAACACTGAAGAGTGACGGGTATACATTATCCCAGCTTGTGGTAAAATGTATATGTAAAGAAAAGATTAAAAGGACAACAAAAAATGGAGTTGTTGGCCTTCCATTTAAATGCTTTTAGTGGCGTTTCAGTGGAAGGCAACAAGTAAGTGCTGAGACTAATGCATTAAACTGTTTTCTGTCTTCCATAGTTCTTTACTAAGCACAGGTCATTGCCGTTAAAGCACTGCTGTTTACACAATGCTACAATATGAAGCAATGTCAATAAACATTTTAAAAATTCTTGATGTGCCCCTGTGACAAGCTGTATGCACAGAACATGTCAGTAATAGGCTAAATAGGTTTGCTTGAATAAACACTTATAACAAGTCAAGGCAGCGTACATGTAAAAGTGAAGAAAAATGATACATTTTTTCTTTTGAGTTAAGCCTTTTCTTAAAGACTGAACAGAAAAAACAATGATCTCAGAGTCACTATAAAGACAAATTGCAGCAAAATCACAAATGCTTTACTTTCAGGTGCCTTCAAGGTCAATGTCGATTGGAGCTGTAAAGATTCTTCATCTCAATAGTTTCTTTTGCTGTCATTCGCTAAGATGAATGGAGCCTTCAGGCTCATATTCACCAAGTAATGTAGCTGCACACACTGATGGCTTCATTTACATGACAATTCTCTACCCAGTGCAAACCACAACCAAAACACTGGGGCAATCTCTCAAGTAAATATAGTAGCAGGGGCGTAACTACCATTGAGCAGGGAGAGCAACTGCAGGGGGGCCCAGAAGTCAAGGGGGCCCCATCTTCCTATTTTTCCTGTGTAATCTCCCATCTTGACTACTGTAACATTATGGTACTTGGTCTCCCGGTCTCTTATCTCTCCCCTCTACAGTCTATTTTAAACTCGGCAGCTCGGATCAATTCACTCTCCTCCAAAAGAGAGCCCGCAACCCTGATACTGCAGTCAATAGGGTGGCTTCACTCTACTGCACTTCCCTATTTATCTTTAGCTATCTCTTGGTCCCTTATGTTTCTGGACGTGCCCTGTTCTCCTCTCAAGGCAATCTTCTCTACAAACACCCTACGAACACTGCCTCCTCCCACCTTTAACCATTCTAACTTGCTGCTCCCTACCTTTGGAACTCTCTCCCTCTCTCCCTTCACCAGGTTACATCTTTTAGCTCTTTTAAACCTAAACTGTTATCCTACATTTCTAAAAAGTAAAACCAGCAGTATTAATGATTGTTCGCTGTCTGAGCACTTTATCCCTCTCCCACTTGTATCTGTATGTTGTCCCTCCCACTTAGATTGTAAGCTCTTTGGGACAGAGATCTCTTATACCCTAATCCTAATATTTCAAGGCACACCACTATCTATCTATCTATCTTATATAGATATATATCTTCATGGGTGTGCGCACTCACAATTCCTGTATAAATGCCTGGTGCTACCTAGGAGATAATATTATATTGAAGCGATATAGTCAAGGTGCACAACTAGGCCTTCATTCAACCTTTTATTGAGGGTGCAAAAACACCCGAAACCCGAAAATATATATATATATACTAGACATTAAGCCTGTTACAATAACAGGCGCTAGAAGCCCAGAGTGCCTCCATCCTCCATGTCCCAAGGCCACAGTTCCCTCTTAGTGTCCCAGACCCAGGGTCCCCCCTCTGTCCCAGAACCAGGGCCCCCTCTCTGCCCCAGACCCAGGGCCCCCCCTCTGTCCCAGACCCAGGGTCCCCCGTCTGTCCCAGACCCAGGGTCCCCCCCTCTGTCCCAGACCCGGGTCCCCACCTGTCCCAGACCCAGGGTCCCCCACTCTGTCCCAGACACAAGGGCCCCCCTCTGTCCCAGAACCAGCACCCCCCATCCCAGACCCAGGGTCCCCCACTCTGTCCCAGACCCAGCCCCCCCTGTCCCAGACCCAGGTCCCACCCCCTCTGTCACAGACCCCCCCCCTCTGTCCCAGACCCAGGGCCCCCCATCTGTCCCAGACCCAGGGCCCCTCCTCTGCCCCAGACCCAGGGTCCCCCACACTGTCCCAGACCCAGGGCCCCTCCCTCTGTCCCAGACCCAGGGCCCCCTCCCTCTGTCCCAAACCCAGGGCCCCTCCTCTGCCCCAGACCCAGGGCCCCTCCTCTGCCCCAGACCCAGGGCCCCTCCTCTGCCCCAGACCCAGGTTCCCTCACTCTGTCCAGACCCAGGGCCCCCACTCGTCCCAGACCCAGGTCCCACCCTCTCTGTCCCAGACCCAGACGACCCTCTGTCACAGATCTAGAGTCCCCTACTCTGTCCCAGACCCAGGGTCCCCTCTGTCCCAGCCCCCCCTCTGTCCCAGACCCAGGGCCCCCCATCTGTCCCAGACAGGGCCCCTCCTCTTCCCAGACCCAGGGCCCCCCTCTTTCCCAGACCCAGGGTCCCCCCTCTTTCCCAGACCCAGGCCCCTCCCTCTGTCAAAGATCCAGAGTCCCCTCCCTCTGTCCCAGACCCAGGGTCTCCCGTCTGTCCCAGACCCAGGGCCCCTCCTCTGCCCCAGACCCAGGGCCCCCTCTGTCCCAGACCTAGGTTCCCTCACTCTGCCCCAGACCCAGGGCCCCCCACTCTGTCCCAGACCCAGGTCACACCACCTCTGTCCCAGACCCAGGAGATAGAGTTACATGACATTACAGCAGAGTCATCTGTCCCCAGCCTCTCCTTCCCAACCCAGCATGATGTCCTTCAGTAAACATTTTTTTAACACTCACTGTGTTGTGAAGCTCCTAGTCAGGAATTTCAGGGTCGGATATCTGGATCTTGCATCCCCTCCCCAGAGGGGAGGACCCAGAGCCGCTCCGCCCACAAATCTCTGCAGACTGCTGGTGACTGGGAGGGAGGGGAGAAGTCAGAGTGAGAGTCCCGTAGCAGTAGCCTGTGGGAGATTGTGACGTAAGCTCTGCTCTGCTTCTTACAGTGAGTCAGAAACCTCCTGCTAGGACACACACACGGACACAGGGACGCACACTTGCATTTTATTATATAGGATATATCTAAATAAAATTTATTAACATTTCGGAACTACATTGAGGGGGACTCAATGTAGTTCCGAAACATTAATAAATATGAAAGTTAATTAGTGAGGTGTTCTCAGAACTATTCCTTTTCTGTGGCTACATTTTTTGGCAGATTGAGGCATCTGCATCCTTAGAAGCACCCGTTGACCTAAGAGTACGGACTAAGTGCAAGTGTGATTTTATTCCTGTATTTTATAATGCACAGCACTGTATCAATAAAATTATACAATACAATACAATGACAGATATAGCCTCCAAGAAAACCACTACTGATTAAGCATGCATAGGGGCCCCATCATAGTTTTGATGAGGGGGCCCAGTGATTCCTAGTTACGCCACTGTAGAATATCCATGCAAAATTTTAGGAACAGAACTTGCAACCAAACTGATTGGCAATTGAGACTTACAGGTTATAGAACTGCTATAATATAAGAACTGTCTACAAATGTTTGGTAATCTACTGTGATGCCATTCTATCTTTGCACAGGATTTTTGAACAAGAATTTGTTTTACACATATGCTAAAAAGGCACACTCACAACATATATAGACTTTAGGGAACTGTAATGTGCAGGGCTGGATTAACATCTATTGTATGCAACCTACCATTATGTTTATTCCCTCCATTATTCCCCCTATAAGTAGTTATGGATTTGACAGTTGACATCACAGCCAATGACTGAATGCTAATCCCCTAGCTGCCTCTTCTGAGAATGCTCAGGCACATAACCAGGCATCTAGGAGCATAGCAGGCATTATCTAATAATTCCAGAGGACAAGGTATGTCAACAGATTTTAAAGATTTTTTAAACAGAGTTGCCCTGTCAGCCTCCACACACTTATCCCCTATACTTTGTACAAACTCCATGTAGAATAAGTTAAAGTAAAGATGATCAAGGTAAAATAATATTAAATATTATATTTAATATTAAAAATATTAAAGTTGTATGCATATATTTATTTATAAAGCACTACTTAGGTACATAATAAAAAGTATAGGGAATAAGTGCAAACAATTATACAGATTAAAATAAAAGTAATTACATAAACAATAAAATAGTTCCACAAATAGGCAAAAAATATACACATATTTATAATTTAAGGATAAAAAAAACTCTACTAATGGATGTTTCATGGTAAGAGAAGGATAGATTTCCAAAGGTAAGGAGCAGCAAGAGACAAGAGAAAATAGTGTGTATATTTAATTGAAGAACGGGATATAAAGGAGCTGTGTCTTACCTCCCATTCTTCAATAACACGTTCAGGAGGCAGGAACGAAGGTAAGGTACATCCCCAATCGCTCGCTCCTCTGCCGTGTACTCTGACAGGTCATAATGCTAATGCACAGAGAGTACTAAGTCCGTCGGTACCTGTCAGAGTACACGGCAGAGGAGCGAGCGATCGGGGATGTACCTTACCTTACCTTACCTTCGTTCCTTACCTTCATTCCTGGCTCCTGAACGTGTTATTGAAGAACGGGAGGTAAATATATAACCAAATATAGTTTGCCATTCCAAGACTTATGGAAATTTTATTTTTTTTTGCTTTAGAAGTATTGTTTTCCTGGGATTAAAATACAGCTAATATGGATGACCCATAGATGATCTCTTTATATTTTCAAAAAAAAATCGACCTTGCAAACATCACCTTTTCAGCGGTTCTGTACTGAGAAACTCACCCTGTACTCTGCGGTCCTATTCACTAGCTTCTTCATGGCGCAGCAATCAATCTCAGCCGTACAACCTTTGTAAAAAAACAAAGATCACCAAAAAAAATTATTAATAATTTATTACCTTTTTTATGTTGCAACTATACAGTACAACTCTTGTATTCTGAGTTAGATGACCTACCAGATTTTCTTGGAATCAGATTCTCGCACAGAGGGACGTAGTTCCACACAATCCTTTGTTGCTTATACTTTTTATTTGAACAGATTCATATCAGAAATTGTTATTTACCTTATTGCAGGGAAATACAACTTCAGGACATGAAAGAGAAACTTACATAACTCTAAAACAGCAACAGGAACTGTAGTTTTCTATACAACTAACATTGATTTGAAATAAAGATTCAACAACCTCACCTAAAACACTGCATTTAATGATGAATAAAAAGCTAAGGCTGGCCAGCTCAGAGCCTACAAATACAGTATGTAATCTAAACTCTCATAACTATATAAATAAACAATATACAAATTGATATATATTATAAAAATAAGGAAGTAGCAGTTCATTAAATAACTTTATAATTAGTATGGATTGTCCACTGAAAACCCGCCAAGCCTGGCGAAAGAGATCCCAGGCAACAAAGCAGATACCCCTGCACAATAATGTATGTAGCTCCAGGGGTAGCTAGAAATCCATTCAGTACCACAATAGCTTAATATTCCAATTCCATCCGATTCAAGTGTGCACACACCAATGGTTCTGTACATAAATATACCAATCTTGGTATTAAACATCACCAAGTGGCTTGAGGGTAATAAAGTTTCCCACACATGGGATCTATGATGAATCCTTTATGGAAGAATTGGTATGAGGCGTTACAGGAGTGGATGGAGATAGGATAGTATGAGAATTCGAGGGGTAATATGGACCAGAAACAAGATAAAATAAATATTATAGGATTTAAGATTCAGATCTTAAATGTAGAAGATCTTAAACGTAGAAAGTTTCATAGGGACAAGATAGATTGATTATCAGTCAAATTGGATTTTTTGGTGGGTTAGGAACTTTCAACCCAAAGAGTGAAGAATGTCTAAAAATACTAATTGGAGTAAAGGGAGGGAAATATATGATTCACCAGGAGAAAACAGAGACCCAAACTCTTAATAAGGGACAAAATAGAAAAATGGAGGATGTGAACAAGAGGTCAGAGAAAAAGGGGGAGGAATACCCCCCACGGAAGAGAGAAATCTACCAAAATGAGCAGGTAATAGAAAAGGAGGTATTGAAGAATGATCTTAAGAGTAGAGGAATTTTCAATCTTTCAGAAAGGTTAATCAAAACTTCGGAAGTCACAATAATTTGCTCCTAAATAAACAACAGACAAATTTAATGTCTATATAGGGTTACAGGAATCTCTTAGCAATACTAAATTCCAACCGAGATCTAATAGGGTTAAGGGGTGCCTCAGTAGAACTATTTGGAGCACTTGTTGAAAGGTACCTAAGAAAAGTTCTAAAGGAATTAAGGAGTGATAAAAGTATAGTGATTCATGTGGCCAATAAGGGGGGAAGGATAGTTATACAAAATTGAAAGAAGTAACTGGAGGAAGCCTTCCATCTATTGGGGGATACCAGAACCTATGAGAAGGTGGGTAATAAACCCTTGAATAAAGTTAATGGTCTGCTGAGGGGGGTCCTCCAGGCAGCGTGCAATCAAAATATTATATCTAAGAAAGAATTTGAATTACAGGGGGATAAGATCCTAAGGAGTATTGTCGGTAAAAAGCCTAATGTAATCTTCAGAAGACCGAGAACTCTAAAAGATATATATATATACATATAACAATTCATAACTAGATAACAACAAATGTATTAAAGGGTATGTTTAAATGTGGTGGTTGTATAAATTGTAAATATGTGGGAAAAGGGAGGGATTTCATTTTTGTTGGGAATCACAATATAAGAATTGGGGAGCACAGGTGGGCAATAAATAAAATGAATTGAGGACCAGGTTGGGTAAGGGAGAATTGCCCCTCTCTATATAAGCACTATAGGGAGGTACACCAGTCTTCCTTTGAAGGAAACATCTTTGATGCACTGGGAAGGTTAGATAAAAAGAAAATAGAGGTGGTGATCATGATAAGGAGCTATTAAAACTGTAGGAAAGATATATTTTAAATATCAGAGTATGAAACCAGATGGCCTTAATGACCAGATGGAATTGGTCCCATTACTATAAAGTATTTCGGGGAATTCTTAATAAGGTTTTAATACAATGTGGAATATAGAGTGCAACGATGTCAGTACCCAGAACTGGGAAGTGTTCTATTGTTGTATGGTATTGTTGTATGGTCACTCTTTGCTGCACATCGCTCTCTGATGGGAGGACCAACTTATCCCAGGTGACAGGTATTGCGGCATACTTAAAAGAAATACCTTACCCTTGTTTGGATCCCAAGAGGCCACAAACGGATTTTGATGAACTGTCTGGGGGATTGGAAGGATACTGGTCTAAATTCCCTTTTAAGCTGAACAGTAGCGGTGATTTATACGTTTTAACCAAGATTGGTATGTTTATGTACAGGGTGTGCACACTTGAATCAGATGGAACTGGAACATTAAGCTATTACAGAATAGATTTCTAGCTACCCCTGGAGCCACTTACATTATTGTGCAGGGGTATCTGCTTTGTTGCCTGGGATCTCTTTCACCAGGTTTAGGGGATTTCAGGTGACAATCCATGTTAATTATAAAGTTATTTAACAAACTGCTACTTCCTTATTTTTATAATATATATCAATTTGTATATTGTTTATTTATATATTTATGAGATTTTTTTTATATTACATATTCATAGGCTCTGAGCTGGCCAGCCTTGGTTTTTGTATTCATCATTAAATGCAGCTACATCTGTTTTAGGTAAGGTAATAAGTTATTTATCTATTTTACCTGGTGGGGGGAGGCAGGGGCACTTGTGGTAGGTCTGTAGACAAAAAACAATATAAGGTATAAAGCTTTAAGAGGAGGCAGCAACAACATGGGAAAAGGGCTTCAGGTTGCAGGATGAGTATCTCAGTGCAGGAAGTCTGGGGAGATAAGTAAGATGTTTGGGTGGGGAAGGTAAATATAAAATTTTGTGGGAGGGGTGAACTCACCTTTTAATTATAGGATCATGAATTAAAAACTCATTCAACAGCTGGAAGGCAATATTAATCTTTTTAGTTTAAAAAGTGCACCAATTCTCTAAATAATGTCAAAACCATCCCTTAGTATCTGTATCATTTTGCCAGGTGATGGATAAATGTATTTTATATTGGATTCATACTATTATTCTATGCCAACAAGGTGTCAGTCATAAGAGCTTAGTCTGGTATTTAAAGGTACTTTTCCAACAATGTATTTAAAAGGTAAAAGCGCTCTGTCTTACATCATATCAACACTACTGTAAGTAAGCTTTGGTCAAATAGAAAAAAATAATTGTATAGAGAATGTCATTTTGACAGGCAAATTTAGCATCAGCATTGAAATCCTTTTTAGATGTCACAGTGTTTAGATAAGAAAACATGTCTTTTAACACTTAGCTGGGAAAGAATAAAAAAGATGTATAGTTTCCAAGATAAATATCACATTAACTCACAATGAAGAGAATGTAAACCTTTTCACCATCTTAATCCATACTCTCTCAAAAGATATTCAATATCTATATTCACATGATTTGTGCTATTTCTGTAAAAGGTGTTCTGATAACCAAAACCATGAAAGCATCAGAGATGGGAAGTTGACTGTAACTGTAACTATAGCCACTTGAGCATAAACCAGTAAAACAACATCTGATGAGGAACAATAGTTGTGTATTTTCATCTTCTTGTACACTGGTTCCAAATTTACCTTTTCCCATGGTCTAAAAACAAAAATGGATTTTAATGAATGAACTAGTGTAATTGTTAGGCCTTTATTTTAGATTTAACTGGCCGCTGCCCAAACAGGTGTACAACATTTTTCCTGAGCTGTTGACATAATTTTGAATAAAACATAGAGACCTTAAGTTAATGCAGCTGTAATGGCCCATCCTTTTAAATCAAATGAAACATGTAAATTAAATAAGGCAGAAAATAAGTGAAATTTCTGCTTTTACTAAAAAGACAATGTTGCTACAATACACTATGCAGGGATGGAAATGGGAAGAATAGTGAATATTGGGACTTCTTGTTTAGGGGGATTGCCCATTGATAAAGGATGGACAGATGTCTGCAGTTATTTAACATCTAATTGGCTGCTGCAGATTAATAGTAGGTGCAACCTTTTGCGCTATTGCAACAGCACCGATTTGTTGAATATTGTAGAATTTTAACTAAAAGTAACATTTCTCTTTTTTTCATTTTAAAAATATTACATACATTCAATTAATTCTATTGATATTATCCCAAGCCAGTCATTTACCATTTGGGTATATTTTAGTGTCAGACGATTGGGTGAAAAATTGGTTGAGGCAGTTGATGAGACAAATTTATCAACCTATGTGTGTCATAAGCCTCGTACACACATTCAATTTTCGAGCGAGGCACGACCCCTGCAGATCGATACACCCAACGAACGTCCGTTTCGGCCAAGAATCGTCCTTGTGTGTGAGCTCGGTCAGGGATCGTTCGTTGTACACACGCTCGAAAATCGAGCATGTGTACGAGGCTTAACACTTTCTTGTAAACAAACCTTCAGACTTCAGAGACTCTTTTGAGTATTTGCCATGAAGTTGATCCCTGCAATGTCAAGGGCAGCTTTAAACATGTAATCAGTCCACCCACATAGTGAATATGATGAAACACATAATAATAGCTAGAAACTGTCAATCAGGCATAATGGCAAAATGTAAACAGAAGACAGTAAGGAAAAAAACATTTTAACAAATCAAAATTGTTTAGAACCTTTAGAATTAATTTCCATAGCACATAAACACCAAATGCCCAATACTGAAAGATAATGAAAACTGGAGAAAGTAAAACCTACCCTTGATAGGAAGGTTACTATTCATTATTTTATCCATATTGTATTGTATGAAAACATGTTTTAAATGTAAAATTTCAACAGATAACTACTCTACCCCTCCTACGTGCAATACAATGTGAGCACTGCTCTTAAAATGGGGTTGGTACTATTAGAACACCATTTTAACTTATACGGGGAGATTTAATGAAAGTTTTTACCGTATCTTTAAAAATAGTGCTAATTTTGCCCCAACCAATTAGATGTTATTTAACACTTGAAAGCGAACATCTGATTGGTTGGGGTAAAATTAGCACCACTTTCAACGGTGTTTACCTTTTCTTGCTGCTATGGATAGGTTTTCTGTTTGTTTCAAACCCAGTTCCAATTCAAAACTGACTATTTCGATTTAGGAATCAAAATTTTTCTGATCTTCAAATATTTGATACCGATTATCGAACATGCAATACTGATTATTATTTCAATATTTGCTACAGATTATTTAATATTCGTTAACGTATATTGAATACCCCGCTCCCATTGTCTTCTATGGGGTGTGTTTTTTTGCATTTTCAAATCTTTTCGAGAATTGAAAAATCCTTTTGTGAAACAAAATTCAGCGGTTTTGAACATTTCTACCTGCTACTCAATAAAGTTTTATTTTAATCATTTGCCTATCATCTACATAGTATATGAGCAATTGGCCCAATATAATACCATGACAGAGTGAATACCTTTTAAATATATGTTGTTTCAGGCATTATCGGATCATTTCTTCTTAGTCTAAATCAGTTTTTTCTCTTAACCCTCTCCCATCTCTTCAGCTCATGCTACCCCCCTCCCCCTTTCAATCTAAATCTAAGCAAAAAACTCGAAAATGTTACTTCTAAAATCTATAATTCTAAATCAATTCTAAAATTGATGTTTTAAATTGATCTTGACTGCTATCCCCTAGGCTGAGGTGGTAATTGTGACCCACTTGCACCACTACTGAAATCACTAAGTAGTTCCTGAGTGTCATTGTTACAACACCTTTTTCTAAAGATTCAACCCAACTCTGGGAAAACAGACATTTGTATTATTAGAAATGGTGAATTACTGATTACTCTGTATATATTTTTTTATAATGAAAAATGCCAATGATGACATTATGTAATTAATTTTTCACACAGTGGGATGTTTATATACAGTATACATGTATGCACTTTTATAATGAAGAGCAACAGTGAATATTCTTATAACAACAAATCAGCTACAGTATAATATGTCAGAGACCATAAAACCAAATGCAACTGACACTTTCAATTGAAAGAAATGTGAACACCAGGGAACTAGTTTCCAATAAAGATTGCAACCAAACATCAAAAACAAACAAAAATTGGAGATTATTAGAGAAAGCATAAGTCTCACTATGCAATAAAGTAATAAAGTACAACTGCACAGTATCATTTTTTAAAAATCATGTAATGTCACAATTTATTAAGCATTGATTTATTCACCACAGACACTTTTTCGCTCAAAAATCCCTTGTGCCTATGGGAATGTTAACAAGTTTTAGGTATAAAGGGGCTTTATGGGATTTTTGGGGGGGATATTACAAAAGTGTTTATTACTATCTTATAATGCACATATTTAAGTGTTTGATTTGTAAATAGGAGCATTTTCTTCCATACAGCGCAACAAGCCCTGTACAAACACAACAGAAAGTGTTCGGTGGAAAAGTACACCATGTAGACGATGGGTTTGATTAAAGTTTTTAAATATGATGTGGTGAAATGGTTCCCATATTAAGTTATATGGAAGTGAGAGAATATGTTATGGCAGGTGTTAAATTGCCACACACTGTCTTAATACTCCATTTGTTTTTTTTATTCCATCTTTTATAGGTCTCAGAAAATCCTCCAACTCCCTTGAAACTTTCCTAGCTTAAACCCAATGCTCCCAACTTTCTTTGCACAATAGGGAAGAGAGGAATGATTACCTGAACTTCATTGGATTCCATTGTTGTGTTTGAATAACAAAGGGTATCTGGTACAAAGGAAATGTGCAATATTTATGACTTGGTTGCTTTTCATGTGGCACAAGTCCGTTGCTAGGGTCTGGTTTATGTACTTAGCATTATATAGCATTACATTTTTCTTGTCCAGCCCTCATAAAAATGATAATCCTGTAAGTACAAATCTACCAAATCTCAGAAAACAATGTACATGACTTAACTACAGCTGAGGGAAATATTTTAATAGTTCATTTACTTCTCTGGCCTATTCTTGTCCTCTACAGCACTAAAGTCTTTTATATCTCTTAATACATGTTATTCGTATATAAAACATAACTCCTACCTGTGGAAGGATTTAGAGATTTATGGTTATATGGTTCTTTTACATTGTTGCCATGAGAGCCTCCAGTTGCACCCACAAGATTCCAAGTATCAGAATGTAGTGGCTATTTATTTCCATTCAAATGGAACATTTGGTGCATTGACATAATGGATGAAAAACCTGGGGCCCTCCAGATATTTACAAACTACAACTCCCAACATTCCCTGTTTGCACTCAGAGCAAGTCAAGAGTTGTAGTTTGCAATTAAATTGAGGCTGAGGCAGGAAAAGCATACACCTGATTCACATGTGGTACCATCAAATTGCGCTGCAATCCACACAATGTGGCGCAATCGTAGGACATGCAAAAGAATCATAAACCTCTACGCCCCAAAAACAGAATGCAGAGCATGCAATGCGTTCACCCACATTGACACGCACTGTTCTGCGTTTCTCACACACAAATGGATCACAAAACGTGATTGGTAAGTGCAAGAGATGGCCGAACTTCATAAAGTTCAGTCTGTTTTCAAACTTTCGAACTTCAGTAAAAGTATTAAAGTCATTGGGTGATAGTGATAGTTTGAAAAGTCCAGGTGATTTACAGCTAAACTAACAATGGTAACTTACTGTAAATGGCTGTAGCCCCTGGGAAATGGTCTGGGGAACATGTCACTATCACCAAAATTGTTAAAACACTTCTTAAACAGGAGCAGGCAGTTTTTGGGTTTTGCACAAGCTACATTCGAAGGTTATGGCCAATTCGAGGGTTACCAAATAATTCTTTTGAGGGTTACCAAAAATAGAACCATAAATTTGAGGGTTACCGAAATCGAAAGATACTGTCAAGGGTTAGGAAAAGGTACATTCAAGGGTTACTGAAAATGATTCATACTTTCGAGGGTACCGAAAACGAACAATACTTTCAAGGGTTACCGAAAATCGAAGGCTACATTCGAGGGTTAGAGAACTATACTTTCTGGGGTTAGCAAAAATGATCCGTACATTTGAGGGTTATCAAAAACGAACAATACTTTCCAGGGTTACCGAACGATACATTTTAGGTTTAGCGAATGGTCCATAAATTCGATAATTATCGAATTTATGATAATTATCGAAAATACAGCCGCAAGTCTGGAAAAACAAACTAGTTCGAATAGTTCGAGTTCGTCCAAACTCATAAAGTTCGGCTTGAACTTGGGTTCGAGTTTGGTTTTGTGTCCATCTCTAGTTTTGTGATTTGGAGAGAATAAAAATGTAATTTCCCCCCTTTTTTTGTAATTATTAGGGAAAATAAAGTACCTGTCACTTGTGCAGTTTTAATACTTACCAAAATAAATGAATGGACATGGTGCCTATCTGCTTCCCATAGGAATACATACGTACAGTACAGTTGGAATTTATATCTCTGGGCATGCTGGTTTTGTGGCTGAATGATATTAAAATCAGAAGTATGAATAAGCCCTAAAATCTCTATCATTCACTTAACAGTTTCAATTGAATCCACATGCCGGAAAATATAGATCAGATGGTCTGAGCCTTATCAATATCAATTCAAAAATCAGGAATACAAAAGTTCTAGGGGAAAGTGTCCCTTATTTAAGAAAACTGATCAAAGCGAATTTGCAAAAGTTTTTTCCTTTTTTGAATTTTTAAAATTCTTCTCACTAAAAAAAAAATGAAACACCATTACGGTACAATATGTCAGATAGTCACTTCTCCTTTTCATCAGGATATTAACAGAGAGCACTACATGCTCAGGAAATGACTGTTCATCCCCAAGGTTTGAATTGCAGATTGATCTTTGCCCCTCCCAAAGCTAAGAACATTTAAAATGTAACATAAATCTCATTTGTTATGTCAGTCTGCATTTCACAATAGATTTCTCGGTAATGGTCCGGTCGTTTGCCTTTAATGATATCTATAGAAAATGATTTTCCTTTGTTTATATACATGAAAATGTTACAGACTTTATCCAATTTTTAAACAGAACCTCTGGCTCAGCCCATATGTCTGGCAAGAACCTGAGAAAAATGGTTGTGTGCATTTTACAATCACAGCAGTACACCAGCACGTTGGCATTCATCAGCATTGGCTTGGCTATACTATGCCACAACATTTTCCATAAAAATGTATCCAAATGTAGATATCTAGATTCACTCACTTTAAATAAGGGGCATATATCTTTTAGATAAAGAAAGCAAAACCATACGTCTCCAGAATGCATTTCTTCTTTGGGTGTAACAATATGATCTAAATGAAACTGAGATGAAAAATAAAAAGCTGAACTGTGCAGAGAGAGAAGGGCTCTGGGAGACACACATCTGAATGTACTTAGGAAGAAGGAAACTTTTTTTGTAACTTTCATTTCTTGCTTCTTTTATCCTTAAGCTAAGCCATAAACTAGCACTCCGTGGTTAAGAAGTCAGGAGAGCAGATGCATTGTATGAGTGCTTCAGGATCATAGGTTTAACTGTGTGTATTCCTGGTCCTACAGGATCAGTAGTTTATGAATATAAGGAACATGCAGTGTTACTCCTACATCACAAGCCATTGACAAAGGCTTCTAAGCTGAGACTTTACTCTGTCCTTGTCTGCAGTTATCTTAATAAATATGGGATCACCCTTTATTACACTTTGTTTACCCAAGGAAAGCAAGAAGAGAATAAGAATCTTAGTTCGTATTTATCTATATTAACCAAACAAAGAAACATTTTAGTCCAGATTTACAGGAAAAGTGACTGTAAACAAATACACAGGTTTATTCAATAAAAGTTCTTATCGTTTAAAATGGTGATAATTTTGCCCCAACCAATCAGATGTTAGCTTACAAATGTTAAATAAGATCTGATTGGTTGGGACAAAATTAGCACCGTTTTAAACAATAAGAACTTTTATTGAATAACCCTGACAGTATTTTAACTTACTGGTTTATTTGAGGGGTTAAAAAATCATTATTTATTAATAAGGAACCTTAGTGTATGGTCTTTTAGGTGTTTGCATTACTTTGTCAATTCTAATGTAAGTTAGATTAAACTTACATGTTGAGTAGCTTCAATTAGGGGCATCTAGGGGGACATCTAGGGGCCACCAATAACCCAATGGTCCCCCAGTAGGATCTGCCTCTATCCTTAAAGTACTGAATACTACCAGTAACTACCTGCACAGCTACTGGGCTTCTGACCACTCGGTTACATGCCTATTTACGATAAATAATCATAAAAAATTACTGGTATATGTCAGTCCGTTAGGAAACAGGCCTAATTGCCACAGGTTGATTCCAGTCCAACATTTCTCTTGACAGATTTTCAATCAATTAAAATTATTAAAGTGGTATGATAGATATTTTGGCCCTACCAATTAGTAATTTAAAGGGCAGAACTCTACTTACAGATCCTCAATCCCGTGGCATTCTGATCCAGCTCCCTGCTTGCCAGAACTACAAGCAGGGGGTGGGACCAGCAGCCGCGGCTGTCATTGACTGAGATTCAGCCAATCACACCCACGGCTGCCGGTAATAGAGAACACAGCAGGAACGAATGCGAGAGCAGTAAGTAGAGTTTGGATTCTTTTAATTCTTCTAATATAGCGGTTGGGGGTGAGAAGAGATGACCTATAAAATATATAAATCTTTATACGCTAGGTGAAGGGCATCCAGGAAGAGATCAGGAGGGAAGGATGGGGGGAGGGCTCCCCTGCGCATTCCACTGTCCTCTCAGAGGACAAGGAGGAGGAAGAAACCTTTTGGACAGGAAGACAGCTCCTACTCTTCAGTTTCCTGGACTTTGGATAAGCACTGCAGAAGAACGATAAGGAGCAAAGTTGTAAGATAAGGATTTTTGTACACTTTATAATAGTAACATAGTAATTGAGGTTGAATAAAGACATACGTCCATCAAGTCCAACCTATTCACTTTTTTTTAACCCTTCCTAACAGTTGATCCAGAGGAAGGCAAAAAAAAAAACCTGCCAAACGCAAACGGCAATTGGAAAGTATCCCTGGATCAACCAGATCTCCAGTAAATGTATTAATACCAGTAGTTCTCAATATTTTTTAGTTTTAGAAACTTATCTAGGCCATTTTTAAAGATATTCAAGGAACTTGCCATTACCACATCTGCTGGAAGACAGTTCCACAGTTTCACCGTTCTCACTGTAAAGAAACCTTTCCTAACCTGAAGATAAAACTTCTTTTCTTCCAACCTTAAAGGATGTCCACAAGTCCTCTGATATGACCTATTTGTGAGCAATGCACCAGAGAGTTTATTGTATGGCCGATTAATATATTTGTATAAGGTTATCATATCACCATGCAAATGTTGCTTCTCCAATGTAAACTGCCCTAACTTGTCTAATCTGCCTGCATAGTCAAGCCCCTCCATTCCCTTTAATATTTTAGTTGCCTTTCTCTGAGCTGCTTTCTATTTCCAAGATGTCCCTTTTGTATATGGGATTCCATTGCCCATTTTGATAATCTATCTAGGTCTGCTTGCATCATTTGAAGTTTCCAAAGCTCTGCATAGTTTAGTGTCATCAGCAAACACAGAGATCCTGCTCGCAATGCCCCCTTCTAAGTCATTTATAAACAGATTAAAAAGAAGCAGCCCCAGTACAGAACCCTGAGGCACTCTGCTTAGAACTTTAGCCCACATAGATGTAGCTCTATTTACCACCACTCTGTTTGATATAAACAATTCTCTATCCATGAACAAATGTTTTTTTCTAGGCCAACAGTGCTCAGTTTATACATTAGTTGCCTATGTGGCACAGTATCAAAAGCTTTCCCAAAATCCAAGTATACCACATACACTGCTATGCTTGAATCTTAATTCTTACTCACTTCTTTATAAAAAAACAATTACATTTGTCTGGCATGATCTATTTCTCATAAATCCATGCTGACTACTACTACTAAGATCAGTTCTGGAGACAAAGTCCAGGATATGGTCCCGTAACAAAGTTTCCAGCACCTTCCCTACCACTGATGTTAGGCTTACAGGTCAATAGTTACCAGGCTGTAAACGACTTCCATTTTTGAATTTTGGTATTACATTGGCTTTTTTACAGTCCAGCGGCACATCCCCAGACCAAAGTGAATCTGAAAAGATGAGAAACAGTGGTCTAGATAGAACTGAACTAAGCTCTTTTAAAATCTGGGGATGCAATCCATCTGGTCCTGGCGCTTTATTGATATTTACTTTGTCTAATTGTTTCTGTACCATATCCTCTGTCAGCCAATGTGAATTTTTCCCTTGCATATTATTACAATCCCTGCTGTAATGACTAGGATTCTCTAGTGAAAACTGATGTAAAAAAAAACGGTTTAGCAGATTAGCCTTTTTGGCCTTTCGGGCCAGTAGGGGTTAAATTTTAGAATGGGAGGTGGACATGCCCTTTAAAGAAAGGCAATCGGTATACAAACCAAAATAAATTCAATCATAATGAGATTTTATAGAAAAAATATTGAATTGGAAATACATTTATATTATATGAAAGTTCAGAAGAGATTATTTTTTACCAAGAGTCGCAATGGCCGCAAAGAGCGATACGTTTACTGGTTTAATATCACAATTGCACCTCTCAGTACATTTCCTAACACCTTGTAAAAGTTTAACGCCAGCTGCACAAAGATTTCTGCGTAGCTCCTTTCTCCGTTAAAGAGGCTGGCAATGTTTAAATGTCTTTAAATATTTCTTTTCTATGTACACTGTAACCAGCCTCTACTATATATATAGAAAGGGAAAATACAATTTATGTCAATGCAAAATCTGAAATCATAATCTATTGTTTTTAACTTGAAAATGGAATAAAAAGTGGTTACCTAAAACTTAACTTTTGTCTATTAACACATTATAACAGACATTCTTTGAAATTTTACCAGATGTAGCATGTATGCAGTATAAATATACTAACTGCCAAAAATGTGTTTTTCAATTTTATATGTATTTAAAATGTTTAAGAGATTGACCTATTTTTGCTATTTCACTTGCTAGTTAAGTTAGAAAAGAGATTGCCAACTTTGCAGGTAGTTTGCTCTATGAGAACAAGAGTTTGAACTGCTGTATAGAATTGCCCATATTATAAAACGTTTTACTGTCCCCTAAAACAGGCTTTCTGAATTGGTGTGCCAGGGCACACTAGTGTGACTTCAAAGAGCCTCAGATTTTGGTAGTGGAAATATTTTCACCAGTTTAACTTTAAGAACAAATTGTAGACGAGCCGCAAGCAGCAAGTGTGAACTGCAACAATCTTTAATGTGTATAAAGCGACATGTTTCGGAGCCACATGCTCCTTTATCAAGCTTACAAATCAGTGCAAGGGGCCTTCCTTTATAGAGGTAAGGTCCCGCCTCCATATCAATGGTGGCGTTAACAATTAAGGTGATCAAGCACAGTTGATAAATTCACAAACATCAAAATTACATCAAAACACTTCAAGAAATTCAAACTGTGACAATGTAAAAGTGCATAAGCAGAATATAAAATCCTGACAATTAATATACTTTAAACTTTAAAAAGTGAAGTGTTTTGATGTACTTTAAGTGTTTTGATGTACTTTATTTTAAAAAATGAAACTGTTTGTAAAGTGCATATCTATGTGCAAGTGATAAAAGTATTAGGCTGTGTTAAAAACCCACAGTGAAATTTTAAATATCTATAAAATTATCATATCTTAGGAGCATACATCTCCATGGAACCGCACAATCTGTGCCTACCACACTAGTGTGACTTCAAAGAGCCTCAGATTTTGGTAGTGGAAATATTTTCACCAGTATAACTTACATTTTGTTATTTTGTACTGTACATAAAATCTATTTTATGAAAATTTCAACAGTCAATGTAGTATAATATTATACTACATTAATTTAAATACAATATACCCTGTAAAGTGCATAAAATATGGGTAATTTCAACTTAAAATCCAACATTAAAGGGCATTTCCACCCCCAAATTAAAATTTAACCCGCTACTGGACCCTCTGTATAGTTTTAAAAAAAATCCTTACCTTACATCTCTGCTCCTTATGGTTCCTCTGTAGTGCTTGTCCAAAGTCAAGGAAAGTGAATAGTAGTAGGTATCTTCCTGTCTAAAAGTTTCTGCCTCCTCCTTGTCCTCTGAGAAAACAGTGGCAAGTGCAGGGGAGCCCTTCCCCCCCTCTCTCCCACCCCATCCATACCCATCCATCTATCTAGCCTAAAAAGGGTTTTCTGTAGTGTTTCCATGCCTGCCCCCCAATCGCTGTGTCATTTTGTTAAAAAAAGATTTCGAACGCTACTTACAGCCCTTTGTTCCCGTGGCGCTCTCCATTGATGGCAGCCTCGCCTGTGATTGGCTGCCTCTCAGCCAATCACAGACATTGCTGCCGGTCCGGCCCTGCTTGCGAGTTCCGGCAAGCAGGGAACCGGATCAGTGAACCAGATGATCGACGGGCTGTAAGTAACGTTCTACATCTTTTTTTAACATTCTAAAATGGCGGTTTGGGTTGGGCAGGGGTGCCCTACTTTAAATAAAAAGTTTTTAATTAGGGTGGACATGCCGTACATGACTGTACGCTGGACAGTCTAATCATTTGTTGTATTTTTATATTACTTCCACTTCCTTTAACAGTATAACCCTCAGAATTTTTTTATGTAGTTCTTTATATGCCAGGAGTTATTATGTGCAGACATAATGCCTGGACATATTAAGGAATTTCACAATTCTTGGTCATAAAGGGACATTTCTTATAAGGGCCACATGAGAAGGTTGTGGTTTATTTCTAATAAATGTTTAATATAAGTGTGAGGATTGTGGATATATATATAAATATATATATATTATATACATATTTTAATTACATATATATATATATTTAACTACCATCAATAAAAGTTACATTTTATTTAAAAGTCCAGAGAGTGCCGTTGTATATTTGATTTTATATATATATATATATATATATAATACATAAGGCTCTGGACTTTCAATGGGGAGATACAGTTGAATATATCCTTATAAAAACCTCTTGGCTACGTAGCTAAGATGTATAATATAATAATAATAATATATACCACTGCACCTCCCCATTGAAAGCCTGTCATCACTAACAATGAAGGACACTAATTTCCAAGTAAAAACATATAGCAGAGCACAGACCTGAACAGTAGAAATCCTGTCAAGCAGAACATTGTGATTTCTCCCTCCAGTCAGGGGTTTGCTTTTACACTCAAAATACTGAAATCTTTTATGGTTAATAGTGACAGGCTGTGTGGGAAAAACACAGCTATTATTTAAAGTTGTACATAGCCCACACACTATTTTTAAATTAAACCTGTGTATTATAAGACATAATATGCAACTATTCATCAAACTTTAAAACCAAATCCAATATATAAAAAATGTACCAACATTGCACATAAGCCACATATACTACAAGAGCAGGGCATTCCCCAGTGCTCATATAGAAAAGGGTAATTTCCTGGGCAAGTGTTGTGACCAGGGGTTATTCTCTGGCCAATACCAAAATTGCTGTTCAGTTAAACAGGGAAACAGTACATGAAAAGATGTCTGGCACTGTAGATAATTGAATATATTGGCACCATTTATTTGCAGCATCACAGAGTACAGGTGTGGGCCCACTGTAATTTGTTAGCATTATTGTTGAGCCAGGCAGCCTTGGCCCTGGTAGAATGACCCCACACCTTAGTAGTAACTGTCTCCCAGAGTATTCATTGTGCAATGAAAATTAGTTGGTGGGCTAGCATTTCTTTGCAGCACCACAGAGTACATGAGCAGACTCACAGCAGTTTGTTAGCATGGTTGCAGATCCAGGCAGACTTGGCCCTGGTAGAATGACCCCACACTGCATTAGTTACTGTCCCTTAGTAGTATTCATTGTGCAAGGGAATGTAGATGAAAAGATGCCATTTCTTTGCAGCATCAAGTTTGTTTGCATTATTGCCGAGCTGGGCAGGCTTAGGCCTAGTTGAATGTCCCCACACTGTGGGCAAACTTATGTCCCAGTTACTGTGGGCAAACTTATATACCAATCCCTGTGGGCCAACTTATGTCCCAACTCCCAATTTCTGTGGGCAAACAGTCACTATATCCACCAGCCAGTGTTTAGTCAGCCGCCAGTCCACCAGCCAGTATTAGTCAATCCACCACACCCACCTCCACAAGCTTAAAGGTGCCATTCAAAAGTTGTTTCAGGTGCCAAAAACTCTAGAGAGACCTTTAGGGTCCAGTGATTGCTAGTTACGCCACTGATATGTTCCTTAAACTTACTCTTGAGGTCTATAAGGCTGGGTACACACCAGCAGATATTTCCGGCTGACTGACCGATAGTGCCGTGGATTTTCTAGCAACTACAGGGGGGTCTAGGCCCAGAAGCCCTGACTTTCTCTTCCTTCTCTTACCCTTTACAATGAGAATAAATGTGGAGATACTTTTTGAGTCCTAATCCCCCTTCATCAGGCTAGATGTTATAAAAGAAACTAAAAAAATCACAAACGTGTATACACATAGGAAATGTAAACATCAAACACCAGTGATAAGATGACAGATGACCAGGTACAGACACAGATACGTGGCGTGTATGGGCACTGAAGTGGTCGCTCGTTCGGAGATCTGCCTGGCAGGTCGGGCAACGATCCCTGTCTGAACAGCCGTTTTGCCCAATAAAGTGCCCATACTGTACAATGCATGATTATCGGCTGAAATTGCCATTCATATACATTGTGCGTTGCGGGTTGGCACCAACGATCGCACGTGTGTACAAACCTTAAGGAGCGAGGGGACAGTAGTGGAGGTGTGAAGTGGGCACAAGTAGATAGCTGTAATTATGTGAGAACAATGTCCTTTGAAATGAAAAGTGTCCTTTGAAATGTATCAAACAGTACAAGACAGTTTCCTGGTGAGTGGATTTAGTCTGGGTGGTGATGTGGAATAAGTTTATAATACACAAGTCTCTGCACTTTCAATGGAGAGCTGCTGTAGCGAGAATCCTTATTAGAATCACTCAGTGATGTCACTGAGTGATTAGTTCAATTATTAGTGCCACTGCAGCTTTCCATTCCTAATATAACATAAAAATCATTGTCCTACCTCTTATCCAGCTACCCCGGAATCGAACATTTCACAAAATCAATGTCCACAAAGAGCTGGACAGGAGCGGATCAGCCATGCATACACGGCACAGAACTGCCTGGCGCGCATGCGCATTACCGACCATTACGGCACATGAGGAAATCTATATCAAAGTAATAGGCGGGCGCGCTCGGAGCAGCCGGGTGAGCACACGCATTATGCAAACAAAAAAGAGGCGCAAACAAAACAGAATAAACCAAAATTAACAAACGGGTAAACATAAAGCCTATAAAACAAAAACAAGTGAAATAAACCTAAAACAAACATCTGATTCTGACTAAATTACAATTAACATTAAGAACCTCAGGAGTTCCCTGACCTGTATAAAAGAACTCGGCCTACGGCCTCGTGCTTCTATATGGTCAGGGAACTCCTCTGTGGCATAATAGCCTTATATTACACTGTAAGGGGTGCATTATCCCTTATATATTTGGCCATAAAACTCATGTCCCTATTTAGTCAACCATACAGGGAATTACATTTCTGAAGGAATTTGTATTCCTACTCCTTCCGCTGATTATGAAAATTGCCCATAAGAATGGTGATCTTGAGGTCTTTCATGCTGTGGCCTCTTTTACAAAAGTGCTCAGCCACAGGGGCATCTGTTAATCCGTGCATGATGTTGAATCAATGAGAGTTTGCGCAGTATTTGTCTCCTACATAGAAACCTGTGGTAGGGCACTTTACGCACAATATTAGATACACCACAGTGGCAGATCCACAGGAGAATGATCCTTTCATTTGTTGATTTTGTTTACAATGTGGTATATATATCTGGTCTGTCGTGTGGATGTGCGTGCAGGTTTCACATCTAGGTTGTTGGCAGGGGGAAGTGCCATTGATGGTTGATTTGCCCAGGGAGCTGTGTACCAGCAGGCATTTGGAGTGGAGGCACTGGAAATATATTTTTTAATCTTTCATTCCTTTATAGTGTGGGTTGGAGTTCTTTTGTGATTTGGCGTAAGATCTCCAGGTGTGGATTGTAAGTTCATATATACAAAATGACACGTCCGGATCGCATCTGTTGCACCTCACATGCACATGCAGAAAAGGTACTGCTAAGGCATAATTTATTGCGACATGTTTCGGATCAGTCACAATCCTTTCTCAAGTGACTACAAGGGGAACCTGGATGCAGTTTTCTTTCTGTTTATATTTCAATAATTTGTCTGGGAATAGATATTGCCCTTTGGATTTCCTTGTACGTTGTTTTGGGATTGTATCCCTGTTTAATATGGATTTCCTTGTATGTTGTTTTGGGATTGTATCCCTGTTTAATAAACAGGGATACAATAAACATTAACTCCAACCCACACTACAAAGGGATGAAAGATTAACAAATATGTTTCCAGTGCCTTCACTTCTGGAGTACCGACAGTCCCCTAATTTGAAAAGCCTAATGATACCACATTTTAAAAAAATTCAGCAAAATAAAGGATATATCTCCCATGGATTCACCAATGTGGTGTATCTAATAATGTGCATAAAGTGCCCTACCACTGGTTTCTATGTGGGAGAAACAGGACAAACACTGCGCAAACGGATGAACTCTCATAGATTCAACATCCTGCACGGATTAGCAGATGTTGTAAAAAGAGGCCACAGTATGAAAGACCTCAAGATCAGCATTCTTATGGGCGATTTTCACAATCAAAAACAACGGAAGGAGTGGGAATACAAATTCATTCAGCAATGTAATTCCCTGTGTGGCAGACTAAATAGGGTTACAAGTTTTATGGCCAAATATTAACTTTTTCTACATAAGGGGGCTTATGAACTCCCGAAAGCTTGCTATTTTTGTTGTCTAGTTTTATCTAGTAATAAAACGTATCACAACTCCACTTTTATATTCTTACTTATGGCTAACACGGTACAAACCTCAACTATCCCTTTCAATGAAAGACCACTGAGTGACAGTTCAGTCATTTCCTTATCCCCTTTCAATTCTGAAGAAGCTTAGGAAGCATTAAAAAGTTACTTGATAAAATATGACTACTGGTATGTTATTACTGGCTTCTCTTTTTATAACGCTTATAGTAGGCATTGTCTATTAAGCTGTTTGAATGACTTTCTCTGATGTTAGTTGCAATAAATGGTATATTGTCTGTAGTGTTATTGTCTATAGACAATAAAATGTATCAAGTAAATTGCCCCATCACAACCATTTTTACAGAGCCTTTTAAAACTTCAAAGGATTGGTAAACAAAAAAGTTTCCCCAGGTAGGGGCATAGTCTCAAACCCGCAGTATTGCACATGTCCGATACCGCGGTTTATCATTAATGTACAGATGCACATTGACAGCCACGGTCGTATATTTACAGACGCTCGCCTGTACAATACCATGCGGTAGTAAACAACCTCAATGGTATTGCATAGTCAATAGTACAATTACGATCAGATGGTAAATGTACGGTCACAATTATAATTTTACGACCTTGATCGTAATTCATTAAATTGTTAAGTTATTAAATTGCTGATCGTTAATGGGAATGTATTCATTTCTAAATAGGGCCCATAATTAATAATTATTATTGAGTTAGGAGTCAATATTCATACCTCCCATTTTGCAGGCAATAACGAACAAAAGGTTCACAAAACCCAAAGATTTACTTTGTTTTAATCAAATGTAAAATTGTCAAGGAGCCAGAAGCACTTGCTCCTGTCTCACATATTAACTTCCACGCCTACTACTAATCTTTCCGTGATCCTGCAAGCTACTGTCTCTCTACACAGACTCTCCCCTTTCAACACACTCCTGTGTGTGGATGGGTGTTAAACGTAGGAACCTGGAGAAGAGAGCAGCCCTGCAGTGACGCAGAGAGGTAAATACGGAGATCTATGCTTGGAAATTAATATGGGAGAACTGACAATTTTAGTTTGTTTTTTTGCAATAAAAAGTGGGTTTCATAATCCTTTAATAAAATGTATTTAAAATTTTGCCTGTAAGCACTCTCCCTGCCTATCTGTCATTAATGATAATTATTGTTACAGGGAATACAGACAAGGAAATTACTTTCCTGTTACACTATTGATATTAGGCGGGGAGAGAGACACTCAAAGCCAAATCTCTTATAGCAATTACCCAATTTATCGGGGTTATTCAATTACAGTTCTTATTGTTAAAAATGTTGCTAATTTTGCCCCAACCAATCAGATGTTAGCTTTCAAATGTTAAATAATATCTGATTGGTTGGGGCAAAATTAGCACCATTTTTAACGATAAGAACTTTTATTGAAAATAAAGCTCTCGGATATGATGGCTACATCACAGAATACTATAAAACATTTCAGGATATATTAATTCCACAATTACATATAATATTCAATAATGCAGTAGAACAAAAAGGTTTCCCCAAAGAAATGCTACAAGGAATAATAGTTCCAATACTAAAACCAAATAAATACCCCTCGATTATTACTAATTATAGACCAATATCTCTATTAAATGTGGATATAAAAATATTTTCAAAAATACTAGAATATCGACTACAATCACTATAACCAAGTTTGATCTCACCAGATCAAGTAGGCTTCATAGACAACAGACAACCTTATGAAAACACAAGAAGATTC
This sequence comes from Hymenochirus boettgeri, assembly GCA_019447015.1. Taxonomy (NCBI): domain Eukaryota; kingdom Metazoa; phylum Chordata; class Amphibia; order Anura; family Pipidae; genus Hymenochirus; species Hymenochirus boettgeri. Next base: position 243,453,147 of record CM033469.1, read on the forward strand.
ATCAATATCAACCACTGATCAAAAACCCACAATATAACAACACTAATAATAACACTTGATGCAGAGAAAGAAGTATTGCAAGTGTTTAATCTTGAGGGATGGATCCTAAGAGCTATATTAACCATATATACTAATCCTACCGCACAAATTTACATATCTAGTATGTTATCAAAAATATTCAACATCACAAACGGCACACGCCAAGGCTGTCCATTATCACCCTTGATATTTAACTTAAAGGGCATGTCCACCCCCAAAACTAACTTTCTATATTTATTTGGCCCAGTGGTTCAAAGGTTACAGACCTTTGTAACGGGCTTAATCCTGCAGCATGGACCAATACAGCGATGAACAGCGACAGGTTACGTTACCTTGCCTCTGTTCTTTTCATGTTCTTGAGCATGTCTGTTAACATCTAGCAGTGAGAACAGAGGAAGTTGGATCAGTAATGATCTGACCCCTGGATCCCGCCCTCTTTTCCCAATCAACCAATCTCAGCTGTAAAGTTATGTATATGGAAGAAATCCAGGATTAACATGTTGCAGCCTGCCGGCTTCGAGAGAGACACACACACACACACACACCTCTCAGTGAATGCTGGGTTCTGATTGGCGAATTTTGTTTTTTTTTCTCTAAGCTGCAGCTCGGGGTCACCTAAAGAGGAAGTGGAGCGGAAGTGCAGCCTGATATATATCTCATTAAATATCGGGCAAAGCAAATTATTTTTAGAAAAATGAACATGGCGTTTGAGGTTGGTGCTATTATATAAAGAACATATAAAAAGTTTATTTTTTGGGTGGACATACCCTTTAATGATAGAACCTCTAGCTGAAAGCATACTTACAAATCAAAATATAAAGGGAATTAAAATAGGTAATCAAATACATAAAATAAGATTTAACGCAGATGATATCATACTAGCAATTACAGAAGCCATCACCTCAATGATCCACCTGCAAAATACTCAACACATTACAACTTAACACATCCATAGCACTAAAAACATTTATAAAAGCTAAATACGAATATACATGGGCTGAGGAAAGCATTGAATGAAATTAAACTCTAATGTAGACAAACTATACAACACCAACTTTGAAGCACTGATAGAAACACTTATAGCAAACTTTCAAACCTGGAACACAAAATACCTATCATGGCTAAATAAAGTAGCCATTATTAAAATGTTTATGCTACCTCAACTATTGTATAAATTTAGAACTCTACCAATCCCCATACCTGACAATTTTTTTAATAAAATAGTTTGATTTCATCTTTTCTCTGAGACAACAAAACATGTTAACACTTGCAAATACAAGACAAGCAGGAGGAGTAGCCCTTCCCAAAATTAATGACTACTATATACAGTAGCTTCAATTCTAGAACAAAAAAGAACCTGGTGAACACCATCGATTACAGACAAGTTATTACACTCTGTCAATAACACTCCACTCTCTGGTATATTAGGATCGGTCACTATGGGAGGACCAATACCGCAGAATATCTTAATAACTAGCAAAACGTCATTACAAATATGGAAAAACATAGTTAAATCACATAACCTACTCCCAGATATTATACAACAGCTCCCTATCCAATCATTACAGCTATGTATAGCAAATTTAAATATTAAAATATGGATAGATCATAGATCATATAGATCATCAATTTCATATATGATCTATATGAAAAAGATGAAATAATACCCTTTAATTCACTTATAAAAAATACTTATTGACTAATAAGGATTTTTTATAATACAACCAAATTAAAAGCTTCTTAATATCTAAAAAGAAGAGCAAAATATCTAGAGAACAAGAACACTTGAACCTAATAAACCTAATTACTAACACTGACATCAAAAAAAATATCCAAGATTTATACACATATAAATAACAAAAATAAATTTGAATTTTACAACAATCATAACAAATGGTCCAAAGATCTACAAATAGACATAACACCAGAACAATGGATAGATGCTGCAAAAGCCACATTTAAACTAACCAAATTTACATCGCATTGGGAAATAAATAAAGAAATAACCTATAGATATTATAGAAACCCTTTACAGTTATCTAAATGGTTTACCACATACTCACCTTTATGTTGGAGGGAATGTTGGCAACATGGATCGTTCCTCCACATATGTTGGCACTGTCCTAAAACCAAAAAAATGTGGTTTAAAATCGAATACTTTATAAATAACCTTTTTAAAATCAAATACATTTTAACCCTGCTTAAGCATTGTTAAATATAGGTTTAAATATCTTTGCAGATACCGTATATACTCGAGTATAAGTCAAATTTTTCAGGCTTTAAAGTTACCCTGAAAACCTAACCTCAATTCTGCAATTGCGGATAGTAACCAGTAGGTGTTAACCTGCATAGAAAGTTACAGGAGCTGTTCTTGCCTTTACAATCGTTCCTGCTTCCTGTAGTCTGGCTGCTGGACTATGTCACTGCTCATCTGGATGCTGTAAATCTGATTGGTCTCCTCAGTTTGGGGCAAAAAACAGCTGCTAGTACAGTGCAAATGACAGCTTGAAACTACAACTCTCAGGTGACTGTTTAACTATTGGGATCAGAGAGTCCTTTACTATATGGGGGTCAGAGGGCCCTTTACTATATGGGGTCAGAGGCTCCTTTAAAATATAGGGTTCAGGAGAATTGTAAATGATGGTAAGCTTAATTAAAAGTTTACTGAACCTTGCCACTCCACATGTTTAGAAAGCATGCTGGGAGTTGTAGTTTCCCAACATCTGGAGTGCCAAAGGGGTTACTAGTACTGGATTTGGCTATTACTGTATGGGATTCATGTATGGGAATTCTGCTTTCCATTTAAAGGGCAACTAATTTCTACCCTCGGCTTATACTCGAGTCAATCAGTTTTTACAAATTTTTCAGGTAAAAATAGGTACCTCGACTTGGATCGACTCGAGTATATACGGTAATCAAAAAAGTATAATTTATCATGTATTCACCATTATAAAAAGCCTAATAATAAAATATCCCAACCCTGAAAGAACTATTACATCCCCTAATTAATAACATGTTATATGAAAAAAACTTTTGCTTGTTCCGAAGGATTGTTTACTAAATTTTATAGAAACTGGGAGTATTGGTATATAGATCCAAGATCTATGTAGAAAATGTATAACAATTAAGCTGAATAATATGTTTTGAATTAACAACAAATATGTGATTTTGAAACGCTAATATTTATGTCCATGTGAGTAATACAACGAAATCTGTGTCTTAGTACATTATGTATAAGCATTATATCTGTTATATAATATGTCTTTTCCTTTTTGTTTTCCTTTTTTTTCAAAAATGTAATGCATTTTATTATATACTTATATATAAAATCCAATAAACCATATGTTATAAAACAAACAAATAACTTTAATTGAATCTCGAGGCTTAGGAATACTGGTTCTCATACAGTTCATAATTATACATTGCTTGGTGGGATAGTTACGTTTTCTGTTTAGTGGACTTGCAAGTTTTCTGTTTATACTGAAATAATTTACCCTCTCTGGAACTATTACGTTTTTTTTATATGAATACAGAGCAGGATTATCCACAAGGCAACCCTAGGCAACTGCCTAGGGCCCAGGAAACTTCTGGGGGCCCAGCTTCAAAAGCAGTAACAATTATAGTCTATACAATATATTTAATAAAAAAGGGGCCCTAAATTATGGCCCTGCCTAGGGCCCCACATGATTTTAATCCATCTCTGTATGAATATGATTACTGTTCATTTAGTTATTCAATTTTAATATCTGTGGTCAAACTGGTCATTAGTTCATTTTCTTTCAGAAAAGCCAGATGAATGGCATCAATGTATATTTTTTTATAATAACAGTTCAAGTGAAACTCCATAAGCGTAGTGTGTGGTTGGAGAGTGTGAGCGCAGGGTTTATTTAAAGGGGTTGGCTCTTCCAAACTTCTTATTTTTCTATCAGCAGCTGTATGTTCTCAAACTTCAGCATCTCATTTTAATTAGTACATAGATGCACTTGCCATGTAGTGAAACCTTACACTGATGTGTTCAGATGTGGAGAGAAGCAGATGTATTTATCTTGGGTTTACTCTCTGTCCAGGAATAGAATGTGATGTAATGGGGAAGTAATTAAGTGCCAAATAGGAAGAATAGTGTTTGCTTAATTGTAAAACAGGAAGTGGAAAGGCCAAGTTTGTCTGTGCTACAAATGACAAGCTGTGCAGAACAAAGTGTATATTTATTGTACTGGCTATAAAGACATCCCATATCTTTGACTTATGCCTTGAAAGCACTGTAAATATTACTCTGCTTGTAATCTAAGCCTAGCTGATTGGTGTCCAAAATAACAAAAAGCTGTCATTTCCAGCCCATTAGAAATATGATGCATATAAAGATGAACTTTACATTTCATCTGTGGTTTACACAATGAGAATATTTTCCAACATGTAACTGCAGAGTCAGCAGAAATGTGCCAGATTCCTGATCATTCTGCAGTGTTCACCTTAATTACATCATAATTCTTTATATATTCCCAGTCCGTAACAAAACAACAGAAATAAAAATTTAAATGAAACATGGACATCAAAGCAATCTTTAGCAAGATTTATCTGTTGTATTCAATTAGATCAACTGGACTTGAAATGTAGTTCTTGAAGACGTTTCGCTAGTCATCCGACTGGCTTTCTCAATTCAGAATGACTTGTACAAGAATCTGTGGCAATTATGTACCCTGGAAAATCCCAATTAGCATATCACAGCCAGGTGTTAAGGGTGTGATTAGATAGTGGCTAAGAGGTGTACAAGTCATTCTGAATTGAGAAAGCCAGTCGGATGACTAGCGAAACGTCTTCAAGAACTACATTTCAAGTCCAGTTGATCTAATTGAATACAACAGATATACCATGACCTGGATGAATGAGAACCTTCACAAGCATTTAGCAAGATTTGTTTACAAGGCTAACTGTCCGGGATTTGAGGATGTATGAGATAAACATGCATACTTTCTATAAGATTATATATGGAACTAGTCATGAAAATAATCTCACGGAAAAAAATCAAAAATGCATAACCACTGTCTGAAAAAAATTGAACCCCAAAACTTAGGGCCATATTCAATAACCCACGGTATCAGCAACTTCCTATACAGTGGGTTATTGTAGCAGTAGTAGAATTACGATCGTGATCCTTAATCTACAATCGCAATTGTAGTTGTACAACGGTAATAGTAATTATACAACGGGGATAGTATAATTATGATTGCGGAAATTTTGTTTAAGGCATGGTATCACAAAATAGCGATACTGAAACTTTCTAAATATGGCCCTTAAAGGATAAGTACATTTAAAATTTAAAATTAAGTTAGGGTCACTTGGAAGCTGCAGCTTTAAAAATACTTTAATATTTCTTGTTTCCCTAAGCCCCTCCAGAGCCTACCCTTTTCTATTCAAAGCTGCTGACATCTTGTATGTCCTTAGGTGCATGGTAAGCTCCACCCCTGTGAGATTTTCACCTTCATCCTGATTGGTAAGCCACAATAGCGAAGTCTTGTCTCACAGTCCAGGACTAAGAGAGTGGAGCCCTGCAAGCCCTGCAAGGGACTTTGCAGGGATCGTAAGGTACAACCTAGTATGGTTTAGTATAGTATTTGAGGTTAAAGGATAAGTACACTGTAAAAGCAAGTTAAGTTTAATTTGTAGCAGCAGCTTTAAAAAATTTGTTCCCCTTTTTTTTCCTGAGCCTACCTTTCCTGGTGTAAAGTTTGTGACATCTTGGATCTGTATTGTAGACTTAGTAACTCTGCCCCTCCAAGACTTACTGGATTGTCTTCTTCTTCAGCCTCAAAAAACACAAGCAATGTCCGTCCGCAACGTCACGTGCGTATACACGGACCACACAGACACTGCTTTTTGAGGCTGAAGAAGAAGGAGATCCAGGAAGTCTAGGAGGGGCAGAGCTACTAAGTCTACAATGCAGATCCAAGATGTCACAAACTTTACATCAGGAAAGGTAGGCTCAGGAGGGACCTAGAGAGAAAAAAAAGGGGAACAGATTTTTTTAAAGCTGCTGCAACAAATTAAACTTAACTTGCTTTTACAGTGTACTTATCCTTTAAATAAAGGCATAGGTCCATCCAGTCCTACCTACTCAGCAATACACACTGTTGATCCAGAAGAAGGCAAAATAAAAACAGTATGAAGAGGGGGGGGAATTCCCTGGATCAACTCAAACTCTATGTATAATTACCAGTAACATGCAACATTCTTTCAGAGAGATTAAATAAAATGTCTTATCATTTAAATTGTGCTAATTTTGCCCCAACCAGATAAATAACCAGATATTATTTAACATTCGAAAGCTAACATCTGATTGGTTGGGGCAAAATTAGCACCATTTTTAACAAGAACTTTTATTGAATTTAGAAACTCATCCACTTTTTTTTTTTGAACTATGCAATGAACCTGCCATCACCACGTCCACAGCTTCACCATTCTCACAGTAAACATTTATACTCCTACTTGAAGTGCCTGGGGGGACATGTTCTGGAGCACCTTTCAGTAAACTTTTCCATATCTTATGTGGAGCTGAACTGCTTATATATTTAAAAACATGACAACTTTCCTGTAAATTGTTGAACCACCTTATCTGGTTAGGCTTCTGACACCCCAAAGACTCAAATTGTGAATTAAAGGGACACTATACTGAAAAAATTACTTTGCCTCATCTTAATCTATAATTGAATACATGTAAGTAGCACTTACTCTGATTTGCATGTGTTGCTGCATGCCTTCAATACAGCACACATTTTGTTTAGGAGCAGTATGCCCCCACCACCCTCTTTTAACCACTACCATTTCTGTCTGACCTGACTTTTTTCCAACTGTCAAGCCTGCACACAGCATACAGCATTCCAACTGTCAAAACTCTGTCACCATTACAGCTACAGTAAAACTACTCACAGAAGAATAGTTTTTAAGAGCAATGAACTTGACAGCTGAAATATAAGAAGTTTTAGATTGGATATCTAAAGAAATAGGGGGCTGGTTGGAAAGAATTATAGTTTCCAGTTATGGTCAATTTAAAATAACCTATTTTTCAGTATAAATACCCTTTAAATCAATAGCCCCAAACAGGGCCAGATTTACACCTCAGGAGCCTGTAGGCCCAAAGAGCCTGGCGCCCTTAGCCCCACCCCTAAACGCAGACCACACCCACTTTCTCTTTTTAGGGGAAAATAGACTATAAAGGGGTTGGATTGATGTGAGAAGATTGATAGCAGCCCCTCCAACTTCAGGCACCCCTAGGCGCGTGCCTACTGTGCCTAATGGTAAATCCAGCCCTGGCCCTAGAGGACCATAGGAAACAGGAAGAAAAGAAGGAACAATTAACTCAGCTATCCCACAATCAAACGGATCTCGTGTATTTAATATGTATCTGTAATTCTCTTTTAAACCTATCCACCTATTTATCTATCTATCTATATATCTATCTGTATGAATTGTGTATTTTAAAGACTGAGAAAGAGTTCCCAGAGACGTAAATATTGTTTAATGGGTTCCCTAAGGATGGTAATGTTGAGAAACACTGCTCTACTGAACAATGGTATGGATAAAGTAGCTAAAAATGCTGCTATGACTTTGGTGCATGCAGACAGGGGCAGTCAAGCAAGATGTTCACTGCAAACAGAGCAGAGAAAGTTTTTATTGCATTAAACTGCTGGTATTGGCCAGATTTGATCTCTCTGCAGTACTTATCTGTGCTATTCTATTTTTTAAGCCCAGCCAAAAGGTGCATGCGATCGTGGGAGCTAACCCATGGCGCACAATGTGTATGCACGGCCATTTTGGGAGATAATCGGCCCGTGTATGGGCACTTTGTTGGCTGAAATGGCCATGAGCCCATTTTGGCTGACAAAGTGCCCATACACAGCACGATTATCAGTTGAAATGGGCGTGCATACACATCGTGCGTCATGGGTAAGCCGTGTGTATGAGGCTTAAGTGAGTAGCAATATCTAGAAATCTAATGGTTTTTAATACATTATAGACCTTGGAAATGTTCACTATATTCCTGTAGTGCCTAGGATGAGTTATCACAATTTTTAAAGGGCATCTCCACCCCCAAAATGAACTTTGGGGGTAAGGTAGGTAACCCCTACCCACTCCCAACCACCACAATATTTCTACTTACACAGACATCTCTCCCATGGCGCCGTGGGAGAGAAGGCTTTGTAAGTGCGGATCTTGGGGGGGGGGGTTTTAGAAATATTGCGGCGGTGGAGGGCGGGCAGGGGTTACCATACCTTACATCCACAGGATTTCATGTTAGGTGCAACGATGGCTGAGGATGGATCCGGGTGGTTGGAGGGGGGTGGGGACTGCGCATGCCTCAGACCTTGATGAACACGAGGAATCAGCATGGAACAGATAGCTCACAGACAGCTCGGAGTCTTCAGTTTCCTGGACTTTTAAAAGGCATAGCTGGAGAACCATAAGGAGCCGAGATGTATGGTAAGGTTTATTTTAAACTGCAAAGTGGGGCCAGTATGGGGTTAAATTATAGTTTTGGGGGTAGACAAATATATAATTTAAAAAAGGTTATTTATAATCATTAATAGAAAATAAGGCAGTGACCCCAGACAGTGGATTGCAGTTATATTCTTAGAGAAAGAAGATCTAAAGCTAAAATACAAATGAGTCTAAATGCATAACCCCACGCGACAGTATGACCCGTTCCAGGGGCATGGCGGGGGCTTTTGTAATTTTTAATTTGCTGTAACTTCTTCATAAAAAATCAGCAGCATTGTGGAGACATCAGCTGTAATTGTGCAGGTTTTTGTCTTTTCCAAATGCTGTAGCTCTCCATTCAATTTATAGTGATTAGTCCTGACAGCTCAACCATTTTTTGACACAATCAGGTTACTTAGTTGTTAGTTTCTCTGGCAAGGGAGGAGAAACTTATTGGTCATGTATATTCTCCTTAACTCTTAGGAACCTGCAAAATTAGTTTAGTTCTCCATAGTTCTACTAATTTAGGAGTGTTACAGCTATCTATTCATTTTAAGTCCATATTTCTAAAAGAGTGGGATTGTAGTGCCTCTCCTTTAATGTAGTCACAAAAGTATTAATATTCTGTGACTTCATCAGTATATTTTGACTGCAAAATATTGTGTGGTATTCTGTGGCCATGCTGTATAGCACATTTGTCTACTGCATTGTGATGTTCCCAACTATGTTGTAAAATATCTGTAATTGAAGCCTGTCGGAATTCCTATAGCCATCTGTATTTTAAGGTCACATCAATACTTTTATGATGCAGATGAAAAATAATGATTGTAGGGATAGACTCATTGATAGTATTATAATACATAAGTGTGACATTTTATAATGGGAGCTGCAGTGGTATATTTCCTTATAAAAATCCCTCAGCTATGTCACTAAGTGACTCATTTCTTATATTTCTTATATCCCACTACTCCGCCCATTCCAGTGTTCATGCCTGAACAATGACTCAGCATTTTTTGCAGTGTTTAACATCACTAACAGAACCTGCTGGAGCTGCTTCCAGTCACTTCATAACCAATGTCTCTCTCCTCCTCCACAAAGATTTGTTTAAGCGCATAGATGCTGGGCTGGGATGTTCCTTTCTACTGGGTTTAAGTTACAGAAGGTAGCTTGGGGATTTAAGGTGGAAATAGGGACAAGGCTAGAATTTAAAATGTGAATGGGGTGAAGGAATCAGATACTTATGTATTATAAGAAATAATGCGCCCCTTCACATTATAATATAAGGACATTACGCCTACGTCCTCGTGCTTCTATATGGTCAGGGAACTCCTCGGTGGCGTAATATCCTGATATTACACTGTAAGGGGCGCATTATCCCTTATATTTAATATTCACTTCTATATAGTATAGTATAGTATAGTATTTGAGGTTGAATAAAGAAATACATCCATTCAGTCCAACCTACTCAGCAATACCCACACTTCCTGCCTAACAGTTGATCCAGAGGAAGGCAAAATAAACCCTCCAGAATTATGAAGGGGAAAAATTCCTTCCTCACTCCAGGTGGCAATTGGAAATTTCCCTGGATCAACTCTACTTTATACAAACCTTTTAAGGCTTATTTATATTTTAGCTTTAGTTTTTCCTTATTAATATCAGTCATTCTGATTACCCGGTTTAAAAACATCTTTGCTTCCATCTGAGTTCCACTTGAGTATTCATTAACAGCTTCAAACTAAAGGTTACAATGCACATGGCCGACAATCTGCAAATCCCATTAGATCCAGGATTCCTATGGAATCTGCAGTGAGTGTGCTATGAAAGGTGCATGTGTATGACCACCTTTAACATTAGTTCTGTAACCTATACATTGTTATTTATACCCAGTTGTACTCAAAATGTATTGGATGTGCTCATGTGATGAAATCCACTGCAACCATGCAGCATAAAGCTGTGATCTGCCCAGTGCCTTTAGAATATCAAAGCACACACCTCATTGCTACCTACACTGAATTACTATTCCAAACTTTTTTAATTGGTGACGCTTTTTAAAATGTTTTCTAAGCTCACACATTCCGAATGAATTTTCTTGATACTTTTCTCGGTATGATCTCTGCCAACTGAAGGGAGCTTAATTTGATGAAAATATGCCAAGAAAAGGTACTATTTTTCATTTGTTAAAAAGGAGTAGCTAGGGAATTGAACGTAAAATGATTTTCTTTGTGCTTGCTCACATATTCTCCTTTTATACAATGATTATAGATCCAAAACAAAACAAAAAACACATTTTTCACACTTTTGTTGAAGTTTATATACAGTATATATTATAACACTGATGACGGCCACATACAAGATGAACGAAACGCGTAGGTGATCAGGACCTACTGCAATAAATTTGTTTTACTTAAATCCTCTGAGTGTTCTGGTTTACTACCTTTGCTATATATATATATATATATGTATATACACACACACACACTTTGTACCTCATATTTTTGAAAAGCAGGTTATAAGCTGTAAGAATTTAGCCAAAGAGAAGATGTGTTAAAGCCAGTTTAAGATATAATATGAATGTTTTATTGGTAAAAAGTACATTTACTCCTTGCTAGAGATGGGATCCAGGTCCGTCTCAGACTCGGTTACAAAATCAGAATGTTATGTCCAAAACCATAAAGTTTGTTCGGATTTGGGACATTCCGAGCCCATAATTACCGAACGTTCAAGGCTATAAGTAGTTTCCAATCGTATTTTAGAGAGTATCAAACGTTCACGGCTATTTTCTGAGATAATCGAAAATAGCCTTGAATGTTCAATAATCATCGAAAATGCTCTCTGAAGTCTCGAAAGTATTCCCGAGATCCATAAATACAGAAATGGAACAAAACGTAACAGTTTTAGCCGTTTCTACTCCTTCATTCTGTATTATTATATCATTATTATACTGTACGTATTGTGGTCCTTTATTCTGCCTTAAAGCTTGTGCTTTATTACAACTAGCCTGCATCTTTATTTAACTGGTAGATACACAAAAGAACAAATGTATTCATTGTACAACTGCCATTATTTCTGGAATGAACATAAAAATGTGCGGTATGGACAAATACCTTTTTAATATACATCCATCTCTGATAAAGACAGCAATAAAATACACATCAATTACTTTTCTAACTTTCCACACATTTCATCCAGTTCAGCAAAAAAACACGCAATATTGTATTAGTTTCCACAATAATCTTGGTACTTAACATAATTATACTACATACAATCCAACAATCAATATATATAAAACAATCATACATAAAGCAATGGTTCTGAATTTAAGGGTAAGAAATTTCATGTAAACAAGTTGCATTAGGGCTTATGAGAGGTGTGATATTTTGCCTGTGCTGTTAATTTGCAGAAACCAATCAAATGATATCAAATTGTTTCTAACTGTACTAGACCAGTGGAAAGGTGTCATCTGATTGGTTTCTGCAAATTCAAAGCATAGGCACATTTTTGTACCTCTTATTGAATAAATGTATGTATGTATGTATAATTTTATTCATGAAGCGCCACATGGGTAGGCAGAGCTGTACATTAAAATATACAGAGTATACAAACAAGGGTATAAGTGCAAGCCATTAACAGATTAAAAAATGAAAATAAACCAGAATGTATGGGAAATTTTCAGTTAAAGTTGGTGTCATCCAATTAAACAATATACATATAGAGCCTCATTAACCCAGAGCCCCAATCACTCTGGATGAATTTCCCGTACATGTTTCTTTTTTTGTTGTTATTAACAATTTTATTATTTTCAAATAAACAGATAAACAAAAGTGTTAGAGCTGTGGTTACTACATACATTGTTACAATATATACTTTGTCATTATACATACACTGCTACAATTATAACAGAATTGTATGAATGAACATTTATAAACAAAAAATTGTATATTAATACATCAACAAAAGAAGAACTAATCAGGATAAGACAATAAAAATGCAATAAATCAGTATCACGTAAGTCCCATCATATTTAAAAGAAAGTTGTGATAAATCAGAAGGAAACTAGACTGTTAGAATCATCCTTTTGCAGATAGATAGTACTGGCTATTTTTCCATTTTTGGTTATAAAGCCTTATTTTATTATATTTCTAGCTGTGAGATACTCTAACGTGGATGTAGTGTTTATATTTTGTATTAATTCGCTCATAGAGGGAGGAGCAGTTTTTTTCCAGTTTCGCAATTAATATTCTGGCTACAGCAAGGATGTGAAGGGGGCAACATGGTGGTTAGCACTGAGGTCCTGAGTTCAATTCCATCCTTGGACACATCTTCAAGGAGTTTGTATGTTCTCCCTGTGCTTGCATAGGTTTTTTCCGGGCTATCCAGTTTCCCCCACAATACAAAGACATACTGATAGGTTGTATGTGTCATATATGTGCTTAGATTGTAAGCTCTTCAGGGCAAGGCCTGATGTGAATGTATACATGTAATTGAAAAGCGCTATGGAAGATATTGGTGCTATATAAATCCATAATAATAATAATTAGTTTTCTAATAAAAAGTGAAATAGCAGCTATACCAATATTTAAAAGAGCAAATTCAGGTGAATGGGGACATTGAGATTTCTTAAATTAAAGCTATAACAAAATGCCAAAATGATTGCAAGTTAGTACATTTCCACCAGATATGTAGAAGAGCGCCGTCCTGTACACATTTTCTCCAGCACATATTAAATACATTTGTTGGATACATTTTTGCAAGTTTGGTTGGTACATTGTACCAGTTTGATACTAGTTTCTAAAATGTTTACAGCAGATATAGTTTTATGAAGTGAAAGAAAAGCTTGGTTCCATTCTTCTATATCAATGGGGGTTGTTAAATCTGCCTGCCATTTCTTTATGTGTTTATTAGTATCAGTTTGTGTTCACTTCAGCAAAGCTTTGTAGAAATGAGTGATTTTGTTTTCACTCATAACCAGTACCTATCAGTACTATCAGTACTATCAAATAACCTACTAATATATTAACCACATAATGTAGTGGCTGGATAGTGTACTGGTTAAAGGCACCGCCTTTGACATGGAAGACCAGGGTTCGAATCCTGGCTAATGGCAGCTATACAAATGTTTGGATTATTATAATACCTTAGTAATATAATAACCTAGTAATATATAATAACCATATAATACCCTATATTCTAATCATATAATAATATGGTTATTATAATAATCCAAACATTTGTATAGCTGCCCCTAGCCAGGCTTCAAACCCTGGTCTCCCATGTCAAAGGCAGTACCTTTAACCAGTACACTATCCAGTACATTCGATAATTACTTACAATCAAAAGTCTGAGAAATCCGGGTCCGGGACATAGTTCGAGAAATTCGAGTCCGTTTGAACTCATGAAGTTAAAAACTAATTGTTAGGGATGTTGTAATGTAATTTCGGATCATTAAATGTAAGGAGACCTTTTGATGATAAAATATTGGATTTCTTAGAAATATTATATTTAGCCCAAAGAGAGAGATTTAGATTTGTAATTAAAAGAGTTAGAACTTGGAGAGGGAGGTTAGGATGTAGACCTTGTCTGGAAGGTGGTGGGTAGACCAGGTTATTCCATAGTTTCCAAGTAACCTCAGTTGTAGGTAATATATATGAAATCGATTTTTTAAATTTTGCTGGAGCCCATAGTAATTGATCTAATGAGATATGTGGAAGAGAGGTGGCGTTGTTTTCAAGAGTAGTCCATGTAGGTCTATTATCTGGCCTAAAATGTTTAACTGATTGTGCAATTAAGGAAGCCTGATAATATAATCTAGCATTTGGAAATTTGATACCTCCTTGTTGTTTAGATTTAGTTAATGTGGCAGTAGACACTCTTGGTTTAGAACCTTTCCATACAAAATTTATGAATATTTTCTGGATTTTAGAAAAGAAAATAGTTGGGCTATGCATGTTGACAGTTTGGAATAAATATAGAAGTTTAGGGAGCAAATTCATTTTTATGGGAGCAATACGTCCTAGCCAGGAGATTCCTTCCAATCTTTAGTCAATTTATCTAAGGTGGTAAGAATAGGCGCAGAGTTATATTTAAAAAGCTCTTTAGTCGTTGTAGCAACTTTAATACCTAAATATGGGATACAAGAATGTTGCCAGTCAAAATTACCGGATAATATGATATTTCACAAAAAGATTTTAATACCTTTTTAACTTCTATGAGAGAGGTAGGAATATTAGTTAAAGAAAGAATAACATCCTCTGCAAACAAAGAAATTACAAATTCATTTTTACTAATGTTAATAATGCCTTTAATCTCTAAATTGGAACTAATAGTTTCTGCTAAAGGTTCCATGATTAGAGTGAAAATTAGTGGCGATAAAGGACAACCTTTTCTTGTACCATTAGAGAGGGTAAAATATTTGGATCGATACTCATTGACCATTACATTAGCTGTTGTTGTTGTGTATAAAGACAGTATATTATTAAGATATGCTCTAGAGAAGCCAAATTTGAGCAGAACTGCCCTTAAATATTTCCAAGATATCCTGTCAAATGCATTTTCTGCATCCAATGCTAGAAAAAGGCTAGGAATCTTATAATGTTTTGCAAAAAGCGCCTAATCAATAACCTTATGAGTATTGTCAGGTGCTTCTCTAGTTTTACCAAAACCTACTTGGTCTGAAGAAATTAATGTAGATAGTATAGGGTTTAACCAATTTATAGGGTTTAAACAATTTGCCAATAACAATGAAAATCTTAATGTCTGAGTTTAGCAATGAAATAGGTCTATAATTAGCAACTGACCTTGTATCTTTACCTGTTTTTGGAATAGTGGTAATAGTAGCCTGTAGTAATTCTTGTCTTGGGGGATTATTGTCAGTAAAGCTATTAAATAGAGATGTTAACATTGGAGCAAGGGTAGAAGAAAGAGATTTATAAAAAAAATATTTGAAAAACCATCAGGACCTAGGACTTTATCTTTTTTTAAAGATTTAATTGTATGTTCAACCTCTTGAGTAATTGGAAAATTAAGAATACTGAGTTGTTCAGGGTTTAGAGAAGGTAAGCATAATTTGTTCAAAAAAGATTCAATCTTTATATCAGAGGGTTGCAAAATCTTAGAGTGATTTTTTAAATTGTATAGTTCACTGTAAAATTCAGCAAATCTCTGAGCAATATGTACTGGGTTAGTTAGGGTGTTTCCATCTTTTGATTTTATTTGGAAGATTCTAGTTCTTAGCCTAAAGCCTTTTAATTGATTTGCTAGTCATTTACCACATTTATTAGAATCCGAAAAATATTTCTGTTTGGATGGAAAATGTGATATTGTATTTGCTGCATATTAAGTTGGTTTATTTTATTTTGCAAGAAACCCACCTTTTCTGAGCAATTTGCTAATGGTGATTGTTTATTCTTTTTATTTGCTTCTGTTAAAGGGTATGTCCACCCCATAAACTGATTTTTAATATGCTGCTCCCCCATGTCCCCCAGCCCCAACCGCATAAATATTTTTTTCAGAAAGCCCCCCAAACTCTTACTTACCTCCCCTCGTTCCTCCGCCGCACTGCCAGCCCTCTGCTTGCGAGAATGCAAGCAGAGGGGTGGGACTGGCAGTCGCGTCTGTGATTGGCTGAGCGGCAGCCAATCACGGACGCGGCTGCCGGTCATTCAGTGCAGCGGAGGAAAGCGGAGAGGTAAGTAAGAGTTTGGGGAGCTTTTTGAAAAAAAAAATATGCGGTTGGGGCTGGGGGACATGGGGGAGCAGCATATTAAGGGGGTTTTGCGCTAGGGGGAGGGATAGTAGAACGGGAGGGAGAGGGAGGGAGAGGGAGGGGAAGGGAGGGGGAGGGAGGGGGGAGAAGGACTGCAGTGCGCATGGCAAATATCTACCGGAGGCAAGATAGCAGGCAGAGCCCTGCTATCCTCCTGGTGGTTAGTTTTGGGACTTTGGGGGGGAGTTTACTGGAGAACCCTATGGAGCTGGGATGTGAGGTAAGGATTAAACTACACTACATGGTGGGGCCAGTAGTTGGGGGGATTATAGTTTTGGGGGTGGACATGCCCTTTAATTGAAAATGTAAACTTAAAAGTTCAGATTGGTTTTTTTTCAGAGAGGAAGCAATTGAGATTAAATGACCTCTTATTGAGGAAGAATTGTATCTAAGTTTAAAAGTATGCCTACTGGGGCATGATCAGACCTGGTGGCTACTCCAATATAAGATTTTTCTACACATTGTAGAAGGGCTTTGTCTGAAAGGAATAGATTGATTCTAGAGTAGGAAGAATGTACTGGAGAAAATAAGGAGTAGTCTTTTTCATTTGGATGCCATGCTCTCCAGGTATCATATAGATCATATTGTTTAATGGCTTTAACAAAACCATTTGATTGATTAATAGCAGATTTTAGCAAAATCTCAGAGTTGGAGGAGAAAGCTTAGATATTTTTAGTTAAATACTAACAAATAAAAGAGATCAAAATGATCCGAGACCTTATTACCAATAGGAAGCTTGAAGGAGAGAATAAACAGTTAGTGAGATGTCATCAAATGAATCAGTTTGTAGGAGGGGTACTGAGATATGGCTTTCTAGAAGTGGATTGATATTGCTGCTTATCTTTTCTTGGAGATACCATTGTCCAGTCAATTTGGCGTTTCTTTGGGATTTTTGGCATAGATGTGTCCATCTCTAGTACCTGGAGACCTCAATCCTTAATTGATTTCAGTGCAGCAGCTGGGTGAAAGAAAGTCAGTGTGGTGTTATTGCGAAGAATGAAAAGATGAACTGGGAACCCCCATCTCTTCGTAAAAAGGGTAGAGGCAGATAAGTCCGGACAAAAACATAGATATTTGCTCAGGTAGCATTGAAATGGATCGCATCTTGGACAGTGAGTTGCACCTCACTGATGGAGGGGAGAAGATGGCTAGAGGGTTGGAGGCGATTTTAAACTAGGTTTGGGGGGGAGGGTATTAGCAGTCTCACTGGGATAGATAGCCCAGGAGGAAAGCAGGGTGTAGATAGGCCATAGGTGGGTGGAAAGGGGGTGGGGCTAGCATAGGGGATAGGGAGGCATGTGTATTAAAGTGTACGAATAAATTACAGGATCATAATCAAAAATGTATGTTTGCAAATGCGAGAAGCATGGCTGACAAAATGGGTGAATTGGAAATTATGGCATTGAATGAAAAGTATGATGTAATAGGTATAGCAGAAACGTGGTTGAACAGTTCTCATGACTGGGCTGTAACTATAGAAGGATATGCCTTGTTTAGGCAGGACAGAAAAAAAAGGAAAGGGGGAGGAGTATGTGTTTATGTTAAAAAAGAATTGAAGCCAAATTTAAAAGAAGAGATAACTGGCGATATGGATGATAAAGTGGAGGCAATATGGGTGGAATTAGGCAACAGGAAAGGGGGTAATGTCATTGTTAGTGTCTGCTATAAGCCGCCAAATGCTAGCAGAGAGGAGGTGAGTCAACTTCCTATGCAGTTGGCAAGGGCTGCAAGTTTGGGGAGTTTGCTCATTATGGGGGACTTTAATCACCCTGACATTGATTGGTGTGGTGGAACTGCCATCACAGAAAAAGGCGATGAATTCCTGAATTTGCTGCAGGATCATTTTCTCTCACAGGTGGTTGAGGTTCCTACTAGAAAAGGATCTCTGTTGGATCTGGTAATATCTAACATTGTGGAGCGCATTATAGATATAAAGGTAACTGGAGGCTTAGGGAATAGTGACCATGAAATAGTGGCGTTTGGACTTTGTTATCGAAAGGAAAAGTGCGCTGGGTTAACAAAGACATTTAATTTCGGGAAGGCAAATTTTCCCAGGTTAAAAGCAGCTCTTCAGAATGTCAACTGGGAAAATGTATTATCAGGTAAGGGTACTGAACAGAAGTGTACTGTGTTCAAGGGGATTTTAAGCCAGTTCACATCTAAATTTATACCCTTGGGAAATAAATGTAAAAAAATTAAATCCGCCCCCATGTGGCGTTTAAAACTTTTAAGGCAGAGGGAACGGAAAGGGCCTTTAGGGATTATAAAAAGTGTGACAAGGAGTGTAAGAAAGCAATCAAACTAGCTAAAATTAATAATGAAGTTAGGATAGCTGAACAAAGCATCACTAAGCCTAAGTATATTAATAGTAAGAAGATGAGGACTGAGAATGTGGCACCATTAATTAAAGGGGATAAGTTAATTACGGGGGATAGCAATAAAGCAAATGTCTTGAATATTTTTTTCCCCTCTATATACACTATAGAAGATTGTGGTGTGCCTCTGGATTGGAAAAAGGCTGATGTTATTCCAATATTCAAAAAGGGTAGTCGTTCACAGACGGGTAATTACAGGCCTGTAAGTTTAACTTCAGTGGTGGGGAAGATCCTGGAAAATTTAATAAGGGAACATGTTCTAGATTATGTTTCAAGGACAGACATTATAAGTAGTAACCAGCATGAATTTAGGAGGAATAGATCTTGTCAAACTAACTTGCTTGGCTTTTATGAGGAAGTAAGTAGAAATTTAGACTATGGCATAGCAGTAAATGTAGTTTACTTGGATTTTGCAAAGGCTTTTGATACAGTCCCCCATAGGCGACTAATGTATAAGCTGAGGTCTGTTGGTCTGGGGAGTCACATTTGTACATGGAAAGAAAATTGGTTAATGAATAGGATGCAGAGAGTAGTTGTTAATGGGGCTTCATCATTATGGACTAAAGTGCTAAGTGGGGTGCCACAGGATTTTGTGCTGGGGCCGCTTCTATTTAATCTATTTATTAATGATTTGGAAGTAAGTATTGTCAGCAAGGTTTCTGTGTTTGCTGACGACACAATACTTTGTCGACCATTAAAAACTTCAGAGGATGTGCAATCGTTGCAAGGGTATCTAGATAGTTTGTCACATTGGGCTGTTAAGTGGCAGATGAAATTCAATGTTGATAAATGTAAGGTGATGCATTTTAGACTTAAAAATCCTTGTGCTACTTATACTATAAATGGCTCTGTGTTAAGCGAATCCCTGTTGGAAAGGGATCTTGGAGTTTTGGTGGATAACAAACTTAAAGGTAGCAAGCAGTGCCAGGCGGCAACAGCCAGAGCCAGCATGGTATTGTCTTGTATAAAGAGAGGTATGGGTTCAAGGGAGGTAAATGTAATTCTCCCTCTCTACAAAGCATTGGTAAGGCCTCATTTGGAATATGCAGTGCAATTTTGGTCTTCCAGTGGACGTTTTTATGGCAGGTTCATTGGTCAGTTTAAAAAAAAAGCTGGATGAGTTTCTGCAAATAAGGAATGTTGCAAGTTACTGGTATTGATTCATAAAGTAGAGTTGATCCAGGGAAATTTCCGATTGCCACTTGGAGTCAGGAAGGAATTTTTTCCCCCTTCATAAATTTGGTGGGGGTTTTTTGCCTTCCTCTGGATCAACAGTTAGGCAGGAAATGAGGATATTGCTAGATGGGTTGAACTGGATGGACGTATGCCCCTAACAAGCTAAAAAAAAAAAAAAAAAAAAAAGGCAAAAATTTAAAGTACATCTTTTGATTTTTTTTTCAACTACAGTTTATATAATGCGATAAGTTATATCAAGTCCAATGTTTTCACCTTCTATTCTAAAAAGAGTACTGACATGTTGACAGCACTGGTTACAAATGTTTCTTTTTTCTTTAGCATTACGGACTCACAATTATGAGCTATTCCAATAATGTCAGGAGGTTAGTAATCAGCACATTCTTTGCATGTTTTGTATTTTCTATATTAAAAAATACAAAAAAGTTGCAATGGTTTTTTAAGTACCATTCGGAATCAGTTAGTAAAAATAAAAGGGGAAGTTTGATGAAAAAAAGCATAATTTATATTATTAATCTATCTCCTTTTAAAAAAATGTTTTGATTTTATATCTTATACTGTGTTTTGCTGTTTTCAGTAGTGAGCTGTTTCTGCATTGCCTAGATGTTGATGTATGATCTACTAGCATGTCCAATAGTTCAGAAGGACCGATTTTGTGGAAAAATCAGTAGGAAACTATTAAACAATAACCATGTACTAATTCCCACTGATCATTTGTCCAATCCAACCCTAATGTCAGTCTATTGATTGATCAGGCAGACCCCTGTGTACCAAGCCTAACAGAGTTTTAGGGAGATTCAATAAAAGTTCTTATTATTAAAAATAGATATTATTTAACATTTGAAAGCTAACATCTGATTGGTTTATCGATTAGAACTTTTATTGAATAACTTTTAATGAATAACTATTTTTTCCAATAACATTTCTGAAAGGTGTCATTTCTTTTCTTAAATTAATTTAATTGGGAATTAAAGGGCATGTCCACCCCCAAAACTAACTTTCTATATTTATTTGGCCCAAATAAGTGCTCCAATTGGCGTCCGGCAAGGAAGAATCTTTTTCTTTTTCTCTAAGCTGCAGCTTGGGGTCAGCTAAAGAGGAAGTGGAGCGGAAGTGCAGCCTGATATATATCTCATTAAATATCGGGCAAAGCAAATGATTTTTAGAAAAATGAACATGGCGTTTGAGGTTGGTGCTATTATATAAAGAAATAGTATATAAAAGTTTATTTTTTGGGTGGACATACTCTTTAACAGTTTTGTGGAAAGCCAAAGGCAACTGATAACCAACCTAGAACCCCAGTACCCAAGCAGCCCATATGACCTTATACATTTATTTAAAACTTAGTATCATCCAGGTTCTCAGCGGTTTTATGGCAGATGGAGGGTAATGATCAAAGGCAATGTTTCTTGGCCTTGGATACCTAGACTGCAAATCTCAGCATGGGTAGCAAATTGATTATGAGCTGGAAAATGTAAAAGGAAAAGGGTTACATTAAAGGGCAAGGTGGGCAACTGTCTCCATAAAGGTACTCTCTTTCACAGCTTTCACACAAGCCTAGGTTGATGTCTCTAGCTTCTCTTAATCCTAAATTATAAACTTGTAAAATTACAGTTCCTAGTCTGTCCTGTCTATCTTAATCTCTGTGACAGCCACATAATATTCCGTTCCGTGTAAGAAGCCCCACCCCTAAAAAACATTCCGAACTCCTGATCTTCAGTAAAAGTGCAGCAGTTCAGAAACAAACATGTTAAAGTCAACGGGGAGTGGTAGTTCGAAAAGTTTGGATGATTTACAGTTAAAAAAGTAATGGTAACTTACTGCAAATGGCTGTGGCACCTGGGAAATGGTCTGGGGAACATGTCACTAGGACTGTGCCCTTTTTAATTAAGTCACTTGTAGAGATGTAATGTGGGTTGGAATAGAACCCAGTTTCGGATCGAATCTGAGGGTTTCGAAGTCCCGACAAAACTTTCACAGAAACCCGGATTTTTAGAATTTTCGAAAGTATACGATTATCGAAAATAGACAATTATCGAAAATTGAAGGTAGGCAATTAGCAAAAATCGAAAATCAAAAGTAGATAATTAGCGAAAATCGAAAGTAGACAATTATCTAAAATCTAAAGTAGACAATTATCGAAAATCGAAAGTGGACGATTATCGAAGATCGAATCCTCGAAATTAATGATCGATTTCGGTAACTCTCGAAAATGGAATGCAGAAGCTCGAAAACAGCTTGATCGTGGGGAAAGAAAGTTTTAAATTAAGTTTTGGTTATATTTACCCCAGGTCTCTGTGTCATTTACAGTAACCTACTATTACTATTTGTCCCTCAAAATGGACAGAAGTTTTAAAAAAAATTTCTCCCATAGACTTCTATGGGTCCGTTTTCGAACCATTTTCGAAATTCAAAAAAGACGTAACGAAACTTAACAGTTTCGAACATCTCTAGTCACTTGTATAGAGACCACAGTTCCCCTAAAATAGCATAAGATAACATCTGAATAGCAAGAGGTTGGGGGGATCTGTAGGTTAAAAAGATTAAAGTTTTACGGTGGCCATACATATATTCGATTTTACTTACCCGACCGAGCACTCCCGCGACATTGGATCAATCCTGCCGGAACCACCTCACCCGTTCTTCTATGCAACCGACATGCAATCACAAAATCACATTCATTTTGCGATCACATACCGGTCTCAGAAGAACGGGTGAGGTGGTTCTGGCAGGATTGATCAAATGTAGCAGGAGTGCTCAGTCGGGTAAGTAAAATTGAATATATATATGGCCAACATAAAGAGTCCCATGATGGACATTACCTCTTTGTAGGTGCAAGCAGCGCTGCCATCAGGGGGGTAAAGGGGGTACTCCTGTATGGGGCACAGACTTATCAGGGGCCCAAAGAGTGAAAGAAGGGAAAAAGATTTTCCCTGCAATACTGCATTCAGCCACTAGGTGAACTCCATTCCTAGATAGAGAAGGCAAACAAGACATGGGGCCATGGGCCCTATTTATAAAAGATTCATATCATTATCGAAAAAATAACGATCGTTATCGTAAAATAGCGATCGTTATCATAAAATAACGATCAGTATTTTCCGATAACGATCTCTATCTTTAAAATAGCGATCGTTATCGGAAAATAGCGATCGTTATCGGAAATGCTGATCGTTATTTTCCGATACCGATCGCTATTTTAAGATAACAATCGTTATTTTTTTCGATGGCAATATCGATCTTTTATAAATAGGGCTCCAATATGTCTGTTGCATGGCTCCATGACTCAGTCAGTAAGTAGCTTCTATGTGGCTCTGCCCCTTGCCTGAACTTGGAGCTCTTCTGTGCTATCATCCTCCATAGAGAGCAGGAGGTAATAACTGTGAGTTATACCGATCCCTTTTCTGCTTGTGAGAGTCCATGGGGGGGGCATTTCTACCCTCTGTCTCACTGCTGTGTACAGGGACTAACAGTGACTGCTCTTGGGGGGCTGCTGGTGCCAGTACCCGCATAGCAGTGATGGAAAACCTTCTAACTTCAGGTGTTAAACTACAACTCAACAGGTGTTAAACTACAACATTGCATTCTGCTACCAAAGCATGCACTGCACATGGGGTAGGTAATAGCCTAATAGGACTACTGGGCTATTATCTACCCTATGGGGGCAGCATGGCAGCTCCACATCATCTCTATCCTGCCTATATACATATCTCCATCTCTGTGTCACATAGCAGTATGGCAGCTCCACACTGAGATGGAGATATGTATATAAGCAAGATAGAGATGGTGTCACATAGCAGTGTGGCAACTCCACACTGAGATGGAGATATGTATATAAGCAGGATAGAGATGGTGTCACATAGCAGTATGGCAGCTCTACATTGAGATGGAGATATGAATATAAGCAGGATACAGATGGTGTCACATAGCAGTATAGCAACTTCACACCATCCCTATCCTGCCTATATCCAAATTTATCTCTGTCACATTGCAGCATGGCAGCTCCACACCATCTCTATACTGCCTATATACATATCTCCATCTCTGTGTCACGTAGCAGTATGGCCGCTCCACACTGAGATGGAGATATGGATATAAGCAGGATAGAGATTGTGTCCCATAGCAGTCTGGCAACTTAAAACCATCCTTATCCTGTCTATATCCAAATTTCTATCTCTGTATCACATTGTAGCATGGCAGCTCCACACCATCTCTATTATCAGAATATAGACAGGATAGAGATGGTGTGGAGCTGCCATGCTGCAATGTGACACAGAGATAGAAATATGGATATAGGCAGGACAGAGCGTAGAGCTGCCATGCTGTGTGGCAATAGTGGCAGCCTTTTTCCAGACAGTGCACAAATGGGTGGGTGTAAGGATTTGAGCATGGAGAATGGGGTGAATATATCAATAGCCAATACAAATGAAATATGTTTTAAGCAAACACTGATGCTGAATATAATATTGGGTCTAATATGGGATCCAGTCTGTGTGGACTTGGCTTAAAGGTATGTTATATTTACCAGTCTGTGCCCTCTAGGCATGAGGGCATCTTAAGCGTGTGTACTGGACACGGATACATTTTATATTTACCGGTCTGTGTGTGCATCGGGGAGGTGGAGAATGTCTAGCGCCTGTTAATGTAACGGGCTTAATGTCTAGTTGATATATAATGTTGCAGGCAACAATGTAAAATGGGAATAATGGTCTTTAAAATGTGTGTAACCTTAACAAAGTGGGCGTGATCTTAAAAAAAAAATCTGCATTCACCGTTTCTCTTCTCCCCATGTGTCCCTCTTTTGCATTTTAAAATGTTGGGACGTGTGCACGTGTCTGAGTTGGTTCGTGTTATGGGGGGCCCAGAAATGTACCCAGAACGGGGCGCAGAAAAGTATGATGGCGGCCCTGGGTGCAAGAAATATCAGTTATTAATTTGTCAGGTGAGAATATGACTGGCAAATGACTAAACCCTTGAAAACACTTATAACCCTTATAATCCTTTATACAAATTGTTGATTAAGAAAAAAAACTTATTTACAAAGAGTGTAACTGCAGGAGAGTAATTCAAAATTCTGAAAATTATGTCATGCATGCTGACATCACTTTGTACTTTAGCAGAACAATACACTGTCTTTATTTCCTAAACACTGATTAGGGAATCTATGTGGGCCCAATATTATTATTAGATTTATTTTCAGCACTTGTTTTCAAAAACCAAAAAGACCTGAGAGGTTTTCTAAATAATTATAAACTGCTTGAGATTTTTTGTTGTTGTTGCTATATTCAAATAATGTAATTAACAAAACCTTATGGTTTCAATGTTAATTTGCAACATTATATCAATAAAATACCTAGATTGTAACACAAACAATAGAAAAAATTACTATAGAATTTTATTATATATTTATATATTTTATATATATAAAGAGATTGTTTCAAACTCCTTTTACATTTCATATATGCAGATCATGTTTTTACATTTAAATATATATAATTTTTTTATATAAAAGAGTGCTAACATGCAACTGTATATACATAAAGGTTTATGTACAGCACAATGATAGTAAATGTGACTATAAACATTTGATGGCTGGGCAAGTCCAGTCAGCGTAGGGAAAGAGTGGGTTATTGACTTGAGCGTTTGGCTGTGGTTGATGGTCTTTTGAGAATTGACTCCACAGAAAAAGGTAAAGGTTCATTGACATTTAATTTGGTTCCTGACTCTTTTCCTAAGAAAAAGTCCTTGTTAAACCTATCAATTGTAAATTTACATTTTTGGTTTTCCTTAGATGGGCATTCTCTGAATTTCTTTGCAGTCTCTTCATAGAGATCTCTGACACATGGGGATTTTAAATCTTCCAATTTCTTTTCAAGATGTGCCTGCTGAAGCAATGAATGAAATGGGTTGTATTTTAATGAGAAGGGTGGCTTTGTAGACTCTTTACTCATTTTACTCATTAGACTATCTGGCCCACATAACGGATCCTTAGAAGATATTTGTGCAAAGTTCCTTTTTGGGGGTGAAAATGCTGACCGTTCTCCATTGTCTTGTGTAAGGCCTCTATAATCATTCTGAGATTGCAAGGCTGGGGTCTCGGTTTTAGGAGATACCATTAAGTCATGATCTGGAGCCTGGCATTCAAGAATTGAGTTTGACCCTGGTTTTAAGGCCTGCATAGCGGTTGCATTTAATAGGCACTGCTGGTAAAGAAAAGCATCACTGATTGGGCCAGTTTTTGGCCAGACCAAGAACCTGGAGGGCACAGGATATTGTCTATAAGTTGTGGCCACACTGACATTAGAGGAAATGAGTTCCACATTCCCAGACCCTGAATACTGCATTGCCAAATCAAGGCAGGGAGGTAGAAAATTACAAAACTCCTTGCTGGGAACATCAGCCTGTGGAGATCCATAGGCAGCTTTGTAGGAGTTGAACTCTGTGGCGTGAACCATACGGTTAGGTATAAAAAGACCTGCAGTTTGAGTGGCCTCCAGCATCTCCCTCTCTTTGAACTCCCTCTCCAGCATGATGTGCTCCAGTTCTTTATCTGCAAAAGCCCTCCTCTTCCGCATCCGGTCACTGACTGGTGCTGGTAAAGGTGGACTGGTCCCCAGGTAGGAATCTGCTGTCATTGGTCTGTAACCTAGAATTATAAGAGATTGATTAGCTGAGCGGTCTGATTGCTCAATCCAAAGTGACATATTACATTGTAATATAGATAGATAGATAGATAGATAGATAGATAGATAGATAGATAGATAGATAGATAGATAGATAGATAGATAGATAGATAGAATAACCAGGTCTTATATTTGCCCTAACAATATAAATGGGAACAAACTCTTATTTCTTAAAAAAAAAACATACAACATATGAACACATTAGATTATTTAAAATCATATTACCCTACTCTAGACATCATTCAACATTATATAAGAACTAACAGTTTGCTATGTAACAGCATGGTTTTAGGTCTCATCTCCATGTAGGATCATGAGTCACTCTACCAGAATTGCTTCTTGTTAACCTATGGTGTACATAACATTTAACAAGCCTATGGGGTTAAACTTTGATCAGGACCACACATGGAAGCAGCATAACATCTAGAGAATTTCCAGACAGTTGTAATCAGTGTCAGGGAAAGGCAGGAAGGTTGCTATATATACCTAGGCTGGTGACATGTCTATGTCCTACACACCATCAAAAAGAAGATCAGAATGGACAGAATTACAGATGAGAAGAAATTCGTAGGAAAACTAGGAAAAAATAGAAAAAAGACAGAAAGTTAAGGAAAAGCTGGAAGAAGAAATGGGAAAGGAAAACTGCTCAGAGAAAACAGGATGACTCTGATTGGACCAGACAGTGTGTATACACTGATTCACACATCAATATCAGCACTTTAACTCTGGTTTTGTGTACACAGACCAGCCCTATACAAATACTAAATCGTTGGTGTGTGGGGGTTGCAATACTGGGCTCTCCATGCAAATCCACTGCACTCCCCCCGTTTGGCAGCCTAGACAGAGTAACCTGGTGCACGGCTTATTTGCAAGTAAAAGCACATGCAAAACGTTAGGACGTAGAATTGATTTTGTAGACAGACCTGCAGCAATGTTTGTCTATGTAAACTACATCCCAAGCGATTCCAGGGCACCTAGAAACATGATCTGCACCAACCTTCCATCCTACATTGTTACTACATTACAATTCCATCACTGCTTCAGATTGGACTTCCTAATGGAATCTAACAATTAGCACAATAGGATTCTGTCATCTCTGGAACTTACACTAATAAAACAAAGTGGGGTGCAGGGTTCTCCTTTTATATCAACACCATCAATGTGTTTATTATTTATAAATAATACCATTATATCCTAATCCTATACATACATATATAATATGTCAAATAGAGGTGGATTTCTAGCGCTGGGGTTTCTATTGAGACTTTGTATCAGGTTGGTGGTGAGCACTGTGGAGGATGTACAATGTAACCCAATGGAAGGTGTGAACTGCGGTGATGAGATCCCCGGGAGGACAGGGACACTGTGTTATTCCCATAGGAGTCTTTCAGCTAAGGAACGCTTTATGTGCCCTTTGGAAATGAATGAATGAGTGAGATCCGTTAGTAGATGCTTTAATCGTGTTCTACGTTTATTACCTTTCATGCTATAGTTTATATGTTGTTTGTTTTGGAAATATGTTAACAACTGTTAATAAAAATTAAAAAAATACAGTAGATGATTGAATGGGATTTACCTTCTAAAATGCTCTTGGCCAGCAGGCTAGGGGTCCGGATATGTCTCTGATACACTGGTTTGCGCTCCGTGATGCTTGTCTTTCCAGATAGACCCTTCTTATCCTATGGGGAAACCAACGGAATCTACTTAGCAAAGGGTTCATAGTAATGATTATCAGTAGGAATATTCTACATGGTAATAGTAATGCTTATCAGTAGGAATATTCTACGTAATAATAATGCTTATCAGTAGGAATATTCTACGTGGTAATAGTAATGCTTATCAGTAGGAATATTCTACGTGGTAATAGTAATGCTTATCAGTAGGAATATTCTACATAGTAATGATTATCATTAATTAATGCAGATTAATCTAATATTAATATTCCACACAATAATAGTAATGATTATCAATATAAATATTCTACATAGTAATGATTATCAGCATGAATAGTTTACATAGTAATAGTAATGATTATCATTAATTAATGAAAATAAATCTAATATTAATATTCTACACAATAATAGTAATGATTATCAGTATAAATATTCTACATAGCAATAGTAATGATTATCAGTATGAATATTCTACATAGTGATAGTAATGATTATCATTAATTAATGAAAATTAATCTAATATTAATATTCTACACAATAATAGTAATGATTATCAGTATGAATATTCTACATAGTAATAGTAATGATTATCAGCATGAATATTCCACATAGTAATAGTAATGATTATCAGCATGAATATTCCACATAGTAATAGTAATGATTATCAGCATGAATATTCCACATAGTAATAATAATGATTATCAGTAGGAATATTTTACATAGTAATGATTATCAGTATGAATACTCTACTTAGTAATAGTAATGGTTATCATTAATTAATGAGAATTAATCTAATATTAATATTCTACACAATAATAGTAATGATTATCAGTATGAATATTCTACATAGTAATAGTAAGGATTCAAAATAAAAGTGTAACCAAAAACCACCGGTATTGCTATAAACAAAAGTGCATTTATTGTGCACACAACATGTTTCGGACAGTCTAGGTCCTTTCTCAAGTGTCAATCTATTTATGTCCAGGACCAGACATCTGGGTAACCAAACATCTATAGGAGATGTGGTGAGCTTAATTGTATTTATAATAGTAAGGATTATCAGTATGAATTTTCTACATATTAATAGTAATGATTATCAGTATGAATATTCTACATAGTGATGATTATCAGTATGAATATTCTGATTGTCTGTATGAATATTTTACAAAGAAATTATTGTTCACATTAATGATTCCTAATACAAATATGGTCCATCATAATAATTGGTATTAATATAAACATTTTAACACCAACAATACTAATTCTGTAAATGTAATAACTGTTATTATAAAACAAAATACTCAAGTATATTGTTATCACCAATGTTTGTAAATAGGAGTTTTTTTTACTGTCAGTGGTTGTTATTAAGAATATTGCTTACACTTATTTTGTGTCATGAGAATATTATATTTAATAATAATTATTGTTCTTCTAAAAAGTGTTATTTATGATGACTGGTAATAATATCAATGATAACTGGTAATATTAACAATGACTTGCAATATTTATGAGGACTGGTATTTATGGTAATGAGGACTGGTAATATTAATAGTGACTGGTAATAATATAAATGGCGACTGGTAATATTAATGATTTGTGAAAATACTAATGATAACTGGTAATAGTATTAATGATAGTTGGTAATATTAATGGTGACTGGTAATATTAATGATGAATGGTAATAATATTTATGACAGCTGGTAATATTAATGGTGACTGGTAATATTAATGATTGCATGAAATACTAATGGTGACTGGTAATATTAATGGTGACTGGTAATATTAATGATAGCTAGAAATAGTAATGGTGACTGGTAATAATATTAATGGTGACAGGTAATAATATTAATGATGACTGGTAATAATATTACTGGTGACTGGTAATATTAATAATAACTAGTAATATTAATGGCGACTGGTAATATTAATAATAACTAGTAATATTAATTACAGTATGTGTTTAATATGTTACAGTCGTGCAAATCCATGACCACCAACCGGTTGGGTGTGTAATATGTACATGTATAACTATTCATGGCTACACGGTATGTGTATAATGTACCTGTATAACTAATCATGGCTAAAACGGTATGCACATGTGTAATATGTACATGTATAACAAATCTCTGGCTGAAGGGGAAAGATTACATGATTAACTAATCCATGGCTAAATCAGTGTGTGTGATAGGTACATGTATGTGTACTATCTAGTATGTACCACGTTGTTTTCCCCTTCTGTGTGTTGTGGTGGGCATTGCCACTAGGACAGATATTTCGTTTTGCAATGCCTTCTATACTAATAGGATGGACACCAAGTCATTGTGTGTGTGTGTGTGTGCTCTGTGTAATGTGGATACATGACAGGTTTAAGGTGCCCATAATGAATTAAGGTGGATATTCCAATTCCCAATTGGGCTGCATCGAGTAGGATGTGAGAATCACGTGTATCTCATGTAGCTGGGGAAATTGGACTGGTTTACATTAAAATGAGATAATGTATTAATAGTTATATTGTATTAATGATTAAAAATTAAATAAAAAAACGCAATATAACGTATTCCTTCCTTGCCCCGTGTTCTTGTTTATAGCTCCAGGTACTTTTTTTGTAATCTTCTTTATGGATTCCGATCTAGAATCGTGTTTACAATACCAGAGTCCCAGGTTGTTTACAAATTATATTTCTTGAACACGACTACAGATGAGTCGATAAGGAGGGACAAGGGCGACAGTCGCTAATTAACGTGATCTGCCATCTGCAACGGACACTTGTTCCTAGTAGAAAGGAAGGAAGGCGTGTCCGGGTAGGGACGGACTTATCTGGGCTTATTGGCCAATCAAGACACACTCGGTGTTGCTCAACAACCAATAAGGCTGGGGGCTGGTCTAAGTCCTAGTAATGTTGGATTGTAGGACTGAGCTATCTGTGTTCTCAGGGACTATTAAAGCTTTGTGCACTGAATCCCTGTTATCAGCCGGATAATCACTGGAGGAGCAACAAGTCCTTCTCCCATTCACCCTGAGCCCATTAACTGGACACCTATCAGGCTTTCTGATCTAAGGGAATTCACTGCAGCCCCTCCTACCCCTAATCCTGCGCACAGAAGTGGACTAAACCAGCACAATAGATCTGCAGTTCAGGATCCTTGGCAGGGATGTGAATTCCCTGGTGCTCTAATTGACAAAGGTAATTTACAAGAACCGATCCGACCATTGGTAGTGCAGGTCCCATTGGGATTGACAGTGCAGGAGCTGCTAGACTGGTATCAAACTGCAGACATTGGGCTGGTATTTCCACAGACACTAGTTTATTGTGGGCCAGTGATTCTATTTAATGCAGAGGAAAAAGTTGCGGTTAGTGTAGGGCCGTGGGGTGTGTTAGGGCTCTCTGCTCTATGCACAGAAAATGAATATTAGTTTCCAATAGAATGGCCATAGTTACATAGCAATGAATTGGTAATATAGTATTTTCTTTATTACTGCTGGGGCCTGTGAGATAGGGAGCAGCTGGTCAGATAGTGGGGGCAGACAATGTGTATGGTAAGGAGATCACTGTCACTCACCGGGGAAACTGCTACAAACGCCTCTACAGACCTTCACATGTACACACCCTGCTGGAATGGGTTATATACATTGTATACATGTGTGTCCATGTGGACTATAGAGGTAGAAAGATGGATGGGGAAAAGGTGATCGCTGAACCAGATGTTATTTTGTTCCCACAGAGAAACCACTTGACAGCCAGGCGGCACAGTGAGGACTGGGGGAGATGTATGAGATAAAGGCACTGGGTGTCCCTTCCTCTTCCCCCTCCAATCCCTCCTCCTCCCCACTGTCCTATAGCTCATCCCTGGCTGGAGACTCGGGATAGACGTGGAGAGCCTGGAGCTTGAGGATGGGCAGTCTGAGCCCTGTACGGCCGGGGGTCCAGATGATGAAGATGAGGATGAAGAGGAACAGGGAGGGTGAGTTGAGGGGCTCTGACCATAAACAGCAACACAGAAATCGAATGAAAAAGGGGTGAACAAAGGAAGCTGAGCCGGACCCCCAAATGTGCCAGGTGCAGGAACCATGGAGTGTGCCTGTCTGAAGGGTCACAAACGATTCTGTCGCTGGAGAGACTGCCAGTGTGCCAACTGCCTGCTGGTAGTGGAGAGGCAAAGGGTGATGGCAGCACAGGTGGCACTCAGGAGGCAGCAGGCAACAGAGGTGAGTGTCACTGCGTCACTGACCCATGTGGGCAGTACAGGGTCTGATTGACTTTATAGTTCAATTCTGTTAGTTAGATCTTCATCTTTGATATTTACCTGTATTGGTACTTTATTGTTACCTTATTGATACCTGTATTGGTACCTGTAATGGTACCTTATTGTTACCTGTATTGTTACCTGTATTGGTACCTGTATTGTTAACTGTATTGGTACCCGTATTGGTACCTGTATTTTACCTGTATTGGCACTGGTACCTGCATTGTTACCTGTATGTTACCTGTATTGGTACCTGTATTGCTACCTGTATTGTTATTTGTTACTGTCATCACATAAACACCTTCTGTAATGAACCCAATGATCCCATTTGTCTCTGAGCCAAACATTACTAGGAATATCTTTATCATTACCCCCAGCTCTGCCATAGAACAGAAGCCTGTCAGTGCCATGCCCAGTAAATATATGAAAATCTTATATAAGACTGCTCTACATCCATCCATAGTCATTTATACCTATGTATTGTACATTATTATATAGTATTGTACATTATCAGATATGTATTGCACATTTATCATATATGTATGCACATTTATCACATAGTATTGTACATTTAGCACATATATATTGCACATTTATCCATGTATTTACATTTATCATATATGTATTGTACATTTATCACATAGTATTTGCACATTTATCACATATGTATGTACATTTATCATATATGTATTGTACATTTATCATATATGTATTGTACATTTATCACATATGTATTGCACATTTATCATATATGTATTGCATATGTATCATATATGTATTGTACATTTATCATATATGAATTGTACATTTCGAATTAGCAGATGGTAGATCAGATCAATAACAATCCATACCAGTGTGAATGACAAAGTTACCAACTAGTGTAATGTCTACCGGGGGCTGGGATAGTATAGAGTTAAACATTACCTGATAGCAGGGATCTTTAACCAAGGCCAATGCCCATTTCTTTATCTTAACACGTTTCTGGTTGGCACACTGTGACACACACATCCTCTAAATAAACATTGCTACAAACATGGTGTAACATCTTTACCATGTGCCGTGTAAATCTATCATTTATCGGGAATCTCAGTGCCCAGGGTAGGTCTAGTTAAACTAATAATATGAGTAAATCGATTTCGCATGGTTACCTTAACACACCATAAATCCCGAATACCCCACCACCCCATTTATAACATCACCATATAATCCCTGTATATACCCCCACCAATAACACACCAAAACCCTGAAACCCCCACCATAATAACACACCATAATACCCTGTAACCCCCACCATTAATAACATCACCATATATCCCTGTATATACCCCCAACCATTAATAACATCTACCAATATATCCCTGTATATACCCCCACCATTTAAAACAACTACCATATAATCCCTGTATATACCCCCACCCCATTATAACACACCATATATATCCCTGTATACCCCCACCATAAAAACACCATATAATCCCAATACCCCCACCATTTAAACATCTACCATAAACCCCATATACCCCCACCATAAAACACACCATAATCCCTATATACCCCCACCAAAACACACCAACTACCACCCAAACCCAATAACACCCCACCAACACACCAATTACAAACCTCCAATACCCTGTATATACCCCCACCATTAATAACACTACCATATATATCCTTTATATACCCCCACCATTTAATTAACATTACATAGAAATCCGTAATCCCCCCAATTTGGTAAATGCCCTTTTCCTTCCGTTTTCTTATTAAGGCTGTAATTTCTTAATCACCTTCTCTGATCTCAAAATAAAATCGGGTTAAAGTCTTATATTAAAATATGTTTAAAACTCAGTTTTCACCAAGAACCAAATGTAGGGTACATCTTAACAAAATCCGATATCTCTGGATGTCCTTGGTGTGTAGGAGCTACCAATAGATTGCGTGACAGAGGTTTTCCTTTTTGTTTATCCAATTTAAACTTTCATTTGTTTCTAATGAAAACATGTAATCTGCCCTGTTGTTGTGTGAATCCTGCTAAGTGGCCACTTGTACTGTCTTTGTATGTGTTTGCTGTAGGTCCAGTCACTTGTTTCCTGTTCATTCCAAAGCAGGATATAGAAACACAAACTCTATTTCCTAACAATAGACCATGAAGTGAAAGTTCCACTTACAATCCTATGTACAGGGCAACATTACTATTACCAGCCCCCATTACTATTACCAGCCCCCATTACTTTTATCAGCCACCACCATTACTATTACCAGTCATCATTCATTGCTATTACCAGCCCCCATACTATTACCAGTCATCATTCATTACTATTACCAGTCATATTCATTACTATTACCAGCCACCACTACTATTACCAGCACCATTACTTTTTCAGCCACCATTACTATTATCAGTCATCATTCATTACTATTACCAGCCACCATTACTATTACCAGTCATCATTTATTACATTACCAACCCCCATTACTATTACCAGTCATCATTCAGTAATATACCAGCCACCATACTATTACCAGTCATCATTTATTACTATTACCAGCCACCATTACTATTACCAGCCACCATTACTCTAACCAGCCACCATTAATATATACAGTTACCATTACTATTACCAGTCATCATTACTATTAACAGGCACCATTACTATTACCAGCCATCATTAATATTAACAGTTATCATTACTATTACCAGTCATCATTACTATTACCAGCCATCATTACTATTACCAGCCATCATTACGATTACCAGCCACCATTACTATTAACAGCCACCATTACTATACCAGTCATCATACTATTACCAGTCATCTTTAATATTACCAGTCACCATTAATATTACCAGTTTTCATTAATATTACCAGTCACCATAAATATTACTAGTCACCATTAATATTACCAGTTATCATTAATATTACCAGTTATCATTACTATTACCAGTCACCATTAATATTACTAGTCACCATTGATATTACCAGTTATTATTATATTACCAGTCACCATTAATAATACGTTATTATTAATGTTACCATCATTTAATATTATTACCAGTCACCAGTAATAATTATTACCAGTCACCATTAAATTTGTTACCAGTCATCATTAATATTACCTGTCACCATTAATATTATTACCAGTCACCATATATTACAAGCCATCATTAATATTACCAATTTCATTACTATTACCAGTCATCATTACTATTACCAGTCATCATTACAAACAGTATCATTAATATTACCAGTCACCATTAATTACCATTTCATTAATATTACCAGTCACCATTAATATTACTAGTCACCATTAATTTTACCAGTTATCATTACTATTACCAGTCACCATTAATATTACTAGTCACCGTTAATATTATCAGTTATTATTAATATTACCAGTCACCATTAATATTACTAGTTATTATTAATATTACCAGTCACCCTCCACTAATCCCCCAGAAAGGAGCAGAGACTCTTCAAGCAAACAACAGCCAAATGAGATCTGCACATACCGTATATACTCGAGTATAAGCCGAGGTTTTTAGGTTTAAAAATTAACCTAAACCTTGACTCGGCTTATACCGAGTCCGTGCAACTTACCTTCATCCCGAGGCAGCCGCGAGTCCGGCCGGCAGTTCCCCGTAGTTCTTCGCGGTTGCGCGATGACGTCATCTCGCACGCTGGCGCGGATGGACGTCATCGCGCAGCCGCGAAGCCGTAATGGGAAAGCGCGGCCGGACTCGCGGCTGCTTCGGGATTGCAGAGAGAGGAAGACTGAAGACCAGGTACAGGTAAGTGAGTGGGGGGGACTGGGGGGAGGGCTGGGGGGTATGGGGGAGGGCTGGGGGGACAGTATGCCATGCAGACACCCCACATTTCTTTTTTACTATAGGTGGTTGGAAACTAACACTCCCAGCAACCAAGCATGCGGGAGTTGTAGTTCCAAACACTCTACAGTGGAAAGGTATTAGGGTGGGGGACAGTATGCCATACAGTAACCCCCAATACCTTTTTGCTATAGGTGGTTGGAAACTACAACTCCCAGCAACCAAGCATGCTGGGAGTTGTAGTTTCCAAACATCTACAGTGGAAAAGTATTAGGGTTACTGTATGGCATAATGTCCCCCACCCTAATACCTTTCCACTGTAGATGTTGGAAACTACAACTCCCAGCATGCTTGAATGCTGGGAGTTGTAGTTTCCAACCACCTATAGTAAAAAGGTAATGTGGGTGTCTGCATGGCATACTGTCCCCCCAGCCCTCGGCTTATACTCGGGTCAATCATCTTTTCTAATTTTTGAGGCAAAAATGGGTGCCTCGGCTTATACTCGAGTCGGCTACTCGAGTATATACGGTAAATCAAAATGAGAAAACATTTTTTCTTTGCATTTAGCTTAAACTGAATAAATACATTGTTTTGACAATAATCCAAGTATCAACACGCATTATACATTTGAACCCACTCCACACTACCATCCACATAAAATCATAAGAATGCTTGTCTACAAAATGAGCAATCAATTTTACATCCCATGAATCTGACAAAAAACAAAAACAGTCTGTCTGAGCTCAGCAGCACGTGTTGGGAATCGTATACATGGCCATCAATTTTATTAGGTCAATATATCTATTTGCAATGGCCTTTAGATTAGCTTAATTCTATTTCAAATGTTTGTTCAAGGTATTTGCTTATTTAGGCAAAAACAGGAAAAGTATTTTCATGTTACTTTCCTGCAGCTGTCAAAATTATATATCATGTGAGGCGAAACCTATATATAGTGTAATAAGAACCATTAAAACATCCTAACTCATTATCATGAGCATGATGAATGAGTTGGATGTTTTTTAGTATGGGCCAAGGGTGGCCTGCAACTGGAAGGACCATGGGGTCCATGAGTGGGAAGGACCAGGGAGGCTGCAAAGGGGAGAAAAGACACAGGGCAGATTGACTGACATGGTTTAAGTGCAGGAGAACTGGTGATGCTGATGCCATACCCACACAAAAAATGTAAATATCTTCAAAACTATGCAAAATAAACAATGAAAATAAATTGCAAAATTTTTCAGGAGAGCAATTCCTATCAATTTACCTATAGTCTTTTTGGACCACAGTTCCCTTTAAAACAAACTATTTCGCTTTACAACTCCAGTAACTAAAAATTCTATATTTCTTACAGTATTTTTTACCGTAATACTCGAGTTAAACAGAGGTTTTAGGCTTTAAAAAAAGCCTGAAAATCTTACCTCGGTTATACTCGAGTCAGACTATCTCCTACCTTGTCCGCCGGCCGCGCGATCCGCATCCTTGCTCCCCACCTATGTGCATCCGGATGATGTCACTACCGGCGTCGCAAAGTGAGAGGGCGCCGGTAGGGACATCATCCGCGGAGGCGAGGTGTGGAGAGAGGATGCGGATCGCGCGGCTGGCGGACAAGGTAGGAGAAACTTTTACTTCCACAGGGAAATACACACAATTGGCAAATACTTACATGCTATTGCTGGGAGTTGTAGTTTAAACATCTTAGTGGCAAATACTTGCAAATAGGGGTAAATCCTCCTATATTGTGCATACAGTATGGCATGCACAAATAAGTATTTGAACTTAAGATGTTTGAAAACTACAACTCCCAGCAATAAAGCATGCTGGGAGTTGTAGTTTCCAAACATCTTAGTGGCAAAATACTACCCCCTCGGTTTATACTCCAGTCAATGTGGTTTCCTTTTTTTTAGCTAAAACTAGGTACCTCGGTTTATACTCAGGTATATAAGGTATAGCTCGGTTTATAATCTGTTGAGCTGTTTTATTTGATTGTTGTAACTTACATACTTTCATTAAACAGGTAACAATTTAACTAAAATAATTTACACAACTTTGTTTGTTATGGTCTTTAATTTAAACATTAATATACTACAAGAAATAATTTATATCGGTTAGCTTAGTGATATTTAATATGTGCAACAGACAGGCGCCAGGTGAGATGGAATCGTTTGGGTTAAATTGACTGATTTTCTGTTGAATAATATAAGTTCCAAAGGTTTGATTGAACAGGTTTCTTTTAAATGTTTTTACTAAACGGCGTATGGGTAAAAAAAATCCTTGTGTCAGAAAATAAGTATATAATCCAACCATTATTTTAATGCTCCCATTTATGTGGTTTTAACTTAATGAGTTTTTTTTTTATTTTTTTTTTTAAGGGTCCATATACTCACTCAAATAACTTTGCTACTGTAAAGTACAAAGTTAGGGTAGTAAAATAATGTTACTTACGTGTGTGTGCCTGCTAGTCCAATATGTAAAAAAAAAATGTAGTATAAAAAATCTAGTACTGTGATACTTTTAATGGACTAACCATTTATTATGCTTTGTATGTGAATTTTCAATGTTTAGTAACTGCTTCTAACTGCCCCCCCCCTCCCGTCATGCCCACTGACAATTCAGCAGACACATAATCCAAAGAGCTCACACACCCGATATGCAGTCATTAAGATATTCCCAACACTGGCGATAGTGGTGGTGGGGAGGGGGGCTGCTGCTGTTTCAAACTTCTACTTTCTCCAACAAGCAAGCAGACATGTCTTGGGGGTGGGGGGCTCCCTACAAAAACACCTTGAAATACATGATAGAGGATGGACAGAAAGAGATATAGACAAAGACAGAGATAGACAGAGACACACAGGAGACCAATATGATTAATCAGCTCAGAATTAAGGGTTAAGATAGACAGTGGTACCAGGGTTTTATGAATACTATTGTATAGAAATTGACGAGATGTTGTCAATAAACCTAGGGTATTTGTTTGTACGGTTTTGTACTTATCTTGGGCCTTTTTAGGCTAGTGATTAGAGGGCCGAAATGTTGCATACAATATATTGGCAATAAAAGGCATTATAAGGTTCGTACACACGTTAGATAATTTTCGTACGATACAGCCGACTTACGTTCGACAACATCGTCAATCCTCATTTTTCAAACAACTATTGTATACCAAACGATAATAGTAACGATGTCTGCGAAAGTCAGATGTCAGTTTGTGCTGTTCACGGTCGGGTCATCGCGCGACGTTGTTTGTGAAAACAACGATCGCGTGATACGAAACCAACGCATGCGCCTTTCTATACATTTTGTAGAAATCCAACGATAATCTTGACCCATGTACAGATATAACAACAATGAAGAACAAATTCGCCATGGGTGGTGGAAAAAGCAAACAAAGTCGATGGTGTTGGTCTTTTACGATCGTTGAAGCTATATTTGCACGGATGTCATGTGGTGCTGCTTCATGACTGTATCGTACAAAAATATCTAACGTGTGTACGAACTTTCCAACCACCTATAGTAAAAAGGTAATGTGGGTGTCTGCATGGCATACTGTCCCCCCAGCCCTCGGCTTATACTCGGGTCAATCATCTTTTCTAATTTTTGAGGCAAAAATGGGTGCCTCGGCTTATACTCGAGTCGGCTTATACTCGAGTATATACGGTAAATCAAAATGAGAAAACATTTTTTCTTTTGCATTTAGCTTAAACTGAATAAATACATTGTTTTGACAATAATCCAAGTATCACACACGCATTATACATTTGAACCCCACTCCACACTACCATCCACATAAAATACATAAGAATGCTTGTCTACAAAATGAGCAATCAATTTTACATCCCATGAATCTGACAAAAAACAAAAACAGTCTGTCCTTGAGCTCAGCAGCAGTGTTGGGAATCGTATAGGCCATCAATTTTATTAGGATCAATATATCTATTTGCAATGGCCTTTAGATTTAGCTTAATTCTATTTCAAATGTTTGTTCAAGGTATTTGCTTATTTAGGCAAAAACAGGAAAAGTTTTCATGTTACTTTCCTGCAGCTGTCAAATTATATATCATGTGAGGCAGAACCTTATATATAGTGTAATAAGAACCATTAAAAACATCCTAACTCATTCATCATGAGCATGATGAATGAGTTAGGATGTTTTTTAGTATGGGCCAAGGGTGGCCTGCAACTGGAAGGACCATGGGGTCCATGAGTGGGAAGGACCAGGGAGGCTGCAAAGGGGAGAAAGACACAGGGCAGATTGACTGACATGGTTTAAGTGCAGGAGAACTGGTGATGCTGATGCCATACCACACACAAAAATGTAAATATCTTCAAAACTATGCAAAATAAACAATGAAAATAAATTGCAAAATTTTTCAGGAGAGCAATTCCTATCAATTTACCTATAGTCATTTTTGGACCACAGTTTCCCATTTAAAACAAACATATTTCGTTACAACTCCAGTAACTAATAAATTCTATATTTCTTACAGTATTTGTATTACCGTAATACTCGAGTATAAACAGAGGTTTTCAGGCTTTAAAAAAAGCCTGAAAATCTTACCTCGGTTTATACTCGAGTCAGACTATCTCTACCTTGTCCGCCGGCGCGCGATCCGCATCCTTGCTCCACAGCCTATGTGCATCCGGATGATGTCACTACCCGGCGTCGCCAAGTGAGAGGCGCCGGGTAGGGACATCATCCGGATGCGCAGAGGCTGTGGAGAGAGGATGCGGATCGCGCGGCTGGCGGACAAGGTAGGAGAAAAATTTACTTCCACAGGGCAAATACACACAATTGGCAAAACTTACATGCTTTATGCTGGGAGTTGTAGTTTTCAACATCTTAGTGGCAATACTTGCAAATAGGGGTAAATCCTCCTATATTTGGCATACAGTATGTGCATGCACAAATAAGTATTTGCAACTTAAGATGTTTGAAAACTACAACTCCCAGCAATAAAGCATGCTGGGAGTTGTAGTTTCCAAACATCTTTAGTGGCAAAATACTACCCCCTCGGTTTATACTCCAGTCAATGTGGTTTCCTTTTTTTTAGCTAAAACTAGGTACCTCGGTTTATACTCGAGTATATAAGGTATAGCTCGGTTTATATATCTGTTGAGCTGTTATTTTGATTTGTTTGTAACTTACATACTTTCATTAAACAGGTAACAATTTAACTAAAATAATTTACACAACTTCTGTTTGTTATGGTCTTTAATTTAAACATTAATATACTACAAGAAATAATTTATATCCGGTTAGCTTAGTGATATTTAATATGTGCATACAGACAGGCGCCAGGTGAGATGGAATCGTTTGGGGTTATTAAATTGACTGATTTTCTGTTGAATAATATAAGTCCCAAAGGTTTGATTGAACAGGTTTCTTTTAAATGTTTTTTACATAAACGGCGTATGGGTAAAAAAAATCCTTGTGTCAGAAAATAAGTATATAATCCAACCATTATTTTAATGCTCCCATTTATGTGGTTTTTAACTTAATCGAGTTTTTTTTTTATTTTTTTTTTTTAAGGGTCACTATACTCACTCAAATAACTTTGCATACTGTAAAAGTACAAAGTTAGGGTAGTAAAATAATGTTACTTACGTGTGTGTGCCTGCTAGTCCAATATGTAAAAAAAAAAATGTAGTAAAAAATCTAGTACTGTGATACTTTTAATGGACTAACCATTTATTATGCTTTGTATGTGAATTTTCAATGTTTAGTAACTGCTTCTAACTGTAAAATAAGGACCGCCGTGTAAAATAAAGACCACTGTGTAAAATAAAGATCACTGTGTAAAACAAGGACTGCTGTGTAAAATAAAGACCACCGTGGGTAATATTAATAATAACTGGTAATATCAATGGTGACTAGTAATATTTATGGTGACTGGTAATAGTAATGATAACTGGTAATATTACCGCTGACTGGTAATAGTAATGATGACTGGTAATAGTAATGGTGGCTGTTAATAGTAATGGTGGCTGGTAATCGTAATGATGGCTGGTAATAGTAATGATGGCTGGTAATAGTAATGATGACTGGTAATAGTAATGATAACTGTTAATATTAATGATGGCTGGTAATAGTAATGGTGCCTGTTAATAGTAATGATGACTGGTAATAGTAATGGTAACTGGTAATATTAATGGTGGCTGGTTAGAGTAATGGTGGCTGGTAATAGTAATGGTGGCTGGTAATAGTAATAAATGATGACTGGTAATAGTAATGGTGGCTGGTAATATTACTGAATGATGACTGGTAATAGTAATGGGGGTTGGTAATAGTAATAAATGATGACTGGTAATAGTAATGGTGGCTGGTAATAGTAATGAATGATGACTGATAATAGTAATGGTGGCTGAAAAAGTAATGGTGGCTGGTAATAGTAATGGTGGCTGGTAATAGTAATGGTGGCTGGTAATAGTAATGAATAATGACTGGTAATAGTAATGAATGATGACTGGTAATAGTAATGGGGGCTGGTAATAGCAATGAATGATGACTGGTAATAGTAATGGTGGTGGCTGATAAAAGTAATGGGAGCTGGTAATAGTAATGGGGGCTGGTAATAGTAATGTTGCCCTGTACATAGGATTGTAAGTGGAACTTTCCCTTCATGGTCTATTGTTAGGAAATAGAGTTTGTGTTTCTATATAAACCTGCTTTGGAATGAACAGGAAACAAGTGACTGGACCTACAGCAAACACAATACAAAGACAGTACAAGTGGCCACTTAGCAGGATTCACACAACAAACAGGGCAGATTACATGTTTTCATTAGAAACAAATAGAAAGTTTAAATTGGATAAACAAAAAGGAAAACCTCTGTCACGCAATCTATATGGTAGCTCCTACACACCAAGGACATCCAGAGATATCGGATTTTGTTAAGATGTACCCTTACATTTTGGTTCTTGGTGAAAACTGAGTTTTAAACATATTTTAATATAAGACTTTAACCCGATTTTATTTTGAGATCAGAGAAGGTGATTAAGAAATTACAGCCTTAATAAGAAAACGGAAGGAAAAGGGCATTTACCAAATTGGGGGGATTACGGATTTCTATGTAATGTTAATAAATGGTGGGGGTATATACAGGGACATATATGGTAGATGTTATTAAATGGTGTGGGGGGTATATACAGGGATATATATGGTAGATGTTATAAATGGTGGGGGGGGTATATACAGGGATATATATGGTAGATGTTATTAAATGGTGGGGGTATATACAGGGATATATATGGTAGATGTTATTAAATGGTGGGGGTATATACAGGGATATATATGGTAGATGTTATTAATGGTGGGGGTATATACAGGGATTATATGGTAGATGTTATTAAATGGTTGGGGGTATATCAGGGATATATATGGTAGATGTTATTAAATTGGTGGGGTATATTACAGGGATATA
Source organism: Hymenochirus boettgeri (assembly GCA_019447015.1). Lineage (NCBI taxonomy): Eukaryota > Metazoa > Chordata > Amphibia > Anura > Pipidae > Hymenochirus > Hymenochirus boettgeri. Next base: position 243,496,830 of record CM033469.1, read on the forward strand.
TATGGTAGATGTATTAAAATGGTGGGGGTATATACAGGGATTTATATGGTAGATGTTATTAAATGGTGGGGGGTATATACAAGGGATAATATGGTAGATGTTATTAAATGGTGGGGGTATATACAGGGATATATATGGTAGATGTTATAATGGGGGGGGTATATACAGGGATATATATGGGATGTATAAAATGTGGTGGTGGGGGTATATACAGGGATTATATATGGTAGATGTTATTAAATTGGTGGGGGTATATACCGGGATATATATGGTAGATGTTTATAAAATGGTGGGGGTATATACAGGGATTTATATGGTAGATGGTACAGGAACCATGCGAAATCGATTTACTCATATTATTAGTTTAACTAGACCTACCCTGGGCACTGAGATTCCCACGGGATAAATGATAGATTTACACTGGCACATGGTAAAGATGTTACATCATGTTTGTGGCAATGTTTATTTAGAGGATGTGTGTGTCACAGTGTGCCAACCAGGAAACGTGTTAAGATAATGAAATGGGCATTGGCCTTGGTTAAAGATCCCTGCTATCAGGTAATGTTTAACCCTATACTATCCCAGCCCCCGGTAGACATTACACTAGTTGGTAACTTTGTCATTCACACTGGTATGGATTTGTTATTGATCTGATCTACCATCTGCTAATTCGAAATGTACAATTCATATATGATAAATGTACAATACATATATGATAAATGTACAATACATATGTGATAAATGTACAATACATATATGATAAATGTACAATACATAACAAAGTAGTACGGTGCCTATAATATTAATGGTGACTGGTAATAGTAATGATAACTGGTAAAATTAATGGTGACTAGTAATATTAATGGTGACTGGTAATATTAATGAAAACTGGTAATATTAATGGTGACTGGTAATATTAATGATAACTGGTAATAGTAATGATGACTGGTAATAGTAATGATGACTGGTAATAGTAATGATAATTGGTAATATTAATGATGGCTTGTAATAGTAATGGTGACTGGTAATAATATTAATGGTGACAGGTAATAATATTAATGATGACTGGTAACAAATTTAATGGTGACTGGTAATAATATTACTGGTGACTGGTAATAATATTAATGATGAATGGTAACATTAATAATAACTAGTATTATTAATGGTGACTGGTAATATTAATAATAACTGGTAATATCAATGGTGACTAGTAATATTTATGGTGACTGGTAATAGTAATGATAACTGGTAATATTAATGATAACTGGTAATATTAATGGTGACTAGTAATATTAATGGTGACTGGTAATATTAATGAAAACTGGTAATATTAATGGTGACTGGTAATATTAAAGATGACTGGTAATAGTAATGATGACTGGTAATAGTAATGGTGGCTGTTAATAGTAATGGTGGCTGGTAATCGTAATGATGGCTGGTAATAGTAATGATGGCTGGTAATAGTAATGATGACTGGTAATAGTAATGATAACTGTTAATATTAATGATGGCTGGTAATAGTAATGGTGCCTGTTAATAGTAATGATGACTGGTAATAGTAATGGTAACTGGTAATATTAATGGTGGCTGGTTAGAGTAATGGTGTCTGGTAATAGTAATGGTGGCTGGTAATAGTAATAAATGATGACTGGTAATAGTAATGGTGGCTGGTAATATTACTGAATGATGACTGGTAATAGTAATGGGGTTGGTAATAGTAATAAATGATGACTGGTAATAGTAATGGTGGCTGGTAATAGTAATGAATGATGACTGATAATAGTAATGGTGGCTGAAAAAGTAATGGTGGCTGGTAATAGTAGTGGTGGCTGGTAATAGTAATGATATGTACTGGTAATAGTAATGAATGATGACTGGTAATAGTAATGGGGGCTGGTAATAGCAATGAATGATGACTGGTAATAGTAATGGTGGTGGCTGATAAAAGTAATGGGGGCTGGTAATAGTAATGGGGGCTGGTAATAGTAATGTTGCCCTGTACATAGGATTGTAAGTGGAACTTTCACTTCATGGTCTATTGTTAGGAAATAGAGTTTGTGTTTCTATATAAACCTGCTTTGGAATGAACAGGAAACAAGTGACTGGACCACAGCAAACACAATACAAAGACAGTACAAGTGGCCACTTAGCAGGATTCACACAACAAACAGGGCAGATTACATGTTTTCATTAGAAACAAATAAAAGTTTAAATGGATAAACAAAAAGGAAAACCTCTGTCACGCAATCTATGGTAGCTCCTACACACACCAAGGACATCCAGAATATCGGATTTTGTTAAGATGTACCTTACATTTTGGTTCTTGGTGAAAACTGATAGTTTAAACATATTTTAATATAAGACTTTAACCCGATTTATTTTGAGATCAGAGAGTGATTAAGAAATTACACCTTAATAAGAAAACGGAAGGAAAAGGGCATTTACCAAATTGGGGGGATAACGGATTTCTATGTAATGTTAATAAATGGTGGGGGTATATACAAGGATATATATGGTAGATGTTATTAAATGGTGGGGGTATACAGGGATATATTGGTAGATGTTATTAAATGGTGGGGGTATATACAGGGATATATATGGTAGATGTTATTAAATGGTGGGGGTATATACAGGGATATATATGGTAGATGTTATTAAATGGTGGGGTATATACAGGGATATATATGGTAATGTTATTTAGGTGGGGGTATATACAGGGATGTATATGGTAGATGTTAAAATGGTGGGGGTATATAGAGGATATATAGGTAGATGTTATTAAATGGTGGGGTATATACAGGGATATATATGGTAGATGTTATAAAATGGTGGGTATATACAGGGATTTATATGGTAGATGTTATTAAATGGTGGGGGTATATACAGGGATATATATGGAGATTTTATTAATGTGGGGGTATATACAGGGTATATATGGTAGATGTTTATAAAATGGTGGGGGTATATACAGGGATATATATGGTAGATGTTATAAATGGTGGGGGTATATACAGGGATATATGGTAGATGTTATTAAATGGTGGGGGTATATACAGGGATATATATGGTAGATGTTATAAATGGTGGGGGTATATACAGGGATATATATGGTAGATGTTATAAAATGGTGGGGGTATATACAGGGATTTATATGGTAGATGGTACAGGAACCATGCGAAATCGATTTACTCATATTATTAGTTTAACTAGACCTACCCTGGGCACTGAGATTCCCACGGGATAAATGATAGATTTACACTGGCACATGGTAAAGATGTTACACCATGTTTGTAGCAATGTTTTTTAAGATGTGTGTGTCACAGTGTGCCAACCAGGAAACGTGTTAAGATAAAGAAATGGGCATTGGCCTTGGTTAAAGATCCCTGCTATCAGGTAATGTTTAACTCTATACTATCCCAGCCCCCGGTAGACATTACACTAGTTGGTAACTTTGTCATTCACACTGGTATGGATTTGTTATTGATCTGATCTACCATCTGCTAATTCGAAATGTACAATTCATATATGATAAATGTACAATACATATATGATAATGATACATATAGATAAATGTGCATACATTTGATAAATGTACAATACATATATGATAAATGTACAATACATATATGATAAATGTACAATACATATGTGATAAATGTGCAATACATATGTGATAAATGTACAATACATATATGATAATGTACATAATAGATAAATGAATATATATGTGCTAAATGTACAATACATATGTGATATGTGCAATCATATATGATATGTGCAATACATTGATAAATGTACAATACAATATGATAAATGTACAATACATATGTGATAAATGAACTAGTGATGGATGTATAAGCAGTCTATATAAGAATATTCATATATTTACTGGGCATGGCACTGACAGGCTTCTGTTCTATGGCAGACTGGGGGTAATGATAAGATATTCCTAGTAATGTTTGGCTCAGAGACAAATGGGATCATTGGGTTCATTACAGAAGGTGTTTATTGTGATGACAGATAACAAATAACAATACAGGTAGCAATACAGGTACCAATACAGGTAACAATACAGGTAACAATGCAGGTACCAGTGCCAATACAGGTAAATACAGGTACCAATACGGGTACCAATACAGTTAAACAATACAGGTACCAATACAGGTAACAATACAGGTAACAATAAAGGTACCATTACAGGTACCAATACAGGTATCAATACAGGTAACAATAAAAGTACCAATACAGGTAAATATCAAAGATGAAGATCTAACATACAGAATTGAACTATAAAGTCAATCAGACCCTGTACTGCCCACATGGGTCAGTGACATTGCAGTGACACTCACCTCTGTTGCCTGCTGCCTCCTGAGTGCCACCTGTGCTGCCATCACCCTTTGCCTCTCCACTACCAGCAGGCAGTTGGCACACTGGCGTCTCTCCCAGCGACAGAATCGTTTGTGACCCTTCAGACAGGACACGACTCCATGGTTCCTGCACCTGGCACATTTGGGGGTCCGGCTCAGCTTCCTTTGTTCACCCCCTTTTTCATTCGTTTCTGTTGTTGCTGTTTAATGGTCAGAGCCCCATCAACCCCTCCCTGTTCCTCTTCATCCTCATCTTCATCATCTGGACCCCCGGCCGTACAGGGCTCAGACTGCCCATCCTCAGCTCCGGCTCTCCACGTCTATCTCCGAGTCTCCAGCCAGGGATGAGCTATAGGACAGTGGGGAGGAGGATGGATTGGAGGGGGAAGAGGAAGGGACACCCAGTGCCTTTATCTCATACATCTCCCCCAGTCCTCACTGTGCCGCCTGGCTGTCAAGTGGTTTTCTCTGTGGGAACAAAATAACATCTGGTTCAGCGATCACCTTTTCCCCATCCATCTTTCTACCTCTATAGTCCACATGGACACACATGTATACAATGTATAAACCCATTCCAGCAGGGTGTGTACAATGTGAAGGTCTGTAGAGGCGTTTGTAGCAGTTTCCCCGGTGAGTGACAGTGATCTCCTTACCATACAATTGTCTGCCCCCACTATCTGACCAGCTGCTCCCTATTCTCACAGGCCCCAGCAGTATAAAGAAAATAACTATATTACCAATTCATTGCTATGTAACATGGCCATTCTATTGGAAACTAATATTCATTTTCTGTGCATAGAGCAGAGAGCCCTAACACACCCCACGGCCCTACACTAACCGCAACTTTTTCTCTCTGCATTAAATAAATCACTGGCCCACATAAACTGAGTGTCTGTGGAAATACCAGCCCAATGTCTGCAGTTTGATACCAGTCTAGCAGCTCCTGCACTGTCAATCCCAATGGGACCTGCACTACCAATGGTCGGATCGGTTCTTGTAAATTTACCTTTGTCAATTAGAGCACCAGGGAATTCACATCCACTGCCAAGGATCCTGAACTGCAGATCTATTGTGCTGGTTTAGTCCACTTCTGTGCGCGGATTAGGGGGGAGAGGGGCTGCAGTGAATTCCCTTAGATCCAGAAAGCCTGATAGGTGTCCAGTTAATGGGCTCAGGGTGAATGGGAGAAGGACTTGTTGCTCCCCAGTGATTCCGGCTGATACAGGATTCAGTGCACAAAGCTTTAATAGGTCCCTGAGAACACAGATACTCAGTCCTACACCAACATTACTAGGACTTAGACCAGCCCCCAGCCTTATTGGTGTGAGCAACACCGAGTGGTGTCTTGATTGGCCAATAACCCAGATAAGTCCGTCCCTACCCAGGACACGCCTTCCTTCCTTTCTACTAGGAACAAGTGTCCGTTGCAGATGGCAGATCACGTTAATTAGCGACTGTCGCCCTTGTCCCTCCTTATCGCACTCATCGTAGTCTGTGTTCAAGAAATATAATTTGTAAACAACCTGGGACTCTGTATTGTAAACACGATTCTAGATCGGAATCCATAAAGAGATTACAAAAAAAGTACCTGGAGCTATAAACAAGAACACGGGGCAAGGAAGGAAATACGTTATATTGCGTTTTTTTTATTTAATTTTTATCATTAAATACAATAATAACTATTAATACATTATCTCATTTTAATGTAAACCAGTCCAATTTCCCCAGCTACATGAGATACACGTGATTCTCACATCCTACTTCGATGCAGCCCAATTGGGAATTGGAATATCCACCTTAATTCATTAATGGGCACCTAAACTGTCATGTATCCACATTACACAGAGCACACACACACACACACAATGACTTGGTGTCCATCCTATTAGTATAGAAGGCATTGCAAAACGAAATAATCTGTCCTAGTGGCAATGCCCACCACAAACACACAGAAGGGGAAAACAACGTTGTACATACTAGATAGTACACAACAGTACCTATCACACACACTGATTTAGCCATGGATTAGTTAATCATGTACAATTTCCCCATTTCAGCCAGAGATTTGTTATACATGTACATATTACACATGTACATACCGTTTTAGCCATGGATTAGTTATACATTACATATTATACACATACCGTGTTAGCCATGATTAGTTATACATGTACATATTACACACACACACGTTTTGCATGGATGCTACACGTGTCATTAAAAACATACTGTCTTAGCATAGATTGTGTATACATGAAAATATTATATGTTTAGTCATGATAAGTATACATGTACATATATACACCACACATTTTTGGCATGGATTAGTTATACATGTACATATCAAACACTCAAACACACTGTTTTAGCCGTGGATAAGTTATACATGTACAAATTTTACACGCACACACAGTTTTGCCGGTGGATTAGTTATACATTACATATTTTACACGCACACACAGTTTAGCCATGTATTTCTTATACAAGTACACATACACACCTGATTTAACCAAAATTAGTTATACATGTACACATATTACACCCGTTGTTTAGCCATGGGTTGTAATACATGTACATATTACACCAAACTCACACTCACTGTTCTAGCCATGGATTAGTTATACATTACATATCACATACATGCCGTTATAACCATGGCTTAGCTATCATATACATATTACAATGATATACACACACTCATTTAGCCATGGGCTAATAATACTGTGCACACTCAGACACATACACACACGACTTAATTACAGCCATGGATGGTTTGTTATACATGTAATATTAACACACACAGGGGCTGTGGGGTGGTTTTAACAGTGGGGGGGTGCAGGTCACCGTTAATATTATCAGTTATTATTAATATTACCAGTCACCATTACAATTACTAGTTATTATTAATATTACCAGTCACCATTAATATTACTAGTCTGTATAGTAATAAATGATGACTGGTAATAGTAATGGTGGCTGGTAATATTACTGATGATGACTGGTATAGTAATGGGGGGTTGGTAATAGTAATAAATGATGACTGGTAATAGTAATGGTGGCTGGTAATAGTAATGAATGATGACTGATAATAGTAATGGTGGCTGAAAAAGTAATGGTGCTGGTAATAGTAGTGGTGGCTGGTAATAGTAATGAATAATGACTGGTAATAGTAATGAATGATGACTGGTAATAGTAATGGGGTGGTAAAGCAATGAATGATGACTTGGTAATAGTAATGGTGGTTGCTGATAAAAGTAAGGGGGCTGGTAATAGTAATGGGGGCTGGTAATAGTAATGTTGCCCTGTACATAGGATTGTAAGTGGAACTTTCACTTCATGGTCTATTGTTAGGAAATAGAGTTTGTGTTCTATATAAACCTGCTTTGGAATGAACAGGAAACAAGTGACTGGACCTACAGCAAACACAATACAAAGACAGTACAAGTGGCCACTTAGCAGGATTCACACAACAAACAGGGCAGATTACATGTTTTCATTAGAAACAAATAGAAAGTTTAAATGGAAAACAAAAAGGAAAACCTCTGTCACGCAACTATATGGTAGCTCCTACACACCAAGGACATCCAGAGATATCGGATTTTGTTAAGATGTACCCTTACATTTTGGTTCTTGGTGTGAAAACTGAGTTTTAAACATATTTAAATAAGACTTTAACCCGATTTTATTGAGATCAGAGAAGGTGATTAAGAAATTACAGCCTAATAAGAAAAACGGAAGGAAAAGGGCATTTACCAAATTGGGGGGATTACGGATTTCTATGTAATGTTAATAAATGGTGGGGGTATATACAAGGATATATATGGTAGATGTTATTAAATGGTGGGGGTATATACAGGGATATATATGGTAGATGTTATTAAATGGTGGGGGTATATACAGGGATATATATGGTAGATGTTATTAAATGGTGGGGGTATATACAGGGATATATATGGAGATGTTATTAAATGTGGGGTATATACAGGGTATATATGGTAGATGTTATAAATGGTGGGGGTATATACAGGGATGTATATGGTAGATGTTATTAAATGGTTGGGGTATATAGAGGGATATATATGGTAGATGTTATTAATGGTGGGGGGTATTACAGGGATATATATGGTAGATTTATTAAATGGTGGGGGGGTATATACAGGGATTTATATGGTAGATGTTATTAAATGGTGGGGTATATACGGGATATATAGGTAGATGTTATTAAATGGGGGGGGTATATTACAGGGATATATGGTAGATGTTATTAAATGGTGGGGGTATATACAGGGATATATATGGTAGATGTTTATTAAAAGGTGGGGGGGGTATATACAGGGATATATATGGTAGATGTTATTAAATGGTGGGGGTATATACAGGGATATATATGGTAGATGTTATTAAATGGTGGGGGTATATACAGGGATATATATGGTAGATGTTATAAAATGGTGGGGGTATATACAGGGATTTATATGGTAGATGGTACAGGAACCATGCGAAATCGATTTACTCATATTATTAGTTTAACTAGACCTACCCTGGGCACTGAGATTCCCACGGGATAAATGATAGATTTAACTGGCACATGGTAAAGATGTTACACCATGTTTGGCAATGTTTATTTAGAGGATGTGTGTGTCACAGTGTGCCAACCAGGAACGTGTTAAGATAAAGAAATGGGCATTGGCCTTGGTTAAAGATCCCTGCTATCAGGTAATGTTTAACTTATACTATCCCAGCCCCCGGTAGACATTACACTAGTTGGTAACTTTGTCATTCACACTGGTATGGATTTGTTATTGATCTGATTACCATCTGCTATTCGAAAGTTACAATTCATATATGATAAATGTAACAATACATATATGATAACATATGCAATTACATATATGATAAATGTGCAATACATATGTGATAAAATTGTACAATACATATATGATTAAATGTACAATACTATAATGTGATAAATGTACAATACATATATGATAAATGTACAATACATATAGGATAAATGTGCAATATATATGTGCTAAATGTACAATACATATGTGATAAATGTGCAATACATATATGATAAATGTGCAATACATATCTGATAAATGTACAATACATATATGATAAATGTACAATACATATGTGATAAATGAACTATGGATGGATGTAGAGCAGTCTTATATAAGAATATTACATATATTTACTGGGCATGGCACTGACAGGCTTCTGTTCTATGGCAGACTGGGGGTAATGATAAAGATATTTCTAGTAATGTTTGGCTCAGAGACAAATGGGATCATTGGGTTCATTACAGAAGGTGTTTATTGTGATGACAGATAACAAATAACAATACAGGTAGCAATACAGGTACCAATACAGGTAACAATACAGGTAACAATGCAGGTACCAGTGCCAATACAGGTAACGATACAGGTACCAATACGGGTACCAATACAGTTAACAATACAGGTACCAATACAGGTAACAATACAGGTAACAATAAAGGTACCATTACAGGTACCAATACAGGTATCAATACAGGTAACAATAAAAGTACCAATACAGGTAAATATCAAAGATGAAGATCTAACTACAGAATTGAACTATAAAGTCAATCAGACCCTGTACTGCCCACATGGGTCAGTGACATTGCAGTGACACTCACCTCTGTTGCCTGCTGCCTCCTGAGTGCCACCTGTGCTGCCATCACCCTTTGCCTCTCCACTACCAGCAGGCAGTTGGCACACTGGCAGTCTCTCCAGCGACAGAATCGTTTGTGACCCTTCAGACAGGACACGACTCCATGGTTCCTGCACCTGGCACATTTGGGGGTCCGGCTCAGCTTCCTTTGTTCACCCCCTTTTTCATTCGATTTCTGTTGTTGCTGTTTAATGGTCAGAGCCCCATCAACCCCTCCCTGTTCCTCTTCATCCTCATCTTCATCATCTGGACCCCCGGCCGTACAGGGCTCAGACTGCCCATCCTCAAGCTCCAGGCTCTCCACGTCTATCTCCGAGTCTCCAGCCAGGGATGAGCTATAGGACAGTGGGGAGGAGGATGGATTGGAGGGGGAAGAGGAAGGGACACCCAGTGCCTTTATCTCATACATCTCCCCCAGTCCTCACTGTGCCGCCTGGGCTGTCAAGTGGTTTTCTCTGTGGGAACAAAATAACATCTGGTTCAGCGATCACCTTTTCCCCATCCATCTTTCTACCTCTATAGTCCACATGGACACACATGTATACAATGTATATAACCCATTCCAGCAGGGTGTGTACAATGTGAAGGTCTGTAGAGGCGTTTGTAGCAGTTTCCCCGGTGAGTGACAGTGATCTCCTTACCATACACATTGTCTGCCCCCACTATCTGACCAGCTGCTCCCTATTCTCACAGGCCCCAGCAGTAATAAAGAAAATAACTATATTACCAATTCATTGCTATGTAACTATGGCCATTCTATTGGAAACTAATATTCATTTTCTGTGCATAGAGCAGAGAGCCCTAACACACCCCACGGCCCTACACTAACCGCAACTTTTTCTCTCTGCATTAAATAGAATCACTGGCCCACAATAAACTGAGTGTCTGTGGAAATACCAGCCCAATGTCTGCAGTTTGATACCAGTCTAGCAGCTCCTGCACTGTCAATCCCAATGGGACCTGCACTACCAATGGTCGGATCGGTTCTTGTAAATTTACCTTTGTCAATTAGAGCACCAGGGAATTCACATCCACTGCCAAGGATCCCTCGGAACTGCAGATCTATTGTGCTGGTTTAGTCCACTTCTGTGCGCAGGATTAGGGGTAGGAGGGGCTGCAGTGAATTCCCTTAGATCCAGAAAGCCTGATAGGTGTCCAGTTAATGGGCTCAGGGTGAATGGGAGAAGGACTTGTTGCTCCTCCAGTGATTATCCGGCTGATAACAGGGATTCAGTGCACAAAGCTTTAATAGGTCCCTGAGAACACAGATAGCTCAGTCCTACAATCCAACATTACTAGGACTTAGACCAGCCCCCAGCCTTATTGGTTGTTGAGCAACACCGAGTGTGTCTTGATTGGCCAATAAGCCCAGATAAGTCCGTCCCTACCCAGGACACGCCTTCCTTCCTTTCTACTAGGAACAAGTGTCCGTTGCAGATGGCAGATCACGTTAATTAGCGACTGTCGCCCTTGTCCCTCCTTATCGCACTCATCTGTAGTCTGTGTTCAAGAAATATAATTTGTAAACAACCTGGGACTCTGTATTGTAAACACGATTCTAGATCGGAATCCATAAAGAAGATTACAAAAAAAGTACCTGGAGCTATAAACAAGAACACGGGGCAAGGAAGGAAATACGTTATATTGCGTTTTTTTTATTTAATTTTTAATCATTAAATACAATAATAACTATTAATACATTATCTCATTTTAATGTAAACCAGTCCAATTTCCCCAGCTACATGAGATACACGTGATTCTCACATCCTACTTCGATGCAGCCCAATTGGGAATTGGAATATCCACCTTAATTCATTAATGGGCACCTTAAACCTGTCATGTATCCACATTACACAGAGCACACACACACACACACAATGACTTGGTGTCCATCCTATTAGTATAGAAGGCATTGCAAAACGAAATAATCTGTCCTAGTGGCAATGCCCACCACAAAACACACAGAAGGGGAAAACAACGTGTGTACATACTAGATAGTACACATACATGTACCTATCACACACACTGATTTAGCCATGGATTAGTTAATCATGTACATATTTCCCCATTTCAGCCAGAGATTTGTTATACATGTACATATTACACATGTACATACCGTTTTAGCCATGGATTAGTTATACATGTACATATTATACACATACCGTGTTAGCCATGAATTAGTTATACATGTACATATTACACACACACCGTTTTAGTCATGGATTTGCTACACGTGTACATATTAAACACATACTGTCTTAGCATAGGATTGTGTATACATGAAAATATTATATAGTTTTAGTCATGGATAAGTTATACATGTACATAATACACACACACTGTTTTGGCATGGATTAGTTATACATGTACATATCAAACACTCAAACACACTGTTTTAGCCGTGGATAAGTTATACATGTACAAATTTTACACGCACACACAGTTTTAGCCGTGGATTAGTTATACATGTACATATTTTACACGCACACACAGTTTTAGCCATGTATTTCTTATACAAGTACACATCATACACACCCTGATTTAACCAAAAATTAGTTATACATGTACACATATTACACCCGTTGTTTTAGCCATGGGTTAGTAATACATGTACATATTACACTCAAACTCACACTCACTGTTCTAGCCATGGATTAGTTATACATGTACATATCACATACATGCCGTTATAACCATGGCTTAGCTATACATATACATATTACAATGATATACACACACTCATTTAGCCATGGGCTAATAATACATGTGCACATCAGACACATACACACACACTGATTCAGCCATGGATTTGTTATACATGTACATATTACACACACATTGTTTTAACCAGAGACTAGTAATACATGTACATATTACACGCACATAAACTCATTTAGACATGGGTTAGTAATACATGTGCATATTATACACACACACTGTTTCAGCCATGTATTTGTTATACATGTACATATTACACAAACATACACACTCACACATACATTGCTTTAGTCAGAGATTAGTAATACATGTACATATAACACACACGCTATTCTAGCCATAGATTAGTTATACATGTACATATTACACACACGCTGTTCTAGCCATGGATTAGTTATACATGTACATATTACACACACTATTCAGCCAGGGATTAGTATACATGTACACATTACACACACACTATTCTAGCCATGGATTAGTTATACATGTACATATTACACACACGCTGTTCTAGCCATGGATTAGTTATACATGTACATATTACACACACGCTATTCTAGCCATGGATTAGTAATACATGTACATATTACACACACGCTATTCTAGCCATAGATTAGTTATTACATGTACATATTACACACACTATTCTAGCCATGGATTAGTTATACATGTACAATTACACACACACTATTTAGCCATGGATTAGTTATACATGTACATATTACACACACGCTATTCTAGCCATGGATTAGTATACATGTACTATTACACACACGCTATTCTAGCCATGGTATATAATACATGTACATATTACACACACGCTATGCTGCCATAGATAGTTTATACATGTACATATTACACACACGCTGTTCTAGCCATGGATTAGTTATACATGTACATATTACACACACTCTATTCTAGCCATGGATTAGTTATACATGTACATATTACACACACACTATTCTAGCCATGGATTAGTTATACATGTACATATTACACACACTATTCTAGCCATGGATTAGTTATACATGTACATATTACACACACTATTCTAGCCATGGATTAGTTATACATGTACACATGTACATATTACACACACGCTGTTCTAGCCATGGGTTACTTATACACGTGCACATCATACACACACTGATTTAACCATGAAATAAACATGTACATATCACACATACATGTGTATGTACCTTTATGCGGGAGTGTTACACATTGCCCTATGCAATATAAACCAG